>BSBK01004446.1:600000-933702 GCA_027943335.1 Chamaecyparis obtusa
CTACCTCTAGTTTCAAGGGGGCAACCTCTTTGAACTATGGTTTTAAAACCTTTTCTTCTTTCTTCTTTCCTTTAGAGGGTTGTTCCAGGAGTTGTTTCATGGGCACCGGTTTCATGGGGAATGGATGGGTGATCCATGCTTTGGTTACCTTGATAGCATGTCAGGCTTTGAAATCAATGTCATCATTCTCATCCCTGTCCACCTCTGCATTCAGGATAGCCCTCATATACATCTTATCTACATTGTAGATGGGATCCAAAATGTCCTTAGAGTCAACATCTTTCACCTTTTGAGGGATTTTCAATGAAATATCGGTCTGCGCTAGCTCCAAACTCATCCGACAATAATCATGAATTCTCACCTCATAGTCATCCACACAGTTTATCCAGTGATCTTCAATGTGTGGCTCATGAATATAGTGTCTCCCCATTATGTGGCTGAAAATACTGATGGGATCAAAGTGAGATCTTATCAAATGGTATGTTGGTAAAGGGAATTCATCCCACGCAAAGGTTAGAGCCTTGCAGATCTTCATATCTGGAATACAGTGGGGGCCTATAGAGATTGGGAAGTCCCAACAGTGTTTCTTCTTGTGTTTTATATGTTTGTGGGTGTCTGACAGCTATCGTGCTATCTCTAGGAGGACAACTCTGTCTGAAGGGTACTTGGGTAGCTTCTTTGGTGGAAGGGTGATTCATGCCACCCGAATATATGTGAATGTTTTGAATTGGATGTAGAATGCCCCGAGGGCCTTCACTTTTGCTGCTACTTTTGTAGTCATCCTTTTGGCATAATCTCCCTCAATGGAGCGTATGATAGTGAACACGAAGGCATCATTAACAATCCAGCTATCTAGACTATTGTGAGTGTAGTATTCCTTCCAGACCAATTGTGGATACATTATGAACAACCAAGTGTTTGGATCCCCCATAACTCCAGTCTTGGTTAGGCCTAGATAGACTACCCTAGCAACTAGTAGGTACACAACATAGGATGTCATGTAGAAATGAGGATCATATTTTACTCTGATCATCTGTTCATCCAGATTGTCACTCAGGATGGTGGCCCAGTCGAACCTTGCCTGTCTTTCTTTTATCTTCTAGATGAGCAGGATCATCCAAGGCTCCAACTAAATAGATTTTGCAAACCCATACACCCTACTAATCATTGTGATTGTTGCTTGGATGTCTTTCTGCATGGATCCCCTCCTCATATCAATTCTGTCCAGCTTGTTCTTTGGCATGGGCTACATGAGACATTCATTATTTACTCAGCAAGGGGATTAGAGGTGACAACCTCACGACCCCGAGATAAGGACCAGATGATTGACAAAAATACACTAACCCTAAACGACAGGCTGAAAAGGTCAAAAAAGCAAGAAGCCCTAACCTAAAACAAAAAGAAAACAATGAAGAAAAAAACAAACAAAAGGAAAGAGAGAGGGGGAAAAGAAACACCGATTTCTAGGAAGATAGTGGACGACGATGAAGAAATAAAGACCAAGGCGACAAACTGGTAGCAAGTGTTGTGCAAAAAAAAGCTTTGAAAATGATAGGTTGGAAGTGAACAAGTGAGGGTTTCAGACCCGACTTGCGCTTTATATAGATAGATTAGCGGGTGACATTAGCCCCTCGTCGAGCGGCTTTTGGTCTTTCGGGGGTATCAAACCTCTGAAAGGCCGACTCCCTTATGGGGAGTCGGACCTCTGGACATTTCAAAATTCCAAAAGTTTGAAAACCACCTAGGTCCAAAAATGTGTAAGGCAAGATAGATCGCTGCCCCAACCTTTCGCCCTTTCGAACCTCTTGCACTTTCGGACATTCGAAAGTGCGAAACAACCAAAAAATAAAGAAAACTAACTAAAAACAAAGACAAAGTGATAAAACACTCAAGAAACCTAAAAACAAGCTAAAAAGAAGGAGGGGGGGGTTTGAAGCCAACAGGAAAAAAGGGGAGCATGGTTGTGGGACCACAACAAATAGCCCCAACAAAAGAAAGGGAAACAACTTGAGTTTTCCAGAGCCATTTTGCCTTTAAATAATCCTATCCTACAATGAGCCAAGCACAAGATCTTCAGGCACAGTGGTTATCTCATCATCATCAAGATTAAGAACATCATAACATCTAAATCCAGTGTGTGATTACGTGTGTTCATTTCCTAGGAATCCTTTGTTGTAAGCCTCCATTGATCATCAACCAATCATTGCCAAATCACTGCCCACCAACCCGAAGTCATCCAAAAGTCAATTTAACCTTGCTCTACTACCAGGCAGGTGTTTATAGCCTGGGTAGAGGTTGCCAAAATCACCCTTTCCTTAGTGCAAATGACCTTTGTTAGAAGTTTTAAACTCCTTTGCAGGGCTCTTAGACTAGATATACATAAATTCTAAAAAAAAATTGATTGTTTTGAACCATTTTGTTCTAAACAACTTTGCTTTTGATTTTGTTCAACATTTGTTACTTTGATATTCCTTGTGGCTTTCATCAGATAATTGTTTCTCTGCTCCTTTCTCTTTTTTGGGGGAGTTGGGGCAATGCTTAGACTATGCTACCCTGGCTTTGAGCATTTTGTTGTTAATCTCATCTTTATGCATTCCTCCTTTTTGCTTTCTTGCTCTTTTCTTTTAGTCTGTGTTCCCGTTAGGATAGGATTCTGACTTTTTACTTCCTTCATGACCATGAGCATTTCCTAACTCTGACCATAATTCTATCATAAGAGGCTCGTAACTCAGGATCCCACTTTTAAAATGTTTGTTAGTGTTGAGGATGGTTGGTTCCGATGAACTCTTTCAAGAATTTTGAAAAGAAATTGTCTTACTTCCAATCATTGTATCTAGCTCACTGCAAGACAAAACTACATCAAAGAACTTGACAATGGAAAACCCATCATAAACAAATAGGTCAGGTAACTATCTTACATTAATTGTGCAAGACTTAATTCATCGAAAATCTACTTCTACACTAATTCTAAGTTCCTAATCTACTGCAATTTTCATAAATTAAGTGCTTATAGATAGGTCAAGTAAGGATTCATTCTTACCACTTGATACTTCACCTTTCTGATTACCTTCAATGTTGAATATGTTTCCTTGATATGTGCCTTTAACAAACTTTATTTCATCTGCATTACTACAACAACCTTTCTGTCTGTTACCTGCATCTTCATTTCTTCTTGCATGATTTCTAGGGTTAGGGTTAGGATGAAAAAATCCATTGCTCATTCTACAAAACCTCATTGTATGTCCAATCTTGTTACATATCTGACAAATAATTCCATTGTTCCCATATCTTGGTCCTTGCTGATTGATTTGTGATCTGCAGTTTCTAGCTAGCAATGTGTCCAATCTTGTTGCATCTATAACATACCACTTCATTTTTTCTATTCATATCTTTAGTAGGTCTTTTATTTGCATTGTTAGTATTCCTAAACATTCTACTACCATAATTATTCTCAATAACTTTAGGTCTTCTACATTCAATAGCTCTATGTCCAAAACCATGACAATTATAACAATAACCATTAAGAGGTTTAAATTGTTTACCTGTGCAATCTCTCTTCATGTGACCAATAGTATTACAACCAAAACATCTACCTTTGAATTCTCTTTGCATACCTTTGGGTGATTCTTCTTGGTTCGGTGGTTCTTCTTCTTTAGGCGGTTCTTCTCCTTTAGGTGTGTCATCAGATTTGTTGATCTCATCTGACTTCTTCTTATCTATACTTTCAGATTCTTTCAGATCTGGTTCCTTGCTTTCATCATTTGTTCTGAATATATTAAATCCAAGTCCAGTCTTATCATAGGATGGTTTTTCATAAGATACTTGTTCATCAATCTTCTCACTATTTGAATATAGCCTTTCAAGTTGTTGTTTGGATTGAGTCAATTCACCTTTCACAATCTAATTGTATTTCTCAAGTTCTGCATGCTGCAAATTTACTTTCTCAAATTCAGATGTTACTTTACCAAGTTTAGATTTTAATTCTTCATTCTCAATCTTCAACCTTTCATTCTTAGATCTCAGATTTGCTTCATTTTTGTCATTTCCATCTTTCAAACTAAGCTTCATATTTGCTATCTTCAGTTCATGCTTAAGGATCACATTTTCTTTTTCTAAATTGTCATCACAATCTTCAATAAGAATTTCGGATTCCTTTTCAGATTTCAAATCTTCTACCTTGTTTTTCAATTTCTCAATAAGGTTCTTTGCATCATCATATTTCCTTTTTAGAGTGTTTCTTTCATCAGTAAGCATATCAATCTGTTCAAGAGCTTCTTCAAGATTTTTTTGTAGTTGATCCATATCCATAGAGATCTTACTCAAGCTGCTAGGCTTTCCTTGAATGATTCTTCTCTGAGTAACTAAGCTCTGATACCAATTGTTAGAAATAGGGAATACTGAGAGGGGGGGGGGGGGTGAATTAGTATTCTACAAACTTTATCTTTTGCCCAATTATGGATATAACAAATTATCTTTATACATGCATAACATAAGAAGCTAAACAATATGCATAGCAATGGAAATAAAGAACTCATAACACATGATATGTTCTCAAGGAAACCCTGGCCAAGGGAAAACCCCGGTGGGGATGGTACCCACAAAGATCCACTAATCAAAAGTATCATGTTAAGGATGTTGACCCTATTAGGAGTCTATTACAAGCATATAGTGTATCAGTCCTGATTAAGGGACTATAGGCCTTGTTAGAAGCCTCAACCCTGTTAGGAGTTGTCAATACAAAATTTGATTACCAGATGAGCCCACTGCCCAAACAAGTAATGTACAATGTATACTGATTACAAAAATGGATTAAGGTATATCACCTTATGCTGCTTCCATCAATATCTTTTCGCTGCTCTTACATTCGCATCATATCATTACAATATTACCACATATCTCTTCTTCTTCTTCTTACAATTACATATTACATGTATACAAGTTATTAAGGATAATAACTTTACTTGGTCGGCTTCCATATATCTTTATCCAAGAGTTAACATCTAGGATGTCGTCTCTTTATATTGTTAACAACATCTATGTACTCACTTCAGCCAAATTGCCAACAATCTCCCCCTTTGTCATTGGTGGCAACATATGAGAAAATTGGCTAAGTGTACAAGTCAAAATCTCAAAATTGTATCAAAATTGTGGCCATAGTATAGAATATGTATACTATCCTTATAACTCCTCAAAATATAAACTCTAATACAATGCTCCCCCTAAGAGTATCAATCCTTATCAAATATATCAATTTTCTGCTCTAATATCTCACCCCCTTTGACAACAATGACAAAATAAGGTAGGGATGATTACAAAATTGTATCCCAAAAATATTACACCTTCATTTTCTTATTGCAAAGCCAGTAGGCTTGCAACACAATCTGCAAAATCAGCTTTAATAGCTTCTATCTCCTTTTCCCATGAATTCTTGATGGAATCTACCACATTGAGTAATGTGCTCAGTCCATAAGCTGCTATTTGACAAGCTTGGAGGTTGTCAAATTTGAATTTCTGAAATGATGTCTTAGCTGTAAGACATTCTTCTAATTGCTCTTCAGAGATACTCAACTTCATAGAGATGTGTTCTCTCAAAAGAGTGAGTCTCCTCATTTTTTTGTTCCTCTCATCTTGCAATATTCTTATTTCATCATAAAGCTTCCAAACTTTCTTTTCAGCATCACATACCTTCACATTAGGTCTAGAAAGAAGGTTACATTCATTCTGAATCTCAGCTTCCTTCAACTTGATCTTCTGTTCCTCTTCTGTTGTCAAAATCTCTGGTTTTGTACACTGTATGTATAATGATTTTCCTATCTCCAAATGTTTCCTCAAGTTCTTGATACAAATATCAAGACTGCTAATATCTTTTCTGATATTCTGACTGATGTTCAAAAGCATTTCAGCTTCATAAGTTGCTTTAGCTCTCACTTTTGCAATATCAGATAGGTTAGTGAATTCATTGTCAAAAGTGCTCATTACCTTCTTAGCTTTCTCCAAAGGGTCTGCCTCTGTTATTTGTGTAGTTGCAATGCTTTGTAACTTCTTAGTAAGGTCCTTCAAACTCCCTTCAAGATTCTTCACTTTCTTGTTCTTGCCAATGATTTTATTCAAAGAAGTGATCAGTTCCAACTGATCATCATCATCAACTTCCTTTCCTAAATCTTCAAACAAAGATCCAATTTATTTCTTCTTTCCAGTCTCAGGAGTAAGACTGATGTCTTATGTGGTAGGAATGGGTGCTTGAATCTCAGTCTCCTTAGGTTCTTCACTGATAGATTTAGTCTACTCTCCTTCTTCAGTTCTATCTGGTTCATCAAGAGCTAAATTGTCAACAATGTTTGCTAAGTTCTTGAATACATTGTCATCAGTATCCAAGATGACCTTAGTACCTTCTATATTCATAGTTTCATCTTCAATGTTAATAGCCGAAGGAGAAGGAATATCCTCTTGTTTAGCTTCAACTACTTGCTCTGCTGCAACCGATGGCTCTCCAACATTTTTTGCCATGACCTTGATTATCGTCTACTCTATATCTAAATTAACTTCATATCTACCTCCCATAATCAAAATGGTTCTCCTTTTGGTTCTCAAATGGGTGCTTAAGGCCTTCAATATCTACTCCAAGTGTTCATCATCTCTCACATCACAAAGCTTCTTCACAAGATTCTTTCTGATATTAGTGCCTTCTTCAATTGCTCTCCGCTTTCTATTTAGTAGTTTGGTATACAACTCATCAGGTATTTGACCTTGAATAGAATCAAATTTCTTGTCTACCAAAATCATATGCTTTACAATAGCATTCTCCAAATTAAGTTTGTCTGAATAACCATAAAGACTGTAGTACTTATTCATTCTGGTAAAGTCTCCATTTTCAATAATCTACTCATTAAGCTTTTCAACTTTAGGTTTCCAAGATTTCTTCTTAACTGTAGTGTCATCATCTTTTATTTCTACAATTTCTCTTGGTACTGGTTGAACTAAATTCTTTTGTCTCTTTCTTGGTCCGGTAGCAATTTCTTTCATTCTCTAGCTAGCTGTGGAGGAAGTGGATCTAGTTGTTACTTGTTCCTTTTATGGTTCCTCTACTTTCACCTTGACTTGTGTAGGTTCTTGTTGTACTGCACTGGATGACAAGGGTGGTACAATCAAGACTTCTTTTTATCCAATATCCCTGATTGTTGCTGCTGTTTATTTTGCTATTAAGAATTCTTGTTCTAACATTCCTGTATCTTTCAGTATTCTCCTGATAGTGCTTTCAACTCTCTTCTTAGATTGCTTCTCTTCAATTATAGCTTTTTCCGAGTTGAAGTTCTCTTCAAAAGTTCCAAATCTGTTGCATTGAGTGTCCAATTTACATTTAAGTAATCTGCCAACATATTCTTCTATTTTAGCCTCAGATATCTCATAGCCAATAGGGTCTATGAGCTCAATTCTAGGTTCCACTACTTCAATATAGGTAGAGTCAGTGTCAACCATGAAACATATATCATTTTTATACTTCTTCACAAGTGACTATGGAATTCTTGATCTGCTAGTTACCATGTTCTGAAATGTCTTCATTACTAACATAGCACTCTCATTTACTTTGTCAATAACATGTCTCAAATATACTTTATTTATCCTTTCCATAGCAGTTTGTCCATCATTCCAATCATTTGCAACGGTGTATGGAAATCTTCTCAATGAGTGAAAAAAACATGTATGTGATTAACGATGAAAATCTAAATTGTGCATACTTAGATTTCTTAATCTTCTCCAAGTTTTCAAACAATTGAATTCTCATAATTTCACACATATCAGCTGGTACTTTGTCAACACACATTAAATAGGCAATATGCACCATTCCAGCTGCCATATCATCTTCTCTAGAATTTGCACAAAACTTAGTTGTTAGATACTTGCATAAATATCTAACATCATGTTGTTTGATCTTGCTAATCACAATTCCTTTGCCATTGTAGGATGAACCTGTGTTGTCTATGACTATTTTTATCATTTAAAGGAATAGCACCAACTTTAGATAAACCTGTGACTTCATGATTCAAGTCAGTTGTAATGTCTATCACTCTATCCTCCAGCCAAAACTTCCCATTGTGAATTCTACTCAAAATAATCTTAGTGCGTTCTTCATTGTCAAATTCATACTTCAAAGCATACTGAACAATCTCATTATCTTTCAAATGTTCGTATCCTTGTTTCAATGACATATCATGATTGTAAATGTTTTGATGTTCATTGGTAAAATCACTATCACTGACAGTTTCTAACTTGCATCCAAGATAACTTCTCACATTTTCTAAATGCAAAACTCTATCTGGTACGAATGATAATGCTAACCTAGGATCATCTTCTTGCAAGGGTTCTACTGGTTCCCTCTTCATTCTAGGTCTATTCTTATCTCTGACATTGTGAATTAAGGATACATCCATGACTACTTTAAATTCCTTATACCGATTCAAAGATCTATCAAGATAAATACCTCAAGTTTGCGATTTTAGGGCTTTCATAGATTTGGCGCTCAAATCTTTCACCAAATCACTGCAAAATGCTTCAAATCTATGTTCTTTGCTCTCCTAAACACTTCAATTTGCTTTGATAATCAAATAACATTGATCATAACCTTTTATTACTTCAATCTCACTTAGATTTGACATCGCATTCAATTCTTTTGCCGCTTCTTTCCAAAAAGTTGTTTTTGCTATCTTGAAAAACTTAAAACTTCTTGCGATCTCGCAAAATATAATATTTTCTTTTGCACTCTTAACTAGAGCATTATTACATCATAAACTATCTTACATTAACTGTGCAAGACTTAATTCATCGAAAATCTACTTCTACACTAATTCTAAGTTCCTAATCTACTGCAATTTTCATAAATTAAGTGCTTACAGATAGGTCAAGTAAGGATTCATTCTTACCACTTGACACTTCACCTTTTTGATTACCTTCAATGTTGAATATGTTTCCTTGATCTGTGCCTTTAACAAACTTTACTTCATCTGCATTACTACAGCAACCTTTCTGTCTGTTACCTGCATCTTCATTTCTTCTTGCATGATTTCTAGGGTTAGGGTTAGGATGAAAAACTCCATTGTTCATTCTGCAAAAACCTTGTTGTATGTCCAATCTTGTTACATATCTGACAAACAATTCCATTGTTCCCATATCTTGGTCCTTGCTAATTGATTTGTGATCTGCAGTTTCTAGCAATGTGTCCAATCTTGTTGCATGTATAACATACCACTTCATTTCTTCTGTTCATATCTTCAGTAGGTCTTATCTGCATTGTCAGTATTCCTAAACATTCTACTACCATAATTATTCTCAATAAATTTAGGTCTTCTACATTCAATAGCTCTATGTCCAAAACCATGACAATTATAACAATAACCATTAAGAGGTTTAAATTGTTTACCTGTGCAATCTCTCTTCATGTGACCAATAGTATTACAACCAAAACATCTACCTTTGAATTCTTTTTGCCTACCTTTGGGTGATTCTTCTTGGTTCGATGGTTCTTCTTCTTTAGGTGGTTCTTCCCCTTTAGGTGTGTCATCAAATTTGTTGATCTCATCTGACTTCTTCTTATTTATACTTTCAGATTCTTTCAGATCTGGTTCCTTGCTTTCATCATTTGTTCTGAATATATTAAATCCAAGTCCAGTCTTATCATAGGATGGTTTTCCATAAGATACTTGTTCATTGATCTTCTCACTATTTGAATATAGCCTTTCAATTTGTTGTTTGGATTGAGTCAAATCACCTTTCACAATCTTATTGTATTTCTCAAGTTCTGCATGCTGCAAATTTACTTTCTCAAATTCAGATGTTACTTTGCCAAGTTTAGATTTTAATTCTTCATTCTCAATCTCCAACCTTCCATTCTCAGATCTCAGATTTGCTTCATTTTTGTCATTTCCATCTTTCAAACTAAGCTTCAAATTTGCTATCTTCAATTCATACTTAAGGATCACATTTTCTTTTTCTAAATTGTCATCACAATCTTCAATAAGAATTTCGGATTCCTTTTCAGATTTCAGATCTTATACCTTGTTTTTCAATTTCTCAATAAGGTTCTTTGCATCATCATATTTCCTTTTCAGAGTGTTTCTTTCATCAGTAAGCATATCAATCTATTCAAGAGCTTCTTCAAGATTTTTCTATAGTTGATCCATATCCATAGAGATCTTACTCAAGCTGCTAGGCTTTCCTTGAATGATTCTTCTCCGAGTAACTAAGCTCTGATACCAATTGTTAGAAATAGGGAATACTGAGGAGGGGGAGGGGGGGGGGGTGAATTAGTATTCTACAAACTTTATCTTTTTCCCAATTATGGATATAACAGATTATCTTTATACATGCATAACATAAGAAGCTAAACAATATGCATAGCAATGAAAATAAAGAACTCATAACACATGATATGTTCTCGAGGAAACCCTGGCCAAGGGAAAACCCCGGTGGGGATGGTACCCACAAAGATCCACTAATCAAAAGTATCATGTTAAGGATGTTGACCCTATTAGGAGTCTATTACAAGCATATAGTGTATCAGTCCTGATTAAGGGACTATAGGCCTTGTTAGAAGCCTCAACCCTGTTAGGAGTTGTCAATACAAAATCTGATTACTAGATGAGCCCACTGCCCAAAAAAGTAATGTACAATGTATACTGATTACAAAAATGGATTAAGGTATATAACCTTATGTTGCTTGCATCAATATCTTTTCGCTGCTCTTACATTCGCATCATATCATTAGAATATTACCACATATCTCTTCTTCTTCTTCTTGCAATTACATATTACATATATACAAGTTATTAAGGATAATAACTTTACATGGTCAGCTTCCATATATCTTTATCCAAGAGTTAACATCTAGGATGTTATCCCTTTATATTGTTAAGTCATTATTTTGATAAACAAAATAATCCCTTAACTCTTTACCAATTCTGCCTTCATATTATGTCATGTCGGCTTAACACTGTCTTTAGTAAAACTGTCATAACTAATTCCATACATGTACAGACTTGCG
Source organism: Chamaecyparis obtusa (assembly GCA_027943335.1). Lineage (NCBI taxonomy): Eukaryota > Viridiplantae > Streptophyta > Pinopsida > Cupressales > Cupressaceae > Chamaecyparis > Chamaecyparis obtusa. Next base: position 611,036 of record BSBK01004446.1, read on the forward strand.
CTCTAAGATGGGTCATCATTAGTCATCATAGAGTCTATGTTCAAGTGCACAAGCACTGAACTTACTCTAGTCAACGTCGCAAACATAAACTATATCCTGGTGCATTGGTGAAAACACTGTCTCACACTTAGACAAATTTGCAATGCACTCTGCTATACTTGCTCTTTGACTTGTGTGATCTTCATGTGGATCATATGTTTCCATAGTGACAACATCTATGTACTCACTTTAGCCAAATTGCCAATAGAATCTGCACCCGATCCTCACCCTCGACATATTGATCCATGAATCTCATAATTGGTACTTCTAGGTTCATCGAAAAAATAGGTTGCAGACCATAGACCAGCTGGTAGGGGGAGGTCCCCAAGGCATTCTTGATTCTCACGTGATCCATCCATAGAGAATATTTCAACTGAGTGTGCCATTCCCTAGGATTATCATCCAAGAGGCATTTGATTACAGTGGTTAAGTTCTTGTTTGTCAATTCAGCAACTTCATTCTCTTTCTGATAGTAATTGGATGAGAATTTGAGAATTAACTAGTTCTCAAAGGCCCATTAAATGAGAGATGCAAAAGATAAATAAGGGGCATTGTCACACACCAAAAAGAAAAGCATGCCAAACCTCATGATGATGAACTCTTCTAGGAACTTGGTTACCACCTCAGTAGTACAATTCTTCATAACTTGTGCCTCTGTCCAATGTGTGTAGTAATCAGTTGCAATCAAGATGTATTTGTGGCCTACAGAGGATGGAAGATTGATCATTCCCATGAAATCTAGCTCCCACTGGGTGAATGGGTGCACTTCGTACACTGCTTGTAGGGGCATCGCTGGATGTTTCTCTTAGATGGTGTTGGTTTGACAAACATGACAAGAGCGTACGTGCTCATGAGTGTCTTTGAACAAAGTTGGCCAGTAGTAGTCAGATCTCAGTAATTGATGGCCCATGGCTTCCACTGATCCATGCCCAGTACCATATTTATCATGAAATTTTGTGAGGACCTACCTAGCTTCAGTCTGATCCAAACAACGTAGATAGAGGCCATCGTAGTTGCGCTTGTAGAGCTTCCCATTTTTCAACATGTATGAATTGCTCCTATTCTTCAGTGCTCTTCTTTGCAAACCATTCAATCCTTTCGAGAAATTTTTTTGCAAAAAATAATAAACAATATCCTGATACCAGACATTAGTGACCACTCCTTCGTTGGTGTACACTTGGCACACCAAACCTTGCTCAATTTCTGCTATCATCTTGGTAAGACCCTGACCTCTTACTAATTTCATTGGTTGGATCTTGATGTCAAACTCTTGAAGTATAGCCATCCACTTTCCTCTCCTTTCTCCCAATTCATTTTGCATGAGCAAGGACTTGACTACTCAATCCAAAACAATAGCAATGACCTTACTTTGAAGGATGCAGTGTCTGAATTTTTTGATAGCCTTGACCAAAGCAAAAGATTGTTCATCCATATTTAGGTACTTGAGTTGTGCATTCTTTAGGGGACAACTCATGAAATCTATTGGTCGTTCATCTTCTCCTTCCTTCTTTTGCGTGAGGATTCCTACACATGAGTGCTCTAAAGCAAAGGAGTAAACTTTGAATGGTAAAAGATAATCAGGGCTGACCAGAAGTGGAGCAGTGGAAATGGATGTCTTGATTTCTTCGAAGGCTTCTTTAGCTGGAGTGTTCCACTCAATATTAGAATCTTTCTTTAACATATCGTTCAATGGACATACTATCTCTACAAGTCCACTAATGAAGTTCTTGACAAAATTGATTTTCCCGAAGAATGATTTCAACTCCTTTCTGCTATTTGGGGGAACCAATTTGAGAATAGCCTCAACTCTCTTAGGGTCAATTGAGATGCATGTCTCGGATATGATGTGTCTGAAAAGTTTGCCTTGGGTCACCCCAAAGACGCACTTCTTAGGATTCAATGAGATTCTATAACGTCGACACCTTTTCAGAACCTTTTGTAAATCATCAATGTGGTCAATACGGTTCTCGGAGAAAATTGTGAGGTCATCCATATAGATGACAATGCATTTTTTTACCAAGCCTTTAAACACCTTGTCCATAGCCCATTGGAAAGTAGCTCCTGTGTTGACCAAACTGAACGCCATACGACGATAAGCAAATGTTCCCCATTTCTTTGTGAAGGCTATTTTCAGGAGGTCTTCTTCTTTTACCATGACTTAGTTGAACCCAGAGTAGCCATCTAGGAAATAAATCATTTGGGAACCGTTAACCACCTGCAATACTTCGTCAAGGGATGGCAATAGATAATTGTCCTTTTGAGAGGACCTATTCAAGTTTCTAAAATCCACATAGAGCCGAACCTCTCCATTTTTGTTTCTCATTGGGACGAGGTTGGCTACCCAAGTTGAATGTCGTATAGGGAAAATGATCTTGGCATCAAGTAACTTTTGTACCTCCTTCTGGATCACTGGCTCGATCATAGGATTCACCGGCCTTTGTCTTCGGCGAAAGGGTTTAGCATCTAGGTTCAAGGGGATGTTGTGGACGATAACACTGGGATCATAGGTTTTCAAATCTTCATAGCTCCATGCTATGACCTTTTTGTACTCAGTGAGTATCTTGATCATCTGCTTCTTTTTTTCAGTTGTACCCACTTTACCAATATGGACTTCCCCGGGTTCAAGTTGTGTACCCAAGTTGTAAAGCTTGCAATCATCACCGCCTACTACTGGTGTTTTTCCTCTTTCCCAGGCATGTTCATTTTTATCAAAAATCCTTTCTAGGGCTACCATTCCTTTCGGAATGGAGGTGGTCTTCAAATTTAAGATCCCCAAGTCATCTGACTCTTCTATTTCATCTTCTTCTTCATAAATGCTTTGTTTATCAAATATTCTTGCATTCATGATAAATTCTAATATCTGTTGATCATCTTGAAATACCTAGAAATTCTTGATATTGTCAGGGACAACTGGTACAACAACTAGTTCCACAAAGAATTTCTTCAATTTATATTTTTCTAGTGGTAGTAAAGAGCTTGCAAATACTGCCAAAGCATCGACAACAATATTATTTCTTCTTGGGATGCTTCAAATGTTAAAAGATTTAAAATATTTGATTAGATCTCAGATGCGATTGTGATAGGAGGCCAATCACTTGTTAGTGTAGGAATACTGGCTCCTGATCTATCGAACTATCAATTATGAGTCACCTTCCACAACTAACACTTTCACTTTCTTCTCATGTGCCAGGAGAAGACCCCGAACTAAAGACTCATACTTGACAACATTGTTGGTGCAGTAGAATTGCAGTCAATAGGTAGCATAATATGAACCCCCATGAGGGTTGACCAATTCAATCCCATCCCCTGCTCCTTGTTTACACTCAGAGTCATTGAACCGAAGTTTCCAGACTGGGTGATTCTTATTGGAAGATGTTTTAACTTGGGCTTCCGGAGTCACCTCCGGTAGATGTGCATTGACTTGGGGTTCAACAGGGACTTCGGGTGATGATAGGTCCTATGTACTTGGGGCTCCCAAGTTCTCTTTGTCTGAGTATTCTCTTTTTGAAAGTGGAACCCATTTCATCTTTTGTTTTTCCCTGGCATTGCGCCAGACTTTGTGACATGGGGGTAGGCAACCGTCATTAGAAGAGCTCCATTCCTCTTGTATATAGTTTTAAGCTATGGGAGCTTGAAGTTCCTCACTAAGGGTAGATCCATCCTCACTCGAATGTGTCATTGTATCCTTTGCAAGTTTGGATATGTCAGACATCTGGCTCATTACTTGGACCAGTGCCTCTTAGCAGTCCTGGCATGTAAACTCTGAGTGGTTTATCCGATGGAGATGACAATACCGTGGTAGAATTAGTATGTTTGGGTCAGTGTCTTGGCCAAGATGCCTCATATTTTTCATCATACCACCTATGAATTTTGTGAGAATCTCCTTGGGAATCTGGGTACTTACTAACCCTTGCAAGGGGCTATCATTCGAGCTCTCTTCTTCTTTGAGATGGAATGTGAATGCTTTGTCGAAATGAAACACTCCCATATCAGCTTGTGAGAAAAAGACTTCATTTGGGGCATTGTACTTAGTTATCATTTATTTGAGCTTAGGCTCTATTGGTAAAGGGATTTTTCTTTTTTAAATTAACTCTTTATTTGCCCAAAATCTTCTTAAGAAATAATGTGAATATGAACAGTTGGAAAGTTGTTAACTATTCAACTAACTTCCCTCTAAATTTTAATAGGTACAACTCCCTTATGTGAAGATATGCAATGAATTTTGTTTGTGCTAAATCCTAATGGGGTATGTTCTTGACCAGAGAACAACAAAGGTAACCAAATTAGCCCTTAGTGAGAAACTAATCCAGGCAGTGAATTTGATTCTAAATTCTAACCAACTTCGGGATTTCACAATACTTATGAAATTCGCACCGGTGGGAATGCAATGATGAATTCTACATGAATTAATGAAATGCAGTAAAACAATATGGATGAATCTAATCTAAACAGGGCATATGTGTATCTCCCAACCTCCGAGTAATGCTCTAATTATTGTCAATTAGTTGCACTAAAGAAGAGAAACAAAACTTCGTCTATTCTGCTAATTTCAACCCAGCTTAAGGAAAACAAACATTCAAACTTACAAATGCATGGAATAGTAAATAAATGGCACAAAACACATTCTAGATTGACTCTGCAACAAGATGTATTTCACACCAAAAATTAGCAGACTTTTTCATTGATTTTCAAAAGGTTACATATAGGCTTCAAGAGTTAAGCCTTTACAAAATCAACTGAATTGATTCATATTCTACAAAGTTGATAAATGACAAGTGGCCATTTATCAATTTTACAATGTATATCAAAAAGAGGAAGGGAAAGCTATTTGCTCTTTGCTAGCTTCTTTGCCTTTGCCAACTTAGTCCTATGAGCTTTGGCAACCGCAAGAATTGGAATCATCCTTTTAGAATCTGGGATGTACACATTTTTCAATCTTATGAGCTAGAGGGCATGATCTTTCTCTATGCATTTTGCAACATCCTTTTAGAGTTGTGTCTTCTCCATGGCTTTGTGTATACATCCACTGAGTTGCTGAAGATCAGGTATTTTGTTGAGGTGAGACCTAGATAACTCTGTAAGCTGTTCCAAGTAGTTAGAGAATGACTCCTGCATTTTGGTTATACAAATTGGGCTCTTACCATCTCCGCTATCTTAAGACTTGGAGTGAAGACCTGTCAAATATACAAAGATTTTACTTCATTCTTTGGTGACTTCCTCTTCGATCACTTTCATTCCCGCCTCTGCCTTGATTATCGTATCCATTTTGAACTCAAATCCTTGGAGCCACTTGATTAGAGGTTCATGTCCTTTCAATAGTATGTTGTCCTTGATTGCATCTTTAGTCTTCATCGCAACTAGCCAATGTAATAGCACCATGCACTCTTCGCATCTCAACCTCTCTATTGTGAGTGTCTGCATGTGTCCCTTAAGAGAATCCTTCTCTGCCTCTAAGTGTAAAAAGACACTCTTGAGCTGCTCAATGGCTACCAGACCTTCAGACTTAAGTCGTTCAATCCACCTCCTACCAATGTGCCCGAAATGTCTATCTTCTTGCAATTTGGCAAGTATTGCTTGGTTCTTAGCTACAGTAGGATCAAATGTTGTTAGGGAACTGGGCAAGCTTGCCATAGTAGCGACCAAATGCATAATGAAGTTAGTCATTTCTTTAATTTTTGCCTTTAGTTGAGTCTTGGTGACTTTGAGTTCCTCGAGCTCTTCCTCGATCAAGACATTACTAGACTTCCACAAGTCTACTTTGGTATCATGGCGGGCAAGCCCCATGTCTAAGGACTGGAGTGCAAAGTTTGAGGCAGTAAGATCTTCAATTCTATCATCCTTTAGTGGGTTGGCTATTTCCATCATCAGGTGCCTTATGTCTATATCTCGACCCAGAGTGGTCAGAGTCCTAGTCTTCATAGCTTTGCCCACAGCTGATCCTGACTGCATTTCTTGGGAGAACATCTCACCATTGCGAGAACCTTGCTCAACACTTTTTCTTTTCCACTCCAAAGTATTCTCAAGCCATGATTCTACACTTGTAACTTTTGTTGCAAAAATCAAATCTTCCAAAAATAATTTCCTGATAACAGGAGGGGAATATTTAGGCTTAGAAGCGAAAGGATTAACTTGTGGAGAATAAATGCTCTTTTCCTTTTGAGGAGACCCCAGATGTTCATCTGTCTCATTGGTTTTTAAACTACTACTGTCATCACCAACCTCAACAATGGTAGGAGCATCTTGAGTAGAAGTGTCACCTTGTGTCTCAACAGTTCCCCCTTGTGCTTGTTGCTCTGGCTTTGCGGCCCCAACATTTTCTTCCGCCATCTTGTCGGATTTCTCCACTTCAACTTCTTCATTCGAACCGATGATAGGAGATGAACCTGATCTGCAAGTCTTTTCAAGTGTGATTTCTTTTTCAGGCGGTTCATCATCTCCACTTGCTGGTTGAGCTAGTCCTTTGGCCACAGACGATGCTGGCAAAGAGGAGGATGCAGGAGCACTCATCGGCTTGACTACATGAGCTTGTTGAGGAGTAGGCTTCCCAGATATATTTCTCCTTCCCATCATCCACTAAACCCACTTATTAGTTCTCTTGATGACTTTAGTCGTTAAAGTCTCCAAATCTTCTATAGCTTGACCTTGAACAGGTTTAGAGCTCACTGGATAGGGCTTGATCTGATCTTGATATGTGTTAGTATACATATGTTCTCCATCATCAATAATGCCTTCAACATTAATGTTGACATTGAACAACTTGATTTGTTCAATAGTTAATCCGGAGTAAAACCTCTCTCAGCTTTCTAACTCATCCTTGCAATTCGCCCAATAATCTTCAAGCGCCTCGGGGATGTGCTTGACCATAGTACCAATTTGTAGGTGATTCTTGACATAACCTACTAGATCAAATTGAGGCCTCAAAACTTCATATACTTCTGGCTTATATCTGCTCTCGAACACCTTCATAATGTTCTTAGCATTTGATCTTGACACGCTGTTGTAAGCTCCAATGGTAACAGGGAATTCATAGCCTTTCTTCTTAATTCCCATGTTGATCAGGTTCACTTGCAACATTTGTTGGATCACCTCTACGAACATGATCATGTCATCGGGGTACCTTGGCAGCTTCATGGGAAAATCATCAAAACTTGCAAGACGAAGGTATGAGAAACTAGCAAATTGAATGAAGAAGCTCCCAAATTGGGTGATGAATTCCATGGCCTCTGGTGAGAACCTCTACTCTAGGCATCCTTGTAATTCTCTCCACAACCTCATTGTAAATGAGTCATTAACTTTAATGAACTCAACATAGCTATTTTGTAACTTCAAATGAGGGAAGAAATCATAAATTTTCACATCATCTTCATATTCTTCTAGCCTAGGGAGTCCTGGCCATACTTGCAACGTAGCTAAAACATAGATTAAATAGGAAGACATATAAAACTTGTTCTAGCACTTGGCGAGACTCAAGGCATTGGACAAATTTTCACTTACCATTTGAGCCCAGTCTATATAATGATGCTCAACACATATTTCTTGGACCAAGAAGAAGTAGTGCTCTATGAAATTCAATGCGTCACTTTCACCTTTTATTCTGTGAAGGAGTACTGGGATGTCGATGATCTCAGCCTTCAAATCTATCCCAAAAAGTGTCTTTAACACTTTTCCCTTTATGCTTCTGGCCTCCTGAAACCATGAGTTCATGATCTCTTTCCTCCACCTCATCTTCTTATTATATTCTGAAATTGCGATCGAGAAGTTCATGTTTGAAAACTTGGCTCGCTCTGGGATACAAAGATTGTTCTACATAGACTCCTATCAATGGAGATGAGTATTGTGTCATCCAGGAGAAAAATATGCTTTGTATCCGGGTTGAACCTGGTTATACATTCTCAGATTAGCTCAGGAGCTTGCACTGCAATAGGAAATCCAGCAGCTTCAACCAAACCACTACCTTTGAGCTTCTGCGTCATAGGGTGGATATTTTCTTCATTCAATCTTCTTTGTGGATTGCCCATATCATAGAATTTGAGGGATGTATCTGTCAAATTTTTCCATTCAGATGTGATCCCATTCAACCTATCAGAACCCATGAATCTAGTGGCCATAGCTTCTGATTATGCTTTTGATTTATTGTTAAGAAGTTTTTAGAATGTCGTAAGATGATTTGTGAAAATATGGGAAATCAAAGGCATATGAAAAAGATGTGAACAAATGGTAATTTTCACTTGATAGTTTGAGTCTTTTATAAACAGTCAACTTCCTTACTATTACTTTCCATATCTCGCACCACACGAGTGATAGATTTTTAAAAATATTTGTTAAAGTTCTAACGTTAAGATTTGAATTAAATGCACCTTATTAACAGCCTTAAGAAATCATTTTTACCCCTTTGGAGTAGTTGTAACAGTAACTTAATTGACGTAGCGGATTTTTACTTTTTCACTTCTCTCCATTCAACACCTTTGTTGGAAAACTCACTTCGAGGGTAGAAACCCGACTGTGGAGAAACTGCGGGGTGATTTTCTGAAAATATGCAACTGACCCATTTCTTCAGCAATTTATTTTAGATATCAAAGCAAGCTATATTCATCATAGCAAATCATTCAATCCTCATGATTTCTTGTGCTTATTTCCTCACAATTTGTCGCTTCTCGAAAACTGACCCTCTCAAGTGATTTTTTGATAAGGGAGAAGCTAAAAACTAATTCTTTGAAAAAGGACTCTTACTCACTTTCTCATATTCTGAGACCATTTTATCCACTGCAGGGGCTCAACCTTATTTCTTCAAAATCTAGACACTTAGCTTTCAGGAATCTCTGATACATTTTCCACTATCCTTCGGAAAACAACTTCTGTAGGAAAAACTTCGTAAGTGGGGAAGTTCATTATAGCTTCTCCACCAAGCTACTTTTCTGGACCGACTCACTCTTAACCCGAGAATCTCGATCTCTAGGCCTTGTCAATGCGCTTGATGATTCTAGTGTTCTCTTCTCGTAGAAAATTACCTTCATGGGTCGAACCCCGCTGAGGAGAAGGCTATTTTCAATTTTTCGACAAAGGGGAAAAAATTTGTCAATTTAGAGCTTCACATTCATATGAATACCATCGATCAGAAATGAAAGAAATGAAATCTTTATCGAATTAGGAACTATAACTTACCCATTCCTAGGGAGCAAATAAAACCAACCTGACTTAAAAAGCAGAAAGCAAGCATGAAGGGATTATTCGATAAAGGCCACCTATCCTAGGGGGATTCTAGACTTAGAATCCAATTTATTTTCTCAAAACTCATGACTCAATCTAACACAAGGTATTCACTTTTGATTTAAAATGTGAAGAAGAAAAGTGGGGCAACAACTGGCTCTATCTGGGGACTTGGATATGATCATATCTAAGTAAGGAACCCAAATCTATGGTTTTGCAAAGGTAAATGAAAAGGCGGCTCTCAAAAAAAACTAAAGCAAAGGAAGGAAACGGGAAAGGAAAGACCAAGTGAGGAAAAACTAAACTAAGGAAAATAGAAACAGGAACTAAACGTAACTATTATACATCAGAAGGGTTACCTGCTTTCAATTTGCAACTTGATACAATTTGAAATCTTAACCATTATAGGTTAAGGGTAGTACCTCACCATTTGGATATGCCAATTTGAAAGGATTTATGTCAAAGGCCTTAAGGATGATGAATGGTCCTTCCAGAGTGTCTCAAATTTGACATGCATTCCTTTAGGCACCCTTCGTTTATCCCATAATAGAATTGAATCTCCGACCATGAACTTCCTTGGTTTTGTTTTCTTATCAAAGAGATTCTTTACCTGCATCTGATGTTCTGTGATATGATCAACAATCTTCTCTCGTTCTTCCTCAAGTTTATTCAGATACATAATTCATTTTTCCAGCCCATATTTATAGATGCCATCTTCTACCACTATTCTCAACTTGTTAGTAGCCAATTCCAGAGGCAGGGGAAGGCTTGCCTCAACTCCGTATACCAGCTCAAAAGGTGAAATACCAATCGCCCTCTTTGGAGTTACTCTGTCAGCCCAGAGTGCTTCGTGAATCTTCTTATGCCAAGTCCTTTGGTTATCTGATACAAGTTTCCTCAGTATATTTACCAGGTTCTTATTACTTGACTCAGCTTGACCATTCCCTTGTGGTAAATAGTTGGATGAATGACTAGCAGTTATGCCCTACTCAAAACAAAATTCAATAATTTTAGCTGAAGAAAAGTAAGCTGCATTATCCATAACTAGCTTAGCAGGCACACTGAATCTTACCATGATGTTCTCTTTGATGAATTTGCACACCACTTTGGAAGTAGTTCTCTTAGTGGCCTTTGCCTCCACCCATTTCATAAAATAATCAGTTGCAGTGATTATATAAGTGTGACTAGCGCTTGATGCAGGATTGATAGGCCCGATAAAATTGAGGCCCCATTGCTGGAAGGGACCTTCTATTATGACTGGTCTAAGAGGAAGAGCTTCCAATTGAGGTCAACCTGTAAACATTTTACATTTTTCACACTTGGCCACCTAATAATATGCATCCTTAAACATCCCTGGCCAATAATAGCATTGCCTCAAAATCTTAAATGTAGTTACAGAAGATGAGAAATGACCACCACAAGCTTTGTCATGAAATGTTTTTAACAACCTCTCCTGTTGTTGCTTGTCAACACACCTAAGAAAAGTTCCATCTACAGATCTTTTGTATAACGTCCCTTCCCAGATGACATATTTAGCAGCTTTCAATCTAAAGTCTCTCCTTTGCTTAGCTATCAATCTTTCAGGGCATTTACCATAAGTCAAGAAATAAACAATGTCTTCAAGCCATGAGTCTTTTAAACTCACTGCTAAAACTAGTTGTTCTGTTTCAGGTTGATCATCTCCTTCAATTTTTGCCATAGCTTTGCATAATGCATTGCCTCATAGTAGCATTGCTGGTTTATTCTCTATATCATATTCTTGTGTTTTAGCTACCCAAGCCTCTCTACTATTACATCCTACATCTTGCTGGATTAATATAATCTTTACAACAATGTCAGGAACAAACACAACGGAGTGAGAATGTAAGATATAAAATTTGAAGTTCTTCAAGGCTTTCACCACTGAGAAGGCATGCTTCTCAATTTGAGAATATCTTAGTTCATGATTTTTCAGTGGCATGCTCATAAAGGCAATAGGAGCCTGAACTCCTTCTCTATTTTCTTGCATAAGAATAGTTGAAAATGTATGTTTAGATGCATAACAATAAATCATGAAATCCTTCTTGTAATCTGGGTGACATAAGACAAGGGTGTTGGCTATAGCATCCTTTATATCTTGGAAGGCTCTTTTACTAGGGTCATTCCATTTGAAATTTTGATTACCTTTTATCATGTCCACGATACACTTGGTGATCTCTGAAAAGTTAGGGACAAATCTTCTGAGGAAATTTACTTGGCTGAAGAATGAATTTACTCTAGTTTCACTCATAGGTAAGCTTAGCCTTTGAATGGCTTTGACTTGCTCTAGGTCAATCCTACTACCTTCTTGTGATACAATATGACCCAGTAGTTTTCCTTCGGTAACATAGAAAATTGACTTCTTGGGATTTAAAGAGATCCCGTGTTCTCTACACCTTCGCAATACTCATTCCAAATCCTTAACATGATCACTTCTTTTCTTAGAGAACACTATTAGGTCATCCAAGTATATGACAATGATCTTATCTTTCATATCGACAAAGGACAAATCCATACCTTGTCGAAATGTCGCACCGGCATTGATGAGGCCAAATGGCATTCTATGGTATTCAAATGTGCCCCAAGGAGTGGTAAATGCAGTCTTGTGCTGGTCTTTCTCCTCTACTTTGAGTTGGTTGTACCTAAAAAAGCCATTGAGCATAGACATCATTTCAGCTCCTGCAACTATTTGCAACAAGTGATCCATATTGGGGAGTGCGTAGTTGTCTTTTAAAGAAGATTTAAATTTCTTAAGTCTACGCATATCCTTATTTCTCCATTATTTTTCCTCATAGGGATGATGTTTTATATCCATGTAGAGTGGTGGATAGGGTAGATAATCTTGGCTTTGAGCATTTTGTCAACTTCTCTAAAGATAGCATCTACCACTTTTGGATTGTAATTTCTTTGTTTCTATCTGAATGGGGTAGCATCAGGTTTTAGGGGAATTTGATGCTTGAAATTTCCTCCCATGAAGCTTTTTAAATCTTCATAGGTCCAAGCAAAGACATCTTGGTATTTCAAGAAAATCCTTCTAGCTTTTGCTTTCTCTTCAGGAGTGCAACACTTCCCTATGTTTATCATTCTGGGATTTAACTCATTCCCAATGTTCATCCCCTCATATTCCTCGGTCATAAGACCTTTCTCTATCTTTTTCCTCTTAACATAAGTATCATGTCGATTGAACAATTTCTCTAATGATATAAAATATGGGGGAATGGCATTACCTTGTAATTGAGTCATGCCTGGTTCATCTTTCTTCTGTTCCTTAGGATGATCTTGTGAGAGATTGTTTGGCTTTTCTTCAGGGGGACTAGCATTACCTTCAAGGAAGAGCTGCAGGCATTTGTCATCATCGAACACTTTCCAGTCATCTATGTTATCAGGTACTGATGGCCTATACATCACCTCTACCTGGTACTTCTTCTCTTTAAATTCTGGATGAGGTAGTAGTAAGGAGGTAGAGACTGCTAGTGAATCTACCTTGGAATTTAATTCTCTAGGGACATATTCGATTACAAAGGAATCCAATTCTTCAATCTCGTCCCATACTCTATTCCTATAACTCTTCAACTTCTAATTTTTTATAGAGTATTGACCTTTGATTTGGCACACAATCAACTCAGCGTCACCTCAAGCTTTTGGAACTTTTACACCCTTTTCCTTCGCAGTAATTATTCCAAGTAACAATGCCTCGTACTTAGTTGTATTATTGGTATTTGCAAACTCTAGTTTGAAAGCCATCGGCTCAAGTTCACTTGTAGGTGGAATTAATACAACATCGGCACTAGACCCAGAGGAAGAACAACTACCATCGAATTCCAGTGACCAGACTTCTAGAGTCTTATCCTTCTCAAAGGCCTCAACTTCTTCTTGCTCTCATTTAGGTTCATCGACAACACCTTGGGTAAACATCATATAATTGTCAAACTCCAATTCTTGGTATAGGATCTAAGCTTTTAGATCATTAGATTTCAGAACCGTGAACTTCGACTTCTCCTCAGGCTCTAGTTTAACCTTCTTATTTCCCACATGAATTACCACCTAGGACCAATCCAATTTAATCCCCCCACCCATGTCTCTACAAAAACTCCTGCTTAGTAGTATTCTGTAGCTTGCAGGTATATCTACAACAAGGATCGTCAGTAGCATCTTCTTTTCAAGATGGGCAACCAGAGCTACTTGGGAATCTTTAATTTGGCCAAGTAGAGGAACTTGCTTAGCGTCCATAGAGTAGCATCTACCATGTACTTTTGTCATGGTAAGGCCTAAGGCTTTGGTCACAGGGGAAGACATCACATTATCAGAGGCACCTGAATCTATGACACAGTTTCTAAGTTTACAACCATTGATATATAAGGAAACATAAAATGGTTTGGGTTTTTGACCCAGGAAGGTAGCTAGCACAGTGGTTTCCCTTTGTTCAAATAGTTTCACTAGCGAGGAATCATCCTCATTAGAAGAAGTGACATTATGATTCAATTTAATACTATCCCCCTTTAAGTAACTATAAATCTTTTCAATTCAATGGGATTCGACCTTAAATAATCTATGGGAGAAATTTGGATCTTGGAATTTTTACAGAACTAAATGAAATCAAAGGAGTCATTTTCCTTACCTGACTGTGAGATTTTCATTTCTTGAATGCTTTCTTTTGTACCTGAAGTAGATGCATCATTGGTTCTCATTGACATAATGAAAATGGGAGTTTTGTCTTTTTGGCTATGAGTTAGGACTACACAGGTGGTGCCATCAATGGTAGCGTAAAACTCTCCTTGCTCTTTAGAATCAGATTTATACTCAAAAAATAGATTTACAGAGTCACCATGCGAGCATGAATTCGGTTCATTGTCTGGTGTCATAGTGTCTAACTCGTTGGTAGATAATAATTGCATCATGCGAGCTATTTTAGGACAACTCTCACCATTATGGTCTGTCATTAGATGGAATATGCACATATTTTGTTTCTTAGGGGGAGCCTCAATTGCAAGCCTCTGTTGTGGAGCAGGTAATTGCAGTGTCCTGCTATCAATATTTCTACTATTATGATCTTGAAATGGTTTCTGGTATGGATTGTTAAACTTAGGGAGTTGCCTTTTTAAAGTGATGATTTCATTGGACATTTTTTTCATCATCTCATTAGTCGATGTAGTACCACTTGAACTAGCGCTTGTTTGTATCTCTCTTTTCCACCTGCCAATAGAAATCATGTCATCTTCCAACTCAATGGTTGTTCTCTAAGCATTATCCAAATCTACGGGTCATGCTCTTCTTAAATCATAGTTTATGTATGGTTAAATGGCACCCATAAAGAATATCTTTAGATTCACAGGAGTAGGTCTATCAGCAATGGGAATTCTGTTGGTGATTTTATTGAACTTAGCAACAAATTCTCTCATACTTACAGAAGCTTTTTTCTTGATGGAGGTCAATTGCGCCAATAGGGCATGTTCATCTTTAGCCATTTTAAATATGGCTTGAAAAGCTGACCTCATAGTAGCCCAACTCGTAATCGAAGCATCATCCAAGTGATAAAACCAGTCAGCCACTGTCTCAACAAGAGTTTCAACAAATAGCCTTACTACAACATCTTCATGTCCAATTTCTAGGATGTGAGTTACTGCGAAGAAGGCTTTAATGTGTTCATCTATAGTAACTTTCCCATCTCCTAAGAACTTAGGAAAGTTCTTTCTAGATCCTGAAGGGAGTGAGTGATATGCTGCAAACTATAACGGACTAGTTGCAGTGGCCCATGGAGCTACCATGACTGTATGTGTAGGGTGTTGCAGAAAATTAATAATAGAGGGAGCAACTACTCTGTGTAAAGTTAATATCTGGCAAGTTGTAGGCAATGAAATTTGTTTCCTGGGAGGTGAACGTGGTCTACTCCTACTTTTTCTATCACCTCTCTGATGAGGTAAATCTATTTTGGGAAAACCCATCTCAGCAAGCCTTTCAAATGTAGGGTCTTTTCCACCTTTCCCCTTGGCACTTCTAAGAAATCTTCTTTGATCCAAAGCTTCGAATTAGTTTTGTTATCTAGCTTCACGCTTGGATCTACGTTGATTTCTTCTTTGAATTTCTCTTTCAAGTACTTGTGCTCTCAATTCTTCTTGTTCAAGCACTTGACTCGTGTTCCTATAATGCTCTGCATTTCTTCTGTATCTCCAAGCAAAAGTATTCAGGGATGAGACTATGTCTTCTTGGTCATCCTGAAAGCCAAGATTAGGTTGAAGCATAGGGAACGCGTTCTCATGAGGTAACATCATTTTTCCTCATGACAAATATTTTGGTCTAGCGACTGTTTCTCTCTCCAGCAGAGTCACCAAAAATCTGTTGGTAAACAAATTGTTCTTTTTGAATTTAACTCTTTATTTTCCCAAAATAATCTTAAGAAATAATGTGAATATGAATAGTTGGAAAGTTGTTAACTAATCAACTAACTTCCCTCTAAATTTTAACAGGTACAACTCCCTTATGTGAAGATATGCAATGAATTTTGTTTGTGCTAAATTCTAATGGGGTATGTTCTTGACCAAAGAATAGCAGAGGTAACCAAATTATCGTTCAGTGAGAAACTAATCCAAGCAGTGAATTTGATTCTAAATTCTAACCAACTTCGAGATTTCACAATACTTATGAAATTCGCACAAGTGGGAATGCAATGATAAATTCCACTTGAATTAATGAAATGTAGTAAAATAATATGGATGAATCTAATCTAAACATGGCATATGTGTATTCTCCCAACCTCCAAGTAATGCTCTGATTACTATCAATTAGCTGCACTAAAGAAGAGAAACAGAACTCCGTCTATTCTGCTAATTTTAACCCAACTTAAGGAAAACAAACATTCAAACTTACAAATGCATGGAACAGTAAATAAATGGCACAAAACACATTCCAAATTGACTCTGCAACAAGATGTATTTCACACCAAAAATTAGCCAACCTTTTCATTGATTTTCAAAAGGTTACATATAGGCTTCAAGAGTTAAGCTGTTACAAAATCAACTGAATTGATTCATATTCTACAAAGTCGGTAAATGACAAGTGGCCATTTACCAATTTTACAATGTATATCAAAAAGAGGAGGGGGAAGCTATTTTCTCTTTGTTGGCTTCTTCACCTTCTCCAACTTAGTCTTATGAGCTTTGGCGGCCGCAAGAATCGGAATCATCCTTTCAGAATTTGGAATGTACACATTTTTTAATCTTATGAGCCAACAAGCATGATCTTTCTCTATGCATTTTGCAACATCCTTTCAGAGTTGTGTCTTCTCCATGGCTTTGTGTATACATTCACCAAGTTTCTAAAGATCAGGTATTCTGTCAAGGTGAGACCCAAATAACTTTGCAAGCTAGTCCAAGTAGTCAGAGAATGACTTTTGCATGTTGGTTATACCAATTGGGCTCTTACCATCTCCTCTAGCTTGAGACTCGGAGTGAAGACCTGCCAAATATACAAAGATTTTACTTTGTTCTTTGGTGACTTCCTCTTCGGTCACTTTCATTCCTGCCTCTGCCTTGATCAACCTCTCTGCTATGAGTTTCTGCACGTGTCCCTTGAGAGAATCCTTCTCAGTCTCTACCTATAAAAAGACACTCTTGAGCTACTCAATGGCTACTAGACCTTTAGACTTAAGTCATTCAATCCACCTCCTACCAATGTGCCTGAAATGTCTATCTTCTTACAATTTGGCAAGTATTGCTTGGTTCTTAGCTACAACAAGATCAAATGTTGTTAGGGAACAGGTCAAGTTTTCCATAGGAGCGACCAACTGCATAATGAAGTTAGTCATTTCTTTAATTTCTACCTTGAGTCGAGTCTTGGTGACTTTGAGTTCCTCAAGCTCTTCCTTGACCAAGACATTACTAGACTTCCACAAGTCTACTTTGGTATCATGGCGGGCAAGCCCCATGTCTAAGGACTAGAGTGCAAAGTCCAAGGCAGTAAGATCTTCAATTTTTCCATCCTTTAGTGGCTTGGCTATTTCCATCATTAGGTGTCCTATGTCTGGATCTCGACCTAGATTGGTCAAAGTCCTAGTCTTCTTAGCTTTGCCCATAGCTGATCCTAACTACATTTCTTGGGAGAACATCTCACCACTAGGAGCACCTTGCTCAACCCTTTTTCTTTTCCGCTCCAGAGTATTCTCGAGCCATGATTCTACACTTGTAACTTTTGTTGCAAAAATCAAATCTTCCACAAATAATTTCTTGATAACAGAAGAGAAAGATTTAGGCTTGGAAGTGAAAGGATTAACCTGTGGAGAAGAAATACTCTTTTCCTTTTGAGGAGACCCCAGATGTTCATCTATCTTGTTGCTTTCTGAACTGCTACTATCATCACCAACCTCAACAATGGTAGGAGCCTCTTGAGTAGGAGTGTCACCTTTTGTCTCAATGATTCCCCTTTGTGCTTGTTGCTTTGGCTTTGCGGCCCTAGTAGTTTCTTCCATCAGCTTGTCAAATTTCTCCACTTCAGCTTCTTCATTCGAACCGATGACAAGAGATGAACTTGATCTGCAAGTCTTTTCAAGTGGGATTTCTTTTTCAGGAGGTTCATCATCTCCACTTGCTGGTTGAGCTAGTCATTTGGCCACAGATGACGCTGGCAAAGAGGAGGATGTAGGAGCACTCACTGGCTCAACTACATGAGCTTGTTGAGGAGTAGGCTTCCCAGATCTCTTTCTCCTTCCCATCATCCACTAAACCCACTTATCAGTTCTCTTGATGACTTTAACTGTTAAAGTCTCCAAATCTTCTATAACTTGACCTTGAACAGGTTCAGAGCTCACCAGATAGGGCTTGATCTAATCTCGATATGTGTTAGTATACATATGCTCTCCATCATCAATAATGTCTTCCACATTAATGTTGACATTGAACAACTTATTTTGTTCAATAGTCAATCTAGAGTAAAACCTCTCTCGGCTTTCTAAATCATCCTTGCAATTCGCCCAATAATCTTCAAGCTTAGGGATGTGCTTGACCATAGTGCCAATCTGTAGGTGATTCTTGGCATAACCTACTGGATCAAATTAAGGCCTCAAAACTTCATATACTTCTAGCTTATATCTTCTCTCAAACGCCTTCATAATGTTCTTAGCATTTGATCTTGACACGCTGTTGTAAGCTCTAATGGTAACAAGGAATTCATAGCCTTTCTTCTTAATTCCCGCACTGATCAGGTTCACTTGCAACATTTTCTAGATCACCTCTATGAGCACGATCATGTCATCGGGGTACCTTGGCAGCTTCATGGGAAAATCATCAAAACTTGCAAGATGAAGGTATGAGAAACTAGCAAATTGAATGAAGAAGCTCCCAAATTGGGTGATGAATTCCATGGCCTCTGGCAAGAACCTCCACTCTGGGCATCCTTTTAATTCTCTACACAACCTCATTGTAAATGAGTCATTAACTTTAATGAACTCGACATAGCTATTTTATAACTTCAAATGAAGGAAGAAATCATAAATTTTCACATCATCTTCATATTCTTCTAGCCTAGGGAGTCCTGGCCATACTTGCAATGTAGCTAAAACATAGATTAAATAGGAAGACATATAAAACTTGTTCTAGTGCTTGGCGAGACTCAAGGCATTGGACATATTTTCACTTACCACTTGGCCCAGTCTATATAATGATGCTCAACACATATGACCTGGACCAAGAAGAAGTAGTGCTCTATGAAATTCAATGCATCACTTTCACCTCTTATTCTGTGAAGGAGTACCAGAATGTTGATGATCTTGACCTTTAGATCTGTCCTGAAAAGTTTCTTTGGCACTTTTCCCTTTATGCTTCTAGCCTTCTGAAACCATGAGTTCATGATCTCTTTCCTCCACCTCATCTTCTTCTCATTATTATCTGAAATTGCGATCGAGAAGTTCATATTTGAAAACTCCGCTCGCTCTAGGATACGAAGACTGTTCTGCACAGACTCTTTATCAATGGATATGAGTAGTCTGTCATCCGAGAGCAAAATCTGCTTTGTATCCAGGTTGAACTTGGTTATACATTCCTGGATTAGCTCAGGAGCTTGCACTATAATAGGAAATCCAGCGGCTTCGACCAAACCGCTACCTTTGAGCTTCTGCGTCATGGGGTGGATATTTTCTTCATTCAATCTTTTGTGTAGATTGCCTAGATCATAGAATTTGAGGGATGTATTTGTTAAAGTTTTCCATTCAGATGTGATCCCATTCAACCTATCGGAACCCATGAATCTAGTGGCCATAGCTTTTGATTATGCTTTTGATTTACTGTTAAGAAGCTTTTGAGAATGTCGTAAGATGATTTGTGAAATTGTGGGAAATCAAAGGTGTATGAAAAAGATGTGAACAAATGGTAATTTTCACTTGATAGTTTGAGTCTTTTATAAACAACCAGCTTCCTTACTGTTACTTTCCATATCTCGCGCCACATGAGTGATAGATTTTTAAAAATATCCATCTGGGAACTTTTAGGATCTTGGGCTTGTTGGTTGTCAAATTCACCCCTATATTCATAATCTTGGGTATGCATGTTGGGACCTTGGGTAAAATTGACCTCAGATGAGTTGAAGGCGTTGACATTGTCTGAGGGTATGCTACCATTATTTGGATGTGTGTTCCATGTTATATTTGTTCATTGTTGTCCAAACTGCTTGTCTTGAGAAGTGTTCCCATAACCTCCACCATTATTGTTGTAATTTCTATAATTATGATTTTGATTTTGTGAGTAGGTATTTTGGGCAGCAGTTTGATGTTAGTAGTTCCCCTCATTCTGAGATGAGTTGAGCTTCATCTGAGTAATCTCTCTGGTCAACTGGGACAATGTCTTCTTCATGGCATCCAATTCGTTCACTAGAGCATGGTCTGGCTCATTTGGGATAGCAACCTTCTATTCACAAAAGGTAGCCTTATGCGTATCATACCCTGGGTATGTGATGGCGAGTGGTGGGGCAGTAATGTATGGAGCAGGCACTGGGTTGAGCCTTGGAGTGTCTTGCACCAGAAATTGATTGTTCACTACGAACGAACTAGTTATAGCAGAGTTTCCCAATGCTGGTGGAATACCATAATTTTCACCTGCTTGTGGATCCATCTGTTGGGTAAACATGATAGCCTCATTACATACCTTTTCTAGAGTGTCTATGTTACCTAGGGGCAACCTTTTCAAAAATATGGACGTTAATCGATCTAAGACATGCAAGTACACTTGTAGAGTAGCCCCAACTGGTACAATATAAGGAGCCTCAAGATTCTGGTACATCTTATGGAAATGATGATTAAACATAGTGATTGATTCATTGAGGTCCTTTCTCACCGAGATGAACTGGTGATGAAGAGATGCTGGATCCACATACAACTTGAATTGGTTAAGGAATTTTGTTTCAAATTCTTCCCATGTGGTGATGGATCCTCGCGACAAGTTTAGATACCCATTATATGCAAATTCCCCCATTGTGTAGAGGAAAAGGTGACACATGATGTCTTGATGAGCAATCTCCTTACGATTGCATAATTCCTTGAATACGCGAACGTGTTCTTCCGCTGTCCTAGATTCTCCGTAGACAAAACATGGGCATAATTTCTTAGGATTCTTGGGTAGCTGGTGGAGCTATCCTTGTATGTCCAATGGAGAGCTTTGAGCATTTGTGAAAAATTCCATTGGAGTTGGTGGTGGAGGAGTAACAGACGGGGTAACAATGGTTGGAAATGGAGGAAGATTAGGATAATTTGAAGTATCCTCTCCATGCTTTATTCTGTTGTCGTGGTGTCTGTGAACTTCTTTTAAGTTCAAGGAATTCCCCTTTTTTTGGAAAAGATCTGAGGACTCATTCAAACCTTTCAAGAGAGAACGATTTGATATTTTGGGGTCTCCCTTTTGAGGGCCCTCCTTTGAGTGCCACTTTTGTTGAGCGTCATTTTTACATGAAGACAACGGCTAGGAATTTATGCGAGCAAATTCCCCTCTTGGAAGATTGATGGAATCAACCTCAAGGTTCCTTCTAGCTAGGTCTCAACCACTTGGATAGCTCAACAGAAGACAAATATGAATCTGTTAACAAGGAAGCCTTTGCTAGTTCTTCTCTCAAGGAAAACTGCAAAACAAACTTTAGGATTCCACAATATTTCTTTTTGGATTTTCAGATTTAGAAATAAAAGAAATGCTAATCTAATTAATCTATTGAAAAGGATTTGCAAGGAGGGTAGGAAGGAGTAGGGTAACAAGGAATTGAATGAAATTGTCGAAAAGAAAACCTAATGGACATAAACTAGCATCATACCACTATGTGAATTAAATAACCAAGAAGATGAAGAAACCCACAAAATAGAGATCAGATAATATCATAATCTTTAGCTATATGAATGCAATCATCAACGGAATGAAACAAATGTAGATGTATGAAAAGCCAAAAATCATCAGATCACGAAGCCACCACAGATGTGTGCACATGTGAGATAAGTTAATCTTCAAGCACCAAAGAATAATCTTCTCGAAAATAGGTCACAACACAACAATGTAATACTAGCGAACACCAAACTAACAATCGCAGACTTAAAATCATTAAACAATCAATTGGTTCTTTGAAATAAAGAATGATAAAATCACACATTCACAAATTTCACATAGATAGCAGAAAATATCACACCATGAATGAAGCACCAATTGTATGTATCGTATTAATGATCAAAATCGACCCTCATTACATCATTTTATTACAATTTATAGAGTTGTGCTCTTATTTTCATAGCTAGGGTTTGGCTGCAACTAAAACTTGAAAGTAAATCTAAACTAGAGACTGCATTAAGAAAATTACTTCTAAAGCTTAGCTAAACTACCCTAGCATGACATTAAACCTCATGCATTACATAACTTTGAGTAAATCATGCATTAGACATCTTGAAAATGGAGCTGGAACTCATGCATGCTCTTGATAATCTTCATGATTCTTCCCTTGATCTTTGGTTGCAGCTTCTCCACATGGATTCAACTGGAAGAGATCCCAAAATCATGCAGAAATGACCCCCAAAAAGAAGCCCAGTCGACTGGTAAATCAACTCTGAGACAACTGGAGTTAAACTTTGGACGCAAGAAAAAATAGTCAAATACCAATAATTGGTCCGAAAAAACCAAGTCCCAAAAATGACTAAGTGTTAAGTCCTCCATCTCCAAAATTTTGGACTTCGAGCTTTTGGAGGCCAAAAGTTCTCTAGGGCCGAAAGGCTGAAAAATAGGCTCTGCAAAATTGGCTAAGTACAAAAATTGCATTTTCTATATACAAAATCTGGCTAACACTGGACTGACTGCTTACTGACTGGAGAGTACTCCTGGATGTGATTTTCGGAACCTCTCCAAAATCTCTAGTACTTCTTCAAAATTAGGCATCTTGAGCCCCTTGAGGATTTCTAGCTGTCTGTCTCGGAAGGCAACCAATTCTTTTGCAAAAGTGTGTATTTCTTCTTCCCGAGACAACATCTTCTGGATGTCTTCCTTCTGATAGAACATTTGTTGAAGGTCCTCTTTGGTCTTGACTCTCCAGAATATAGCCAAGTATTGATCGACGATGGCATTTATTGAGTGCATGGTTTTGTCATCATCCTCGTCATATAGATCCAAGTCCAGGCCCTCAAAGAACTTATGTAATTCCTTCATAAAAAGCATGTTGTTATCCCTTCTCTTATCTAAGCTTTTGAGGACCTTTTCAAAGATAGCCAATGCCGATGCTATATCCTGGATCCACTGATCAAAATTCTCCAACTCTAAGCCTTCATAGACTTTTACCAAAACCTGGAAGCGTTGCTTCCTTATTATTGTTAGCTCATCAAGAACCTTTTAGCATTTCAAAATATTTTCCTCCATGCCATCCTCCTCGCTCACGATTTCAACCAAGGATGTTATCCCTGCCAGAATGCCTCTAAGAGGCTTTAGAATCTTCTTGAGGGATAGCTTCACATACTGCTCAAAATCCTCTTTCCAATCTACACAGGCCTGTACAAAAGAATGTGGGACATCTATATTTATCTCACCCCTCTTCTCCAAAATGGCCTGTAATGAGGCCTCAGGGTTACTAGGATCAATGGGACCCACTATCTTCAGAATGAATCTCTTCGTGGGTTCAATTTTTTCCATCAAAGCCTTTATTCTATCTTCATCCTTATCCATGAACCCAAGGGCATGTTTCAAACTGAGGGTAGCCAAGGTTTTTCTCCCCTCTCTGGTTGGCTCCCCCAAATCTACCTCCTCCAACACGTAGTCGTCAAGAGTGATCTCACTTGTACTGGCACTCATCGTGGGTATAGCCACTTGCACCTTCCATCTACCCGCTTGATCTTGCGTCACATATGATAGTGTCCTTGCCTAGGTAATAGATGTCGTTTGATGGAACACTTGCCCTAGTGCCGCCATATCAATCTCATCATCCTCATAGACCCTAACCCTCAGCTGTATTTCATTTGTGAACCAGGTGGGCTTTGAGAAGGCATTTAATGGTTCATATGGAGATGGAAGAGTGGAAGAAGTCCTTGGATGTTCTATCTTGATTTCTTCATGACTCTCCTCTCCTTTATCTATTTCTTTCTCATCCATTACATTTTTCTCACTCTCCTCAGTTGTTTTCCCTCTTCAGTTGTTTGTTCCTCTACCACTTGTTTCTCCTCTTTTGTTTGTGGCTCTTCCTCATCCTATGATTCCCCTTGATCCACCAACTCCTCTGATCCTGCATGTTCTTCTTCCATCTTCTCCTCATCAACTTCCTATGTCTCTTTCTCAAGCTCTTGCGAGCTTTGAGGCATTGACTCATCTTAGACAAGTGGTGGAGTGGGGGCGACAAAGGGAGTGGGTGAAGGCATTTGAGGCGGAGGTAGAGTTGGCATGGGAACATGAGATGGTGTAGGTTGTTGAGGCAGTGGAGTGGTTTGTACTGGAGGGGGGAAGCAGAGTGGTAGGTGGTTTTTGATGCGAAGGAAGAGTTGGATGCATAGGTGGAGGTGGAGGCAAAACTACAAGAGAAACCAAAGGGACTTATGCAGTTGTGTCTTCCTCAGAAGTGACACCAATATAAGAGTCTTTCTCTATCTCCATGGTTTCCTTTTGCACTTTAGTCATCTCTTCTACATTCGGCTCTTGAGACTCTTGTGGAGCTTCCTCTCTTACCTTGTTATGGGGATAGTAAATTGTGTAGGGAAAGAATCAAAAGTCACTGACTGTCCTGTGATCATAGCCTGCTGCACAGATTCTTTGAAATTGTGAAGCCCCTCGAAGTCCCTAATATCAAATTCATCATCCCCTAGGGGATCTAGATCTATGGGTTCCCCTTGGGTCCCCCTTGGGTTGCCTCCTCAACATCCTCCTGATCATCCTCCACAACTCTCCTTCTTTTCATGAATCCCGCAAAGCGGGTTCTTCTGCTAAGAGGTATTTGATCCAATTCATCCTTGTCTTCTTCTAGAAGGGTATCCATTTGTGTAGGCATTGAGCCTTTCTTCCTTTTGTACACATTGCCCTTGATTACTCCAGCCAGTTTAGGTCCTATTATTTTGAACTTGGTTTTCTTCACTGCACTTGGAGAATCTTGACCACTGGAAGAAGGTGCATTTAGAGGCGCTATGCTCCCTGTCATTTTAGTCTTAGGCTTCTTTGAATGCGTGGCTGGGCCATAGGCTGTAGGACACTCATGCCTGTATACTATCTTCGGTTTCAAGGGGGCAACCTCTTTGAATTGTGGTTTTAAAACCTTTTCTCCTTTCTTCTTCTTTCCTTTAGAGGGTTTTTTCGGGAGTTGTTTCATGGGGAATGGATGAGCGATCCATGCTTTGGTTACCTTGATAACATGTCATGCTTTGAAATCAATGTCATCATTCTCATCCCTGTCCACCTTTTCATTTAGGATAGCCCTTGTATACACCTTATCTATGTTGTAGTTGGGATCCAAGATGTCCTTAGAGTCAACATATTTCACCTTTTGAGGGATTTTCAATGAAAGAGCGGTCTGCACCAACTCTAAACTCATCCGATAATAATAAAAAATTCTCACCTCATAGTCGTCCACATAATTTATCTAGTGATCTTCAGTGTGTGGCTCATGAATAAAGGTTCTCCCCATTATGTGGCTGAAAGTACCGATGGGATTGTTGGCTAAAAATTTTGTAAGCTACTAAGACTACACCTTATAAAATTGTAACTTTAGGCAACATTTCATGAGATAAATCTCTCCTCTTAGCAATAGGGGAGGCTCCCTTCTTACCGTAGGTGGCTTCAATAGGAACTTAATTGAAATTACAAAAAGGGCGGTTCTCTTAATCAATTCCTCTTTTTTCAGGAATGATTTGCATACAACTACAACTTTCTAACTGAACAAAAAGTGCCTTATTGCTACAATAATACCGGTGACCTTGGAATTGACATAAGAACAATACTAGGGGCAGCAGCTTTCTTTTTATATTTTGTGAAACAAAAACAGGAACCTAAAGTCTCCTGTGCTTGTCTCGTGAGGATTAAGCAGAATAACCAGTAAGGCACAAAGTCTCTTACTGGATACTCTCAAATTTAATAAAAACACTTACAACTAAAGCTCAAAGTCTTCAGCTCTAAGTAATTGCAGCCACTACTATCTATCATAATTTGTCCTTTTGCAGCACAAAGTATTCATAAGTTCAAATTGGCTCTAAATGTAACAGGCAGCTCAAAGTTTGCGCAATTGAATCCAAATACCTCTTGAATCAAAGCATAAAAACTCACAATCAACTCAAGAAAATGTCATCACATAACAGTTTGAATTGGCACAAAGTCTCAAAACAATCTGCCTCTTTTATTGAAAGCAATCTGATTTACATCCAAGCACAAAGTCTTAGAGTGCACAACACAAATTGGCAAAATTTTCTTGCCTTGCCAAAAGATCCTTATTTACAATTTGCTCCCTCCTTTATATAGGAAAAGAGGAGAGAGAAAGGTGGAGAGAAAAGAGGAAAATCCTTAACCACCTTGACTTATTCCCTAACTAACTAACTAATTTTGACTTTTTCAAAGTTGCATGCCTAATGCACTTGCAACTTGATTACATGTTACAACTTTGCACGTGATACTATCACATGCAATTACATATGTCAAACACAAATTACAAAGACATGATGAAATATTCTAAGTGCCTGACAAGACACGACACCTATTACATCATCCTTCATTTGTCTTCATGCTGCTATAGGATGCGCGGTGATTGATAGGCTTTAGTTCGGCGAAAGCATCTGGAATAGGAACCTGCATCCTTGGTTGTCTCTTGAGAAGTACATTTGTTTCTTTCCATCTTTGCCTTGAAAGGATTCTTTCTTATTGTAGTCTTTCAAACCTTTCTGGGGAGAAAGATCTGATCTTCTTATCTAGCTTTTGCTCTAATTTTGATTTATTTGATTCCCTTAAAGTTGAATTTCTCTTAAGGGTGGCCTTTGAGCTCTCCTATGGGCTTCCCTTTCTCTTTGTATTCTTTCCCTTTGCTCACATTCCAATCTTTCTCTAAGCCTCCTTTCAATTCTTTGTCTTTCTCTTTCAAATTCAATACCAACTTCCTCCTCTTCCTCCAAGATGACCCGAGCAACTAAATAGTGTGCGTCGTCTTCTCTTTGATTCCAAATGAAAGCCCCTAAGTCTAAAATGATATCTTCCTAACGGGTTTTTCAGAGGGTATTACATATGAATGAACAAGCATTAGGTGAGAAAATGAAGCATGGATGGGTCCATTGCATGATTTTTTATGTACAAATATGGATTTTGGAAGACTATGAACATGGCATATCGCTAGAAAACTTTAGGACAGCGAAGAGGTGATTGGATTTTAGTTCAAAAATGATAAGGAAGACCCAAAAATGGGTTTCTTGGAGGTGTTTGCATATGTGGACAGCGAGAGATAATGAGTGAATGGATAATGAGTGAACAGAGGGATGTCATTTCATGAAAAAGTGTCAAATTAACCACCATTATGAGTTTGATGTCATATGGTGATGGTAGGGACAGTGGTTTGATGCAAGTGATTTTGGAAAATAGCACATGAATAACTTGCATTTGTCTTTTCTTCTTCATAGGACGGGGTTTTTAATCTCGACTGCACATGCAAGAAAGATGAAGTTCTTGCATATGCATCTTTGAGAATTGAGAATGGAAATAGAAGAATTATATATTCTATCACATGTAAATCAAAATTGCAAGCTCTACATGTAGAATAAATAATTTTAGAAGAAAAACAAGAAAAAGAACAAGGAAAAATTTACCTCAATCTCCAAGATAGAATCTCTTAAAACAAATCCAATTGATTCCCGGATTTAGAAAAGATTGGATAGAAAGAGTATAAATAGATCATTTTCCTAGTTTCTCTCCCTTAAAATTGGATAGTCAATGATCATATACAACCAAACGGGGAAGATTGAGAAGAAAAATGCCAAGAAATAGCAACTGTTTGACCATTTCTCTTGCATATGCAATGAGAAAGAAAAATGACGTCTAGGGCATAAATCCAACCAAAAATGATAAAATAACTCAATAAAAAGAATAAATAACTCATCAAAATCAGTTCTAGAGCTAAGTGAATGATTTTAGATGCTCAAATCTTCCAAAACATGAGGCATTTTTGAAGAAAAATGATCAAGAAGTGGACTGTTTTTATCAAAATACATGTGCTGTGCATTACAAACAGCATATGCAATACTCACAAAAATCGACGTCCTTGGGAAAGATCACTGAAAATGTCATTTGTAATATGATTTACACATATGCAATCATGCTAAAAATTGACTCCCAAAGGATGTTATTAAAAACATTGATTTTAAAGTCTATTACATATGATGTTTGAGGTTTGAATGCATATGTATTTATGTTGGAAATCAACGTCCTTTGTTGGGAGTTTAAAAATGTTATTTTCAAAACCCTTTACACATGCAAAAAGATTTGAAAACATATGTAACAGCAATAAAAATCAACACCTATGGTTGGATATTAAAAACGTTGTTTTGAAAATGCAATGGTAAGAGAAATTGACGTTTAATACACATATATGTTATGGCCTCTAAAATCGACATCCTTTGCATATATATTAAAACGTTAATTTTAAAAGGTATTACATACATGCATAAGATCGATTCCAAAACATATGTAATAACAACAAGAATCAACGCCAATACATATACATATAAAAATGTTAAAAAGGGGAAGGATAGCATATGTTTTAGATTCTAAAATCAACACCTTCCTTGGTATGTAATGGCTCCCAAAATTGACGCCTTTACATAGAGGTTAAAAACGTTGATTTTAATGTTGGGTTTGCAATGCAAAGACTTCAAAAATAAACGTATAGGGAAGATCATTAAAAATGTCTTTTTCATATAGTTATTACACATACCATAAGCCTATGTAATAGCTATTGAAAATCACGTAAAAAGGAAGAATATCTATTTTTAATGTATTAACATGTAGAGAACACATGTAATATATTTAAAATTTAACACCAAGGGAAGAGAAACAATAAAGAAATGAATACGTTCTTTTGAAAAACATATACATATCCTTATAAATATGACTTTTAATGAGAAAAAGCCACCTGGGAAGTTTAAATATGTTATTTGATATGCAATTGCATTCAAAAACAACACTTGATTAAATATTAAATACGCTTTTCAGAAGTTCAACTGCACAATGCAATGAAAACACATGCAGTCATTAATAAAAATAACGTATTTAATAGGAAAGACTTAAAAATGAGATTTTAAAAGTGTTTTGCACATGAATGATATGCAGTGAGGAATAAAAATCATACCTTTAATACTTAAGTCTTTAATTTTGAATTAATTTAATATAACTTATAGTATTTTAATAAAGTAACATAAAATTAGATTATTTAAAAGCTAATTATATGAAAACATTAAAAACTATAATCAAATCAACTCAGAATGAGTTGAAATTTGAAAATGAATTATAAAATCCATTTAATATATCAAATGTAATTCGAAATCGTGCAATTGACTTCAAAAACCCCACCTTTTAAGGATTTTTAAAGAATATGCAGTCAGCTTCAAAAACCTCACCTTTTTCATCATAACTTGAGTTATACAACTCTGTTTGATGTCTAAGTTAGCTCGAAATGAGCGTATTTTAGAGGGCTTTCGACTCGAGGGAAAATCAAGATAAAAAACAAAGGAAAGAATGAACAAAACGCATGAAACATGTGCTATAAAGAGCTTTTTAGGGATAACGAATCGCCTTTACATCACTTTATCAAAAACGTTCAAAACATAGAGGATACTCCTACAAATTGACAAGAAAAATTTCATAGGGTTGCCACAATTTTGTGATGTCAAAATTAAGGACAACAGGGATCAAGCGATCTCTTATCAAATTGTATGTTGGTAAAGGGAATTCATCCCACTCAAAGGTTAGAGCCTTGCAGATCTTCATATCTGGAACAGAGTGGGGGCCTATAGAGATTGGGAAGTCCCAGCAGTGTTTCTTCTTGTGTTTTATGTGTTCGTGGGCGTCTGACAGCTGCATTTCTCTCCAGGAGGACAACTCTATCCGAAGGGTACCTGGGTAGCTTCTTTGGTGGAAGGGTTCTTCCAGCCACCTGAATATATGTGAATGTTCTGAATTGGATGTAGAATGCCTCGAGGGCCTTCACTTTTGCTGCAGCTTCTGTAGACATCCTTTTGGCATAATCTCCCTCAATGGAGCGTATGCTAGAGAACACAAAGGCATCATTGACAATCCAAAAATCTGGACTGTTGTGAGTGTAGTATTCCTTTCAGACCAATTACAGATACATTGTGAATGACCAAGTGTTCAGATCCCCCATAAATCCAATCTTGGTTAGGCCTGGATATACTGCCCTAGCAGCCAGTAGGTACACAAAATAGGATGTCATGTAGAAATGAGGATCAATTTTTACTCTGATTAGTTGTTCATCCAGATTATCGCTCAAGATTTTGGCCTAGTTGAACCTTGCCTATATTTCTCTTATCTTCTGGATGAGCAAGATCATCCAAGGCTCCAACTGAATAGATTTTGCAAACCCATACACCCTACTGATCATTGTGATTGATGCTTGGATGTCTTCCTGCATGTATCGCCTCCTCATATCAATTTTGTCTAGCTTGTTCTTTGGCATGGGCTGCATGAGGTATTCATTATTTACTATGTCATGGGCCCTGGTCACATCCTTATTGTAGAACTCCATTCCCTTATAGACATCCTCAATATTATCTAGCCTCGGGTCCAAAACCACTTCACCAACACTATTCTTCACCATCCTCTCATCAGGCACATAATGATTTTCCAGAGTATTAATCAAGTCCTAAGACAACATGGAGATTGGATGAGCCGCTGGGTTCACTAAGGAGCAGTGCACCAATGAGGTGCAATCTTCTGACCTTCCCACTAGTTGGGCACACTTCACCAAATAATCATTCCAACTTACACTACCAATGTCAGTGTTCGTGATGTTTGCATGCAGGTTGGTCGCCTTCGAGGGTGGATGGTATCCTTTGAACTGGTATCTCATCACTGAAGCTACAACTTTCTCAACCATTTTTGTAAAGAGAAAAAGACATGAATTAGTAACAGGAGATTTGCAGGAGGGAGGAAAATCTCAGAAAAATAAAGAATTTTGATAAAATAAGCTCAAAAGGGGCTCTGAAAGGCATTTTCATCCTTTCGGACCTTCGGGGGTGAGAGACCTCCAAAAGGGCCAAAAATGCAAAAAGGAGCTTAGTTAAAAAATGCTTGAAAAAAACACCCTTTTCGAACTTTCAGCGAATCAGAGGCGTGAAATCTTTGAAGGCCGAAACCTCCGAATCGCCAAAAAGATGCCTTAGAATGTTTTGCAAACCCGCCTGCATAGCTTTCGACGAAGCGGAGCAGGAATAGTTTCGGTGTGCGACACCACCAAAATGCCAAAATAGGTTGAGCACTTAGGAGATTATGAGGTTGAAAGCTTGAGAGTTTTAGACCACGAAGGTTTGAAACTAGGGTTTGGTCCGTCAGACTCAAAAATGAGTCGGAGGGTAAGTTTGACCATAAAATCACCAAGGGGATTAGAGGTGAAAACCTTACGACCCCGCGACAAGGACTAGACGAATGACAAAAACACACTAACCCTAAACAACAGGCCGAAAAGGCCAAAAAAAGCAAGAAGCCCTAACCTAAAACTGAAAGAAAACAACGAAAAAAACAAAAAACAAAAGGAAGAGAGAGGGGGAAAAGAAACATTGACCTCTAGGAAGCTGGTGGACGACGATGAAGAAACAAGACCAAGGCGAAAAATTGGCAGCAAGCGACGTGCGAAAGAAAAAAAACTCTGAAAATGATAGGCTGGAAGTGAACAAGTGAGGGTTTAAGACCCGACTTGCACTTTATATAGGTAGATTGGTGGGTGACGTCAGCCCCCCGCCGATCGGTCTTTCGGGGGTATCAGACCTCCAAAAGGCCAAAACATCGAAAGGTCGACTCCCTCTTAGGGAGTCGGACCTCCAGACATTTCGAACTTCCAAAAGTCTAAAAACCACCTGGGTCTAGAAATGCCTAAGGCAAGATAGATCGCTACTCCAACCTTTCGCCCTTTCAGACCTCTCACACTTTGGGACATCCGAAAGTGCGAAAGTGTGAAAAGACCGAAAAATAAAGAAAACTAACTAGAAATAAAGACAAAGGGACAAAACACTCAAGAATTTTAAAAACAAGCTAAAAAGAAGGGAGGGCCCTAAATCCAACAGGCAAAAAGGGGATCGTGGTTGTGGGACCACAATAGGATGTCTTGGAGAAGTCTTAACAAAGGGAAGATGAGAGAATGAGTAGATACTAGCACTAGAGAGATGAGGCACATAGAGGGTAGGTACAAGGGGAGTGGAAACATTGTTCATGTTGATGGAGAGGTAGATATAGGAGATTAGAGTTTTGTCTCATGCGTCAGGTTGGCACAGGTCAGTATGAGAAACCAAGGGAGAGGGATATATATATATATATATATATATATATATATATATATATATATATATATATATATATATATATATATATATATATATATATATATATATATATATATATATATATATATATATATATATATATATATATATATATATATATATATATATATATATATATATATATATATATATATATATATATATATATATATATATCTGTGTGTGTGTGTGTGTGTGTGTGTGAGAGAGAGAGAGAGAGAGAGAGAGAGAGAGAGCCTTCATGGCTGACACATGAGATACCCTCTAGGAGAGCTAGCAACAAATAGATGTATTGAAGAAAAACATAGGTGGGGTAACCTAGAGTATAGGTGGGTCCGCACAAAGTATGGGTTGGTAAAAAGGACATGCTCTAGAAGGAGCATATGATCAATGGTGGGTTTGGTCTAGGGATCATAGGCATCTAGGGGTACAAGTTGAGGGGTAGGATTGGCTATAGGGGCATCCATGAGATTAGGAAAAATAGATACTATAGGTGCAAGTTCCTTACCTATTAACATAGTAGGATTGAAGGGGGGTAGTCAGTGATACTTTAGATAGTACTTAGTTAAGAAATCCTCAGAGAAGATGATTATTACACTATGTGACTATGCATTTTATTTTTTTAATATATTGATACACATGTACTATGATTCTTTGATTAATGTACCTTATTATTTTGTTGACATCATTCTTTGATACACTCATGTACCACTACATGTTCTATGGACTATTGATGGATTGCAATTATGTTTTTAGAGATATTAATGATATACACAATGGATATTTTGGAGTATCATACCATGTGTATGAATACCATTATGTTTTTTATGATGCATTTCACTATGATGTATGCATGGATGCACATGATATGATATACTAACATGTTTGTGATGCATGATGCTATGTGATGTGAATTTATGACATGATATGATTAAATGCCTATATAAGATGTACTAATGTGTTTATGATGCATGATGTGATTCGATGCTTTTTTATGTACATGTATGATTCCATATGATATGGGGATGGCATGAAATGCATAAGTGATTTTATGAATGTTTTGAAAATACAATATGTATATGTATGTAATGAAATGTATATATGAATAGGGTGAATATTGTAATCAATATGAATGTAATGAAATGCATGAAAATGAACCTAATGTAAATGCCAAAAGGGTAATGAATGAAATGATCAATGCAATGCAAATGCACCTAATGTTGATGCAAAATGATAATGATTGAAATAATAAATGCAATGGTAATGCACCTAATGGTAATGAATGAAATGATAAATACAACTACATTATAATTCACACTAAAGTGTGATGTAAATGAACTAGGTGAAAATGAAAATAGTTTAATATTTGATTGCCCTAGACAATATCCAAAGTGGGGAAAAACAACTTGGGAAATGTGTGCATTCTTAATCATCACCAATTAGAGAAAATAACCAAGTGGGGGGGTGAATGACAGGTAAATGAAAGTGAAATGTTTATGAAATGATCATAGATCTTGAGAAACCTTGAAAATGTATTTCCAAGTAGTGAGAATTTATTTTGATTTAGCAACATAAATGACTAGCCAAGGTATAAAGAACAAGGGTTGTGTAGTAGATATTTCATAGGACTAACACAACAAACATAAAAGGTTAGACTAGAATCACACAAGATCCATATAGAACTTTGGTGGATATTATGATAGAAGAACAAAAATCAAATGATATTCCCTAGTGCACCATGTAACTACAGGGTTTGTGGTTAAATATTGGTATTCAATTATAAAGGCAACCAACACTCAATACACCATTAACTCAAGAATTTAGCTATAAGAGTCCATACCAAATGAACTAACTAAACCCTCAAAAGCGGCTTATTACTTCCTATTTGAAGTGAGTTTAATTATTTTTTAATGATCATCAGTCTGACATGAAGGATTAGTGACTTGACTACTCCAAAATGAAAGATTCAAATTCAATGCAAAGCTAGAAATGAAACTAGAATGCAAGATTAACAATGCTAGAATAAAAGAAAACTAGATTATCAATACAAGATTATATTAAGAATGAATTAAGCTAAATAATGCAAGAGAACTATGAGAATATGAAACTATGGACTCAAAATAGAAAGATTACTCTAGAATGCAAGAATGCCAATTACCAAGATGACCAAGATGGAACCCTTGAGCCAAGGATGAGATTCCTTTTAAAGGAATTACCCCAAGAATGGAGGGTGGAGATAAAGAGGAAAAATATATTAGGTAGAGATGAGTGGCGAGAAAGATCAATCCATGTGAGAGGATTCAAGAATTTTGATTGGTCAAGATTGATGGGAGAATAAGATAAAATAACAAATCTCCTTTTAATTGTAAACTAATCAAGATTAAGTTGCACAAAGTGCTATTTTAATAAGAAGTGATAGGACTTTACATTAAAATAAATTTTTGACAATTAAATGATTTTTCAAGTTTTTAATATTTAGAAATGATTTATACTTGATTTTTATAAATAATTTAATTATGCAAAGGGGATAATTATGTCTTTGAGATTTAGGATTTGTTTTAAGGAAATTTGATCAAATTAGGGGCCTAGGTTCTACTAGAAATTTTTTAGGTGATTACATTTTCCCCTCTTTGAATCGATATGCGAGCAACACGTTGATTCAAAGAATAAATATTAGCAAGATTAGAGAAAAACCTGGCGTGAGGCGATGATACTACTTCTAATAAGGAGAAACCATATCCAAACTTGATTGAATGAAGATTGATTAAAGATCAAAGATATCAGCTCCAAACTTGATTGAGCGAAGTCTGATGAGCGAGACCAGAATATCTAACTTGATATGAAGCAATGAGATTGAATATCTATCAACGAGCCTTGAGATAACTGCTTCAAAAAGGATTCTAAGGAATCCAAACACCTGATTGAGAGACAATACTAGATTGATATGAGTCCTGATGAACTTGATATGCCTTGGGAATGATGTTAGATTGATATGGGTCTTGATCAACTTGACATGCCCCAAGAGATCAAATACATGCCTATTAGAGTGACCTGATATGAAGTGATGAGATCACTCTTTTAGAGAGATGTGGAGAATCTCAACTTGATATGATTCCTGATGAAGATGAGATGCCCCAATCCATGAAGCTTGAATAGGTTTGCTAATTAGAATTGATTGCAGAAGAAGATTTTCTATATTGTCATGCGCCCTCGGGATCAAAATTGAAATGAGGCAGGGAGGTTAAGGAATGATTTGATTGATTGAATAGGTAAAGGGTATTGATAAGATTAGATTTCCAATAGATTCAGAATAAACTAGAGCTTGTTCAGAGTCATTTTGAGGTCATGTTGACTAGTTTGACCAATTTTGACTAGAGTTGACTAGATTAACATCACTTAGATTTGATAAATTTGCATGAGATTGACCTTAGAGGTTTGAGAAATGAAGGTGAATGCGAGCGGGAAGTGATGGTGACAACAGTCAACTACATTTGACCAAGAAGGGTTGACTTTGCAATTTACTAGGTAAATGATCTCAAATTTTGATTTTGATCCCGAAAATAGATCTAGCTGCAATTTTTGTGGGATTTTGAGCACTTTGAAATTTAGATCAAAATCTATAAAAAAAGGGGCCTAGAGGGGTCATTTTCAAATCATTTGCTACAGTTGACTTTGAGAGCTCAAGGACCTCCAGAGAGAGAAACATGTCGATTATAGTCTAAAATCATGGATTT
The DNA here is from genome assembly GCA_027943335.1 of Chamaecyparis obtusa. Lineage (NCBI taxonomy): Eukaryota > Viridiplantae > Streptophyta > Pinopsida > Cupressales > Cupressaceae > Chamaecyparis > Chamaecyparis obtusa. Next base: position 647,027 of record BSBK01004446.1, read on the forward strand.
GATCTCTAGAGACACCACAACTGGCCCTAGGCATATGGTGCACTAGTAAGTAGTCGACTCTTCCTTGTGTTTTGATAGTTTTTAGCCATTTTTAAAGTATTTTTTCCACGTTGTAGGGTTTTTAACCCAAATTTTCCTATGGTGAAACAAGTTCATCGTACGTCTCTTTGAAGTTCATCGTATGATAAACTGGTTTTAAAATGTGTATCATTTTCTTTTAGGAGTTTCATCGTATGATGGGTACCCTCGTATTGTACGATATAAGGAACTTTATCCTATTGAAAAATTGTATCATACCATTAAGAAATTTTCATCACATGATCCAAAATTTAATTTTTGTCCTTCGTAGAAAATGTTATGCCTTTCGTAGTAGTTTTGTAACCTTTTAAAGATGCTTTTTGTTTTATTTTTTATATTTGGATTGATCAATTTTGACTGATTACTAATGCATCTCCTTGTGTTCTATGCTACAGATTTGACTTCTTAATCCTATTTTATGATGTGCCTACCCTCAGCCATTGATATTAGCACGACACCTAGCACTAGAGTATATGGCCATACTTGATCAGTGTGGGCTGGGAAAGCTCCTCACCATGCCCAATATATGTGTGAATCATGGATTGCTCATAACGTTGGTAGAGTCCTTTCACTCAGAGCATAATAATTTTCATTTGTCGATCGATGAGATCACTATTACACCAGAGGATGTATATCAGATTCTCCCATTCTCTGTCTTTTGATTGCTCTAGAGTTAGTTTTGTATGATCAGGATCCAACATAGGGGATCGTAACACTGAGGAATTTTTTTGATGATGATACCATTATGGATAGGCATATTACCTGGGAGTATATGCCTAGGTAGCATGGTCAGGACTACCCTCTGCCACACGCTCTTTCTGGGTTGATTGGATGTGTGGTAGAACCTGATCATATCCAGTAGGGATTTTAGTGTGTATGGGGTCGCATATTGTAGGATATGTTGAGTAGGCCTCGTAGGTTTAGTTGGGGAGCCTATGTGCTCTACCCTATGTATAGGGAGCTCCATGAGATTGTGTACCAATGGGGGTGTAGCATGGAAATATGTGTCATTGATTTGCAAATATGGGCATGGGAGTACATTCTTGTTGCTCGTTCGATTACATAGGTAGCTCAAGGAGTAGACATGCCATATATATTCATGTATATTGGTTATATTCATTAGTCCAATTTGGGAAATACTACATTTTGACACCGACAATTAGATGACCTTTCAACGGTGGTGTGGCGAACATACCTTTGTTGGGAGAGATGGATAGGCTCTTCTCGAGAGTACTTGTTCATGTTTAGCAGTAGGCTATTGATTGGTAGGTAAGTTCTTGTGATTTTTGAGATATTGTTGCTACTGCATTTCTATCTTGATATATCCTTGTATGTTGAGTTCTGACATGCATCATTTTGTTTTGTAGGAGCACCCCCATAGTAGAGCGATTTTGTATTAGTCACGTATGGCACTAGTTTGGGCGGTGTCAAGATAAGCCCACAAAGTTTGCTTCTTATGCTTGTTACACAAATGAGGAGGCTGAGTGGGGTCCGCGACCAATGTATGTTGTTGTTGTCCAGGAGCTAAGGGACTTGATCGGGGTAGACTGGGACTACTTTTCATCCATTACTGAGGCAAGGATGAATCTGATGTACAAGAAGCATCAGATAGATCACCTCTTCCCTTAATTTGTAGTCCTACCAAGCGGGTACCCAGGTTGGATGACGAGGACCTGACATATGAGCCATAAAGAGGAGCGGTTATGAGGGGATAGGGAGCCAGAGCATAGGGACACTCAAGGGATAGCACTAGCTGAGCACAAGCATTAGGGCAACATAGGCCACAAGGAGAGAGGGGCTCACTAAGTGCACTGGGAGTGACGGTGGTAGTGGAGGAGGAGATGGAGGAGGGGGAGGGGGAGAGATTGATGAGGAGGAAGGTGGAGAGGGGACACCTCCTCAGGAGAGATAGATAGATAGGGGCAACCATTGGGAGAGGGGACAAAGACTATGGAGGAGGAGCCAAGAGCCCAGGAACCACTAGTCAAGGCACCCAGAGAAGCACAAGATCTTGATGATAGATATCAGTGCATTGCGCAGTTACATGTAGAGATTTCAATAGTAAATATACAAGAGTATTTGTTAGAGTCTCAGGTAGTGGACAAGGATAAATAGGTGTAGGACAGGGACATACATATTCATGAGCTATAGGGTGTGTGTGATACAATTCAGCAAATGACCACCTATTAGGCATCAAGGGCCTCTTATTATTATGCGTTATATATTGCGGCAGTACTGGCCACTGCCAAGCCACCATCCTATACCTAGTTCATCGCCCATTCAGAGGGCGTTGTGCTAGCACTGACACCGATGAGAGAAAATTCCCCTCCTCTCTCACCTCGAGATTAGACAGAGGGATGGAATCAGTCCTGAGTTCCCCTTCTTGTATTATCCCCTTCTCACATATTTTGATATACTAATTTTTTATATCTGCATTGAGGATGCACCATTTTTGTATTTGAGATACCATATATATATGTCAGGTATTCTGAGTTATTCTTGTTATCTCTGGTGCTTATATATGCCATCCTTGATCATGGTGTTTATTTCCACTATGATCATGAATGATGTCTTTGTAATATATCTCGTCATGTTTTATGATGTTGATCCACGTGCCCTTTACTTTATGCTTGTTATCATTGATGTTGTAGTTTTGAATAGTTCTTCTTTCAAATTTGATATCATGTACATATTGATATGTATTGCTTGTATTATGTTATTCTTGTCCATGTTCAGTCATATATATGATATAATAAAAACTTAGTACTCTAGGCCCCTTTTATGATGAGATTGACCCTACATGTATTAATCAAATGTCAATGAGAGATGTCATAGTTGATTGCATCAGTGGTGAGAAAGGAAGGATGACTCAAGGGAACTAGAAACACATAGCTAAAATGCAACCCTAGAATGAAAATGTAGTCTAAGACATGAGTCAAGTCACTGATCTTGTAGCCATTAATTTATCATCACTTGAGCATTAAGGGACATTGGAGGTCACTATAACCTTCACTGACATGACAACTACCATGAACATATGAATACAACTATATCAAATAAGATGTAGGAAACACATGTAAGCATTAAGGCATAAGCATTGAGATGACATGAACTCAGTTTCTAGTTTGATATAGTAAGATTCCACCTGTACCAAGGCACAGATTGTCAAGATAGCCATGAGTATCATCTTATGTGCTACACACAAGAAAAATACAAGGAGATAATTCCAACCTCACCTAAATGCCCAAATAGCCCAAATAAAGAGGGTCGAGGTATGTGTGGCATTCTAATCATGCTGGAGGCTCTTACTATAGACACCTAGTTCATTAGATAGCTTAGGATCATTAAAACCACACCACAAGCAAAAATCAAAGAAATAAAATGTGTTATGCCCCCAGTCATAAATCTCTAGTCAAGTAGACATTGTCGAGTGACCTTAGAAGACATAACAAGTGAATGATCAATAACAATAGACAACACACAAGAAAATAGGTTAAACGTATCTCAGTCATTTTTAGTTTTCTAACTTTCATGTTTGTGTTGGGTGTTAAGGAATACATTTGGGCTTGTGTCAAAGTGCAAGTGTATGATAAAGAATAGTGCAGGATCCAATATGTGTTAAGAAATACAATGATGTCCAGATTGGTAGTGTTAAGAAATATTATAGGATTTAGGTGTTAAGAAACACCAAGTAGTGCCAATAGAAAATTGTCCTTTTGGGAATGACCAATATACTAACTCAATTTAAGCTTAAGAGATCAACCAGGTGGTAAAGCATTGACATCTTAGATAGATAGCGTATAATTTCCCCTAGCTGACAGATGAGAACCAAGGACAAGACTAAGACTAACTCTAGTCCATGACGATTCAAGAAGACATGAAGTGAGAGATGGAAGCAAACCAGGCTAATGAAAGAACAAGAGCTCAACCACATGTTGATAGATGGAGCACTCATTACAAGTGACACTCATTTTCCAAGTTTTCACCATGTGGAAGTATTTTATTTTTGCTACCAAGGCACCTATTTCTAGGTTTTCACCAAGGCACTTTTTTCTCTTTTTCTCTTTTTTTGTTGTTTTTTCATTTTTTTTTGCTTTTTTGTATTTTTTTGATATTTTAATTTTTTTTGGGATACATCAAGGCACATGTTTCCAATTTTTCACCATGATGATCATTTTTTCAGGACCTTATACACTTTTTAGGATTTTTTTTTCAGGACTTTATATGATATTTAGAATTTTTTCAGGATCATAAATTGATGTACAAGATACATAATGTCTAGTTGTAGAACCGTTTCAGGTGGAGAGTGTTGATAGGCTCTTTGAGAACATCACCTTCTGGAGTAGCCAGATGATAAGCTCCAGAACTGAATGCTTTAGTAATGACAAAAGGACCACCCAGCCAATTAGGTTCAAATTTTCCTTTTTGTTCTCTATGTTGTTGATTTTTTGGATTCTCTCTTATAACAAGATCACCGACCTGAAATTCATGATGACGAACCTTTTTATTGTAGCCTTTAGACATTCACTTTTAATAGACCCTCACATGGTCAAATTCTTCTTTTCTAGGTTCATCAAGCAATTCCAGTTGTTGAAGTCAAGAGATTCTATAATCTTCATATGTGATAAGTCCATGTAATGATACCCTTAGTGAAGGTATTTTGACTTCTATTGGTAAGACTGCCTCAGAATCATAAACCAATGAGAATGACATAGCCCCTGTAGGCATTTTGATGCTTGTTGGATAAGCCCATAATGCTAGATTCAGTTGTAAGAGCCAATCCTTCCCTGATTTGTTAACCGTTCGGTGTACGATCTTACAAATTATCTTATTGGAAGCCTCTCCCTCTCCATTCTCCTAAGGATAGTAAATAGAGGAGGAATGATGTGTGATGTGAAACTTAGCACAAACTCATCAATGTCACTATTTTTAAATTGTCCTCCATTAGCTGTAACAATCGAGGAGGGGATTCCATACTTGCAGATTATGTAGTTGATATTATTTTCCTGTTGCCTTGATGAGAGGTACAACTTCAACCCAATTGGTAAAATATTCAGTAGTTGTAATGATGAACTTGTGTCCATTAGAAGATGAGGGATAAATATGACCTACAAGATCAAAATCCCATTGCTAAAATGGCCAGTGTGTAATAAAAGGCAACAAATTTGTAGCAAGAGTGTGAATCAGGTTTCCATGAAGCTGATATTTTTGACAAGTCTGAGAAAATTAGACAGAATCCTTCCCCATGGTAGGCCAGTAGTAGCCTTTTCTAATTAAGAATCTTTTTCGCCAAGGAGAGACCGATCGAGTGCGATCTGCATACACCCTCATGAACTTCCTAAGCGTTTGCTCAAACTCCTTACGCTCTAAACACCTAAGAAGGGTACCATCACGACTTCTCCTAAACAAGTCATTTATAATGATGAGGTATCGAGAGGCATTCCAGATGAGATTCCATTTTTCATTTCGGGAAAGAGTGTCAGGGATGATCGGGTTTAGAGAGCTCGTTCAAAACAAAACTCAAATGAATGATTGAACCCTAAAGTTACCCTTTTTCCTCATATTGAACTCAAGAACCAAAAACTAAACAATTTGAGATCCACAAATAAGACTTCTTAATCAAGTGCCAAGTCACTGTCCAAATCGATGATAGTATGACCATGAAATAAAGTGGCATTAGCATGTATTACAATAAGAAATGTGTCATATAAGTTAACTCAAATGCCGACCAAAATATAATATACCAAATAAAACAAGTGCCACGTAATGGCTAGTACTTGCCTAATCAATTGTAATTATATTGTGAAATATAATTACAATTTTAATAAATTTATTATATTTTATTAAATATAATTCTATTTAATATAAATTTATATAATTATATTTATAATAATGAAGAATTTTCATTAAAACTATTATAAATAAATAAATTTAAATAAATCGATATTTTGAACTAAATTTAATAAGTTTTTAAAAATATAACTATTATAATAATATTAATTATTAATTTAATTTAAATATTAATATTTTGTAAAGAAAAAAAATATATAAGCAAATAAAATCACATAATTTTTTTACATAAATAGTTGTTAATGTATAATTAATATATAATACAAATTAAAATTAAAATTTTTTTAAAAATATGAATAAAAATAAATATATATAATAATATTATAAGTTTTTATTTAAATTATAATATATTGTAAAAATTAATAATATAAACTAGAATAAATTCAAATAACATAATTTTTAATTTAAAAATATATTAATAAAAAATTAAAAAAACTTCATGAGAACTTAACAAAATAATTTAAAAAAAAACAAATCTTAAAAATTCTTATAAATTCTAAAAAACTTCTATAAGACCAATCATTTCATCAAAAAATATTTTTTACAATTTATAAACTTAAAAAATTTACATATAGACTCTAGAAAATGTTTTATTTTTAACAAAATAAAATTAAACTAAATTGTAATTGGTGAAAGTTTTAACCACTATTTAATTGAAGAAATCCAAAAACCCATGCAATAGTACTTGCTTATTTATCGACAAGTACTAATAAAACATAAGTCACTTTGTCCTTCCAACCCCAAAATATCTAAATATAAGTGTCAAGTGCCTTAACAAATATAAGTGACTAACCAGTCAAACTGCCACATCACCAAAATGTCATCAAGGGCAAACGGTGGGCCAACACAAAATCGCACTCCTCTGCAAATTAAGAATTCTTTCTGCAATTTCATTTCTTTTTCTTTGTCCTCATAGGAAGACAACTCACCTCGGCAAAATGCCTTCCCTAGCTCTATTCCTTATTCAAGATTTGCATATTACAAACCATAAACCATAAATTAAATCTCTGTTTTAATCTTCAGAATTCACACAGGGATCTCTCTTTTCTACCTTCTGATTTGGGCTTTCCTCCTCAAGCAGGCCTCCTTTTGCCAACCCCATGCTTCTCCTCATAATCCCCTTCCCTTCTAATCGCTCCTCCTAATTTTTTATTTCATTTCGATCTTTTTGACTCTTTTTTTACGGAAACATAATCTCATCTATGATATCATAGATGAATTAAAGATTTTAATGACGTCCACACAACTGATCAATCTATAAGACTTTTCATATTGCCCATTAAAAAGTAAGTGTTTTCTTTACTGCCAATGGCCTTGCTTGATAGTTTCTATTTGACACTCCATTTTGTGCACAATCTGCAACCATTGCATTCTATGGAACGACATCTCTTTGAGGCCTTTGGTCAGCAGTTCGCATGAGTGGCTATGCTTCCATATTTTTTTGCACAAGTCTTTCAGGGCAGTTGCAATTACAATAAATTTCCTTTCTTTATGCTTTGATGGATGTCTATACTCTGTTCCAAGGCTTCCATTTTCACAGGCCGCCAGGAATGTCAACTCAAATGAAATTTTGTCTTAAAAAAACCTATTTTGTCTCCCATTGTTACACCTGGAAGCACTGAATTGCAACCACTACAGGAGTTTCACCTGCTCTGTGATCAACATTATAAATACAATTGGAAGTCCATCACTAAGATTGAAACTGTTAATGTGGCCACTGTAGACATACAGGTTGAGGATTCCATTATAGCCATGTCCAAAGTTCAGTGGATGCTACTGGGAACTACTGGGAATGAAGCTCCACATGCATTTAATCTCATTGCTAAAAAAAATATAATTGTACAATAGTTTCTGGATTCTATTCTGCATTTATATTGATTGTGGAAATTAAAATGATAATCATTTGGCAATCTGCAAATAGATTCAGGAGAAGTGAACATGGTGGTTTCACATCAGTGTCATAGAGCTGAAACACATCAAACGGAGAATTTATTTTGTTGCAGCAAATCAATGCAAGGTAAATTTGAAAGACGAGAAGGAAGGTGTGTCTATGACAAAAAGTAATCGTCCCAAAAAAATAGTTGCCAAACACTAAAACAAAAGAAACAAACTGGATTTTGGTAGTGCCGGTTGCCTGTCTACCCGTGTAGTCTCGCACCAATATCAAAGCAAAGAAATCAGCAAACCATTATCTTCTTTCATGAAGGATGTCGCTAAGCTCTTTACAAAATGTACTATTGATCAAATTTTTAAAAACGGAAAACATAACAGATTTTGGTGAAATTTTTACTATCTGTTCTTTATTTGACCACAAAAAATTTACAAAAAAATCACTATATTTTGTCAAATCTGAATTTATTTTTTTTGACATTATTTTGTCTTTGATACTTTGTAGAAAACTTAACCACTGCCAATTTATAAAGATATAGAAAGAAACAACATAAAAACACTTAATTTTTTCATTGCCTACACAAATCATATCCTTTCCCTTATTTATATGAAATGAACTTATGAAGTATTTGAAAGCAAGCCACTCCTCATATATTACAGACATTAAAGAACACAAGCATACATTATTTGCTCGAGACTCTTGATAGATATACTTGGTAAATGAATTCCTTGCCAAGAAAACTATATATTAATCAATAATGTACATGCACCACTCTCTCTTGATAGCAACTTATCAATCAAAAGAGAAGCAATAAATCTCATATTATATAAAAACTAAAATACAACCAATTTTTTAAAAATAAATTAATTAAAATTTATGTGTCCATATTTATGCAATAAATAAAATAATATAATATTTATAATAAGATATGCAGGAATTAGAAAAAAAAACAATTTTTGTCAACTACCTTACCTACCCTTAGTTATACATTTGTTAGGTGGGCGTAGAGATTGACATGTATTTTGCAGGTCGAACAATGATTGAAGTGAACCTCTGGCCAAATCTTTGAACTCCTTGATTTTCAATTGAATACCATTGATGATCTTATAGGCCATCTTCCCATAGAGTGTTTGTTTACGTATCTCACACGTGGAAGGAATCACAACCAAACCTGTCTGTCACCTAACTTCCTGCCTTATTAATACTTACTACACCATAGGATGGTACTGAAAACACATTGTCTATCATACCACCTTGCCAATCTAGTATTCTCATCCATTTTGCTTAGATTCATGCAACAATGGCGACCATGAGATGTTTATATGCTCCTGCAACGTCTTCCAGTGATCCATTCGTTGGTTTAAAAGCTACCGATCCTTGTCGAAGGAAGACTACAGGCTTGCAAGCCAACTGTTTTGGGCTTTCTCCAAGAGGTAAGGATCACAGAAAATGTTCTATTTCTGTTTTTGCTAATGGGCATCTTAGAAATAGTAAGGATGGATTGAATATGAGAAATCTTAAGAAACGGGTGTCTAAATCATCAAGGGTAGATGAAGTTGGAGGAAATGGGTCTGGGGGGATCAATGATAACAATGGCGGGAGCTCTAATAATGGTAGGTCTGATTGGGGGGACTCTGATGGTAACGAAGAAGAAGGTAGAGTTAGAGGTGGTTTGTTGGGTTTGTTTTTGCAAGGATGGAGGTTGCGAGTAGAGGCGGATCCACAGTTTACTTTCAAGGTTTTGATGGAGGAGGTGGTGGGATTGGGCTCATGCTTAATTGGGGACATGGCTTCTAGGCCCAATTTCGGACTTAATGAGCTGGACTTTGTGTTTTCCACTCTTGTTGTTGGATCCATAATGAATTTCACTCTGATGTACTTGTTAGCTCCCACGTCAGTAGCAGGAGGCCAGGCCTTGCCAGGAATGTTCTCATGTTGTCCTCCTAGTCACATGTTTGAGACAGGGTCATATGGTGTTTTTGAGAGGTTGGGTACATTCGCATACAAGGGTGCATTGTTTTCAGTAACTGGGTTTGGGGCAGGTCTTTTGGGGACTGCATTGTCTAATGCCCTGATCAACATAAGGGAAAAAATGGATCCAAATTTTGTGAGCCCAAATAAGGCTCCACCTCCCCTGTTGAACGCATCCACATGGGCGCTTCACATGGGCTTTAGTAGCAATTTGAGGTATCAAACCCTAAATGGAATTGAATTTCTGCTTGCAAAGGGGTTGCCTCCATTTGGGTTCAGGGCTTCTGTGATTGCGCTTCGTTGTGTAAACAATTTGTTAGGAGGTGTGTCATTTGTGCTCTTGGCGAGATTAACAGGGTCCCAGAAGGTTGAAGAGATCTCATTATCGCCAAAGGAAGAAAAACTAGTTTTGAGTCCAGGGATTGAGTTGGGGGATCAGAGCAAGGACCTACAACACAGCGAAACATCTTGACTGCAACTTCTCTAATGTTGTTAAGTGCTCAGGGTAGTCTATATAAAGGGGTATTTGGATTTCGGTTTTTGCAAGACTCAGGGCTGAAATTCTAGCCTGTACTGATCAGGATACCTGAGATTTGATTTAAGTTGAAGGGGGTTTTGAATTACGTGGTTGGTTGTGAGGAGTGTTATCAAATGTTGAAGGTAATAATTGCCAGGGCAGATCAAAATTCAACATTATGCCTCTGGATCTCCATGGGGCATGGCACAGCAGAGCAACTGTTGTGTAGCTAACAATGGGCCAACAAATGGCTAACTTGTCTCGGGACCTTATTTCCATTCTCGTAAACATGTTGGTTTACTAACAACCTATTCTCAAATCCTTCAACAAAGTAATATAGTCAATTAGTTTCTTTCCTTGGACAATAAATTTTTGGACCAGGATCTGAATAAACATCTGTATGAACTAAGTAATATCATAATTTTATCAAGGGTCTTTGGCTTTACATTCAGAAATGATCAAGCTGATTTTGTTCAAAGTTTACTCTTCTTGCTGGAAATAAGCTACTGTTGTTTCTTGTCAGATTATTTTGTAGAAACACAAAAAAATTTGGTTCTTGTTTTAATTGAATATTCTCTTGGCGCCACATTAGCTTATCCCTTTTGGAATATGAGTTTGATGTTTGTATGATTTAATTATTCACAGTTAAAGGAGCACAGATATATACAAAATGACATAGTATTGTTAAAATAACTTTCTCATTTGTTTGGAATGTGTGATGTTATTAAGAAGCACTGTGAACATTTAAATTTTCTGTTTCTGAAACAATAACAACATTTAAGGGCCACAGTATCAACATCTCAAGCAAATACAAATAGGAGCAAGCATCAAAATAGCAAAAGGGTTTGTTGCAAATGATAGTTTCCAATTGACTTCTTTACATTCTTAACCATTATATTCATGGTGATGTTTAGAAAGAGGGCTAAAGTTCTTATGTCATCTTCGTATAGTTTAGGGAGCTTCACAAATAAACATGGGTAGGTTTTCAAATTGACAAATGGGATCAAACTGATTTGGAGGTGTAGGATAAGTTGCTAATTGTTCAAATATAAAGATTCCTACATTGGTATAAAATATTAATTTTGGGATCCAGGGTTTTATGTTCCTGTTTTATATTTCCACTGTAAATTCTCAATGCTTAGCGAGTCATGTGAGTCAGCCCAGCTTAATGACTGCTGCAATCTTCTGTCTTTTGAAGGGGCTCAAAGCAATTGGATTTTGTGAGTCTCCCATAATGAGTGAACCCCCCTCTCTCATTCATTCATTCATTTAATAAATTAATAATAATTCTCCTGGCTTTCTAATGAAATAATTGCAAATTTTCTGATAAATTTACGTCCCCGCAAATGTAATATGTGCTTCTCATGGAGCAAACCCATATACTGGGCTTGTTTTGATATACATAAATTGAGAAATGTAGTCTATACAGCTGTGCTTACTTAAATCATGCAAGGTAGGGGATACACAATAATACATCTTGTTTACTCCCTACCATTACAATTTTAAAAAGTCAACAAATCAATGTAGCTGCCTCTGTGATAATGAAGTATGATTCCTCTGAGATACTTGTCTCGCATTATATTTAGTTGCCAATCTTCTTGTCCAAGGTGCAACCAGTAGTGCGAATAGCTCAAAAGATCAGGTTTCTTGTTTCAAACAGCATAGTCTCCTACTAGAAGCTTTTTTACTCGTCATCATAAATCTATACCACTTATTTCCCTCTAAAGCTACAATACGAATTTGCATACTTTTCCCTTATCTACATTAATTTACAGCCAAACTACTAAATTTTTTTGAAATTTATCACTAATGTTTTTTGTACAATCACCATATTTCCTTAGTGTGATTTGTCTAATCTGTAGTTTTAGATACATCAAAGCACATCATAAGAATAAAAATAGTAGTTTTGGCTCTAGCCAATTGAAGTATAATCTCCAATTTTCAGTCCAGTCATGTTACTCATTTGCTCATGCTGATGGTTTGTGCTGTAAAATTCTCTTTTAACTTATTTTCTCCATCCTTCATGCAACTATCTGTCTGCTCATTTATGATCATGATATGAAGTTGTTGATGGTCCTTGTTTGGCTATCTCTTTTGACGATGGTTGTTTTTCCCAGAATGTATGATTTCATCCTACTTTGTAAGTTGATCTTACTCTTTTAGACATTATTTTGCACGGATGTAATGTCTGGCAGTTTTGTTGCAAGTGATTTGAATGGCCACCGGTCCCATTTGGATTTTGGACTGTCCTGTATTGCTTTCTGCAAATTCATCAGTTTGCCTTTCAGGCATCTTCATCAATGGAACCTTGTCATCATTGTGCAGAAGCAAAAGAGATTGAACAGCTGTAACTTGCTACCAATGTTTGGACCATCAATTATCAAGATCACAAACTTTGCTTGTGGCTTCAGAATATTTCTGATTTTTCTTTCCTAGCATAATTTTAGGACATACTTGGCCAAGATTTTTTCTACTGGATGCTCACACATTAGCTTATGTAGACAAGGATAGCCTGCAGTACAGTAGTCTGTAGATATTATTGGATCCTTGACTGTTGATGTTGAGTATTGTTTTTGAGAAGGCAAGTAATTGCCGCTTAGAGGTCAATTTTTGTTTTGCAGACTTACGGAAGGCTTCAGATGTAATCTGTCAACAACTACTTTTGGAGCATCTTCACCAACTAAGATTATCTAAGGTGATTATTTTGAGTAGTTTGGTTTTATTTGAGAATGATTCATGCACTTTATTTGTTCCCATATGGAATTAATATAACTATCAGCATCAAACGGGGATGATTTCTGTCCCCAATTCTTTTCGATATATGCGTTGTGCAATGATGAGCTTAAGAGGCATACTCAAGGCTAGAAGGGAGAAGGAATGTTTGCAATAAGAGTTTATGATATCAATCTACTTATTTGAAGACAATACTGTTATTTTGTTCTCCATGCAAGATGATATACATGGTATTGCTCTCTTGCAATCATTTGTGAGATCACACTTCTTGGGCCAATGTTAGCTCTTATTTATACCATGGAAAGCACTTCTCAGGGCCCTATAATGAAGCCTAGACTTTGCAAAGATGATGTATTTTTGTTATTTCTAGAGACTGAAGGTTCTTTGTATGATATTAGTACCAAACATAAGACCTACTTAATAATCTCATCCAAGCAACAGTTTCTTATGTTTCTGTGGTCTGGGATTTTGGTCTTTTTATAACTTGATGAGGGCTGACGGATAATTAGCCTCTCTTTGTTGAATTACTGGATCATGAACTAACCTAGGATATTTGAAGATCATTTTTTTAATTTTTAATGACAGGGTATTCAAATTGATTATCTGCATCCCAACCTGAGCAACATTTTCACCATCTTCATAAAACACCTCGTTCTATTACACATATACAACAAGGTACACAAATGGCTTCAGATGACATTCAACAGATAATTTTTGCAAGTCTATATTGTAGTTGTAGATTGAGTAGTATTTGACCCCCTAAAACTTGACATGTTTCCAGGTCTTAATTCATTATTGATCCACTCTCGCAAGTTTGATGCCTTTATATTCAATCTAGGTTGGAGTTTCTTTTTATACTTTGCCTCTTGTGCACCCCTGTTGTACATTTCAATAACATTATCTGTTTGATTTTCTTCTCACACTTTGCCTCTTATGCACCCCTGTTGTACATTTCAAAAACATTATCTGTTTTTTTATCATGGATAATATTAAAAAAATTCCTTGATCTCCAATACAATAGGCATGTACTGGGAGGGTTCAATATCATAAGCATTCTTACACTATTTTATGTAACCATTGAATACCTATAGAATTTGTTTGCGTTGAATTCATGGCACATATGCTTCACTATCTTACTTCCATTGTATCTTGATGAATGACATACTCCTATCATTGTCACCCTTGGTTATTACTACTAGAGAAAAATAAAAAGGCATTTAACACCAGCACGTTGCTGGTGGAAGCTGGCCAACCCTGTGATTTGGCTGATTACTTCTTTTGGTAAAGCATGCTCCTTGATTTTTGTCACACTAGAGTAGCAATAAGCTTGTTTTTGAGTGGGTCGTAGGTTTTACTTATTTGTTGATCACCTCGAGATGAGTAGGACAAGCTACGATTTAAAGAAATGATCGTCCTCTATGTCTTTGTAGTACTACTTACTCAACTTTGGTTGTGATACCATAGAAGTTGACTCTTATATCCATCTTGGTTTTGGTATTGTGATGTTTAGGAAGCACATGATAAATGATCTAACATATATTTCCTTGAGAATTCACAAACCTTAGATTAGTTAATTTTGTTATATTCCTAGACTGATCCATTGATCTATGTACGTGGTCCTATAGATTTGGGAGTCAATTTACTAGCACCCTATTAGTGCATTAAGCCCACATAAACTAGCCTACAATTGAAAACATGCACAAGCCAATACCAATTTATAGATTAAAGAAAAATCATTTACTTCATTTCACCAGAAGAAAATTAACTCATAAATCATTGCATATTAGATAAGGAGTCAAGGCTATACATTCACATGATGTTTCAAGTTGACATCCCAATAATTCATCCATTCCTATTGTGTGTTAAATGTGGTCAATCTAACTAACAGCACTTCAATAGATCTTTATTCTAATTAATCAAAGAACTACCTAGAAACAATCTATTGCTTCCTATATGAAGCGAGTATGATCTATGTAGAGATGCTCTCAGTTAGCATTGTGAGATCAGTGACTAGACAACTTCATAACATAAGATTCATGAGAAATTAAGATGCAATGATTGCATACAATAATCTCAATCTGGTTATGAATAGATTCATTATCTAAGAAAACAATGAAACTAGCATGATTATATGATTAATCTAGAAATTAAAAGCTATTATCTAAGCATGTAAGCTGATTTTAACAATTGAAATCTAATACTTAATGATTATATAATCTAGCATAAAAATGACATAATGCATTTAACAAAAAAAATTAAATACTTTGAATGAGCTAAAATGCTGGTTTATATAGAAATTCTAGAATGAATGTGCGATTGAGATTCATCCTCTTGAGTGGCTGAGATGCTCTCATGTTTTTAGAAACTTCCTATGGTTGGACGTGACTAAGAGAGAAATTAGCAATTTTCATTCTTTTAAATCTTCTTTTTAATTAGAAAGAAATTAATTTAGAAATTAGAAATTTTCAAAATTAAAAATTCAAATTAGAAATCCAAATTAGAAATTTATGCACATAAAATTGAATAGGTTATTTAATTAATTAAAAGTAGTTAGAAACCTTTTAATTAATAAATTGATTTAAAATAAGTTTTATGCTCTATTAATTGATTTAATTGATTATGATTTGAATTATTTTGTCAATTTAGAGGACAATACCAAGAGACTATTTAACGGTATTGTATCACACAATAATACATGTGAAAATATTAAACGAAGAATAAATGGAATTGTAAAATACAATAAACAATGTGAACAACACCATTTTATTCAAAAATATAGAACATCCATACAACTTTGGACAATCTCGTAAGTGAGATGTATGCCCATGAATCAATATAAATTGGGCTAACTCGTGGAGGAGTTTTATGCCCGAATCTACAGAAGTTGGACAATCCCGTGTGTGAAATGTATGCCCAAGAACTCCATATGTGGGCGCTGATGCAGATTGGCAATCTCAGCAAACAAGGTGTATGTCCATATCACTCTATCTATTGAATTTGAATTGAGCTTATTTATAAACTTTCAATGAAGCTAAAAAGTCACAACATTCATCTCTTAATTAGAAGTTGGAAGGACAATCCAAAACGAAAAGGTCATTACACTTAATTGAAAATTGATTAAAATCTCATTTAATCTAAATGCCAACTTATTTTCTGATCAGATTAATTGATTATTTGATGATTGATTTAACTATGCAAGCCAATTGATTTAATTACTTACATAATTATGCCTAGCATATTGTTTGATTTAATTAATTGAAATTAGGGGCACTTAGTTAGCTAGACCATTTTTAGGTGATTACATTTGCCCCTCTTTGAATTGATGTTCGAGTAACGTATCGATTCAAAAAACTTCTGATGTCGAAACAACAAATAGTTTGATGTGGATTGTTGAAACTATTCTTGATTGCAAAAGATCAATTCCGAACTTGATTGAACAAAAAATGATAGAGATTCCAAGCTACCAATTCTGAACTTGATTGGTTGATTGAAAATCCAAAAGGTATTGATTATGAACTTGATTGAACAAGAACCGATCATATCGACTTCGAGCTTGATTGAACAAAGATCGATAAAATAAATCAAGACATCGATTCTGAACTTGATTGAACAAGAACCGATCATACCGACTCCAAGCTTGATTGAACGAAGATCGATAGAAAGACCAAAGTGTTCAACTTGATGTGATGTGATGAAGCTGAATACTTGTTTGATTTGATGACAACAACTAACCAATTTGATGTGAAGCGATGAAATTGATTAATGTCAAAAAGACTCTTAAACCAACAAATTGATTTGAATGAATAACCAGCTTGATGAAGTGCGATGAAACCGATTACCATTAAGAGACTTATATTGAAGACACTATCAGATTGATGTGGTGCAATGAAACTGATATGCCCCTTAGAGTTTTGTTTGATTCAAATATCTACCTTGAGTAGCTTGATGTGGTGTGATGAAATCACTTGTGCAGAAAGATCGAAGAGTCTCAACTTGATGCGGGTCTTGATGAAGTTGAGATGCCCCTAGCGATGAGGTCTTGCTTGAATTTGTAGTTTTGAACTCAGTTGATTTGATTAATGATATAGTATTCCTGCTCCCTCGGGATTGAAATTGAAATCCAACATCAAATGTCAAGTCGAAACTTCAGTCAAAACATAGTCAAAATTGCTAAAATAACCTCAAAATTGCTCACAATTTGTTCTCAATCATCTGTAATCTTATTTGAATCAAATTGAATCAATCTAACATCAATTATGTTTCACATTCAATGCTTTTGAATTTCTAATTTCTAAATTGATTTTTTAATTAAAAGAAAGATTTAAAAGAATAAGAAATTTCTAATTTGAACTTTTAATTCAATTTTCTAATTTCTGAATTGATTTTTTAATTAAAAGAAAGATTTAAAAGAATAAGAAATTTCAAACTTGAATTTCTAATTCAAATTTCTAATTTCTAAATGGATTTTTTAATTAAAAGAAAGATATAAAAAAATAAGAAATTTCCAATTTTAATTTCTAATTCAAGTTTCTAATTTGAACTTTTAATTCAAATTTCTAATTTGGATTTTTAATTCAAAATTTAACCTTGTGGTTGTGGGTTCGAGCCCCACGGTGGGCGTCATAAATGTGTGTTAAATGTGGTCAATCTAACTAACAACACTTCAATAGGTCTTTACTCTAACTAATCAAAGAACTACCTAGAAACAATCTTTTGCTTCCTATATGAAGCGAGTATGATCTATGTAGAGATGCTCTCAGTTAGCATTGTGAGATCAGTGACTAGATGACTCCATAAAGAAAGATTCATGAGAGATTAAGATGTATTGACTGCATTCAATAATCTGAATCTAGTTATGAATAAACTCATTAATCTAAGAAAATAATGAATCTAACAATGAAACTAGCATGATTATATGATTAATCTAGAAATTAAAAGTTATTATCTAAGCATGCAAGCTGATTTTAAGAATTGAAATCTAATATTTAATGAGAATATAATCTAGCATAAAAATGACACAATGCATTTAACAAAGAAAACTAGATCCTTTGAATGAGCTAAAAGACTTATTTATATAGAAATCTCAAAATGAACGTGCAATTGAGATTCATCATGTTGAGTGGCTGAGACTCTCTCATGTTTTTAGAAACTTCTTGTGGTTGGATGAGACTGAGAGAGAAATTAGCAATTTCCATTCTTTTAAATCTTCTTTTTAATTAGAAAAAAATCAATTTAGAAATTAGAAATTTGTGCACATGAAATTGAATGGGTTATTTTATTAATTAAAAGTATTTAGAAACCTTTTAATTAATAAATTGATTTAAAATAACCTTTATGCTCTATCAATTGATTTAATTGATTAATTGATGATTGATTTAATTATGCAAGCCAATTGATTTAATTACTTACATAATTATGTCTAGCATATTGTTTGATTTAATTAATTGAAATTAGGGGCACTTAGTTAGCCAGACCATTTTTAGGTGATTACACCTATTATGTATAGAGAATACTAAAGTTTCCAACCTTAAAAAGACCATTTAAAGAAAGAACTAGCTATATCACATTCATTCCATTTAAACAAGAAGGAACATGGTAAAGTTCATTTATGCAAACACAAAATGGCACCCATAAGCCAATATTGACTCTTTGTGGACATTTGCGAAACCAAATAATCCAATACAAATAAGACGGAAAACTAAATGCTCCAATATAAATATCACAAGATAGTGAATTCACCTTATACCATGTAACCATGTTCCACAAGTAGTGTATTTCTAACTATTAGTTTCTAGTTTACCTTTAATTATATTCATGTAACTAATTTTTTTAGCTATTGTTAATTTAGAACATGTCATCTTATAATCAACTTTAATCCTATAATATTAGATCTAGTAATATATTATTATTAACTTTAAGTTTGATTTATGGTTTATTTTATGAGTCATCCTTCACACCCCCAAAGGGAAACACCTGAATGTAAGGAGGTTGGACCTACAAGGTAGAGTGGTTTGCTCTCATAGCAACAAGTATTGTATAATATTTGGAATATATATCCATTTATTAATTTTTGTATGACAATGAATAAATTATATGGTTTCTATTGTCATATGCCTAAGAATGGAAGTTATGGTTTTAAGGTTGCACTCTTATTATAGTGCTACAAGTATATGTCCTATAAAAGTGCTTTTCCTTCATCAAACTAGGTGCCTAGATAGGACCCATTTGAAGTACTCGAATTGTGAGTACAAGGTAATAATCAAAGGTAATTAAAAGTTAATATTTGATGTATTTTGATGCTATTATTTTATAAAAGTTAATAGCTGATGTATTTTGGTAGCATGATTGCAATCAGGTCATTAGGGGACAATCATTCTACCTAACTACTCATTAAGTTGCCAATAGACTCCCCTAGTTTGATCTTTGTTACCATGTTCATATATTGACAATTAATTTTATGTCTTACACCATTCATAACAAAAGATCTCAATTTAAAGGACATTTAAATTCACCTCTATAAAATTATATCAGTTTGGCAATCTTTTTAAGCATTGACATTTACAATGATATTGTAATAGTTACATGTGTTAAGTGTATGCATTAGTTACATGTAGGGAGATATGCACAAAACATAAACATACAAACATCTTTTTAGTTGATAACATAAACATTTACCAATTTAGCGTTAGGAGAGGGACTTACTAAAATCATTTAATATTGTACTAAAATAATTTAACATCTTACCTAAACTCATATGATCCATGTTTGCAACATTGAAACACAAGACAAAATGTTGGATCCTTGTATTGATTTTCATGGAAAATGTTACATATGTAAGGTCCAATTTACCATAGAAGCAACACTATCATCATTTTTGTCATATCACAGTTATACATTGATTTGGTATGCTAAGTAAAACCCAAAATTATGCTACCACATCGATCAAAATCTCACATTTACGACTAGTTTAGTTAATTATCAATAAATCATAGAAAAGGATGAGGCGTCTCATATCCAGAGGTAGCCCCCTCTTCTCCACTTGTAGGAGTTGTTAGTTGATTAGGAGTGTTTTATATCATACTTGCTAAATGAAATATCAATATGCTACTTTGATCAACATTCATTTTCATTTGTGATGAGTACCCAAGGGTACTCCCTTGTTGCACATTACTGATTATTGCAAAGTGTGGGGTCAAGAAGTTGAACATCTAAAGCCAAACTAGGTTCTTGAAGGGTAGAGGTATAGTTGGTGTAATCTTGTCATTTCCTTGCTCATAGGGTGGAGGTGGTGCGCGTGCACCCACACAGACATATTAGTTTTACATATCTATACATACATACATGTAACGTGTGTGTGCACAATTGTTTGATTTATGAAAACCATAATTAAATATTATGTTAAAGTTGACCATAAAATATAATTCAGAAATACAAATTTTAGTAAATTTTATGCATTAAAGAATTAATAATCCTATAAATCTAAACAAACATTAAAAGTAAATAATAAGAATTCTCAATAATAATTCACAATCTTAAAGAACTGAGAATAGTATAAAACATGCATAACCAAAAATAAAAAGTTAAAACAACAAATTTTGGTTATCAGTTCTTTACCAAAGTAAAGTCAAGAAGACTTTACCTATACTACATGGTTGATGTCTTCAATCTCGTAATAGTCCATGTTACCCTGCCAAAAGAGGATAGATGCAAATGATAATCAACTTCAATACATTTATATTCACACCAAATACAACAATAAAGAAATGCAAGAAAAAATGATATAATGCATTGAGAAAAAGATTTCCTATAAAAATTTATTGTGTTAACAAACACAATTACATTGACATGGAGGTCATCCTCATAGTCCACTCACCTCTTCATACTCTCCCATACCTACAATTATTTTTGGTAATAATCAAGGGTAGTAACGACCCCACATAAATTTAGCCTTACAATTTTGCATGCACAACAATTGAAGAAAATAAAATATTGCCATTTTTTTTTATTGGTTTCAAAATTACAAATCATACATACAGAAATACATACATATATACATATGCATAGATGGATATGCATACATACAAACATACATATGTGCATGCATACATATGAACTCTAGTTTGATTTATGCAAACATGAATTAAATTGTATATAAATATTGCATCAAATAAATGGAAATGTTGTTGTTTCTAAATTTAGATTGTTGTGATTATTAAGAGCTGACTAAAACATATAATTTGTATACCTCTAAATAATGTATATAGTGAACACATACATATTAATAGTAGTTTGATTTGTGAAAACATGAATTAAATGCTATCCTAAGGTACTAACCTGAACAAGTTCTCTAATATTAGGAATATGCAAAGGATGTTCAATGCAAAAAGAGAGAATTTACAATGAGAATGATCTTAGAAATTCTCTTATAAAAGAATTCAAATGTGGAAAGGAATACATTGATTTGTGGTTGTTCATTTTGAATTTGAAAGTAGAGTGGGAAAAAATCAATCATTTCATATTGCACTTGCTTGCCATTAATTTCTAATTTCTACAATGGCTTCACCGATATATATATATATATATATATATATATATATATATATATATATATATATATATATATATATATATATATATATATATATATATATATATATATATATATATATATATATATATATATATATATATATATATATATATATATATATATATTTGTGCGCACACACACACACACACACACACACATATATATATATATGAACAATCAAACCCTAGACATATCAAATTGCAAGTAGGAATGAGCATAAGCAATATTTATAACAAATTGGACATCTAAATGTATATGAATACGTAACAATATATGTGTATATGTATTGCACGAGATAGAGATGTAATTGTGACATGATTGAAGAAATGATAAGGATGTTGTTTTTAAATTTAGTTTTCTATGATGATTGTTAACCTCTGACAGAAACCACTATAATCTGTATGTCTCTAAATAATGCATACACTAACAGAATAAAGAAATCAAAGATGAATGGTATGACATAGTAGTTTTGTAAATGTTTATATGTACTCAAGTATATGTCAAATAAGGAAGTCTTATGTGTACATATGTAAATTTTCTTTTTGAAGACTGAGTTAAGTTTTAGGGGGAGTATTATGTAAACGTTTTTTTTTGTTAGTAATAAGTACTATTGTAAATGTAATGAAAATGTCATGGCGAAGTGTTTTTGCCACTAATGTTAAAGGGGGAGTTTGTTGATCCCTAAAGTTTTGTTGTCTATTAGTGTCTTACACTTAGTCATTTTCTAGGCAATGTTGGTCGGTCATCACTGCGACCGAGTCATCATATATAGGCCGAGTCATGTGTGTTGTACATTTATCGAGTAGTAGTCACTGTCGAGTAAAATAATGGTCACCGAGTACTTCAGTATTAGCTGAGTTAGCTTTTATCGAGTTATGTAAAGAAGACAATGTCGAGCACCAGGGTATAAAGAACAGTGAATGCCGAGTGCTTGAGATATCAAATGCCGAGCAAGCCAGAATTGACATATGTGTTTGTTATGGCACAAACACTTACCTTAATTTGTGCCCTAGGGACCCATTTTATCAGAACAAACCAGTTTTCAAAGATTATTTTTTTCTGTAAATATTTTTCATCAAAATTAAAATCACAAAGAACATACCCCCTGTAGAATTTCAAGACCTTTCCAAAACTATAATTAAAACAAAATATATTGATTTGTGCCCATAAATGATTTTTTTATGAAATCTCATAAAAAAATATCAACAAAAATATATATATATTTTTTAAATCTGAATTTTGGACTGTAGGCTCCTTATGTCAGCGACAACCTGTAAAAAAATTTCATAAAAAAATTTCAAGCCATTTGAAAGATATGACCAAATATTTGAAAATCCTATGATTTGGTCCCACCAGGGCTGCTAAATGTAGATGAGGGAAATCGATGATCTATCTTTTCATATTTTTCCAACATCCAACAATGGAATACATGCGAAAGACATACACATGCAAAACAAAATATTTTCTAAAAGGTCTTGTGAGTTCATGTCAGGCTCACCATTTATAACGGGGTAATATAGCCATAGGATATGTAGAAACCTGCAATAGCATTGAAATCTCAAACACAAAGAGATTGTTAGACAATTAGTATTCCCAATATCAAAAGAGGAAAGGAAACAAGAGAAATGCATACACATCAAGATATTGAAATCAAATAACACAAAAGCATATGCAAACCTATAATTCCTCCTTTGTTGTTCTCCTTCTTCATGCAATGTTGGGCTCTTAGTAATAAGTTCAAGATCATGTCATCATAAGAATTCAAATCATAAAAGTAGTTTTCAAAATATGAGAAGACTCTCATTATATAGATTTTTAGAGGTTTCAATCAAATTCCTTGATTTGTAGGTTGATTGGCTCTAATTGAAGACTTAATTGATGAGGTGCAATAGAAGAGTGAATAGATTGATTAGTTAGGAGAGAGATTGGTGGAGTTAGAAGATGTGATTGATTAGTCATGAGAGATATTTGTGGAGTTAAAAGATGTGATCGTGAAGTTAACTCAAAGTGAGTATAAGTTAGAATTTATGAGGATAAACATGATTTAAATAAATAAAATAAATTATTTACTTGCACATGTGGAGATATAGAAATAAATAAATTATTGTTTATTTTTTATGAGAGAGGAATAATTAGTTTAATTAAATAAATATAATTTATTTAATTACAAGAGAGAAATTGATTTAATTATTACATAAATGTAAGAAAGAAGGAACATTAATCAAATAATATGATTATTTAATTAATTTCAATAACATAGAGAATAATTAAATAATGATTAATTATTTAATTACTTTATAGATGAATAATTGATGAAATAATTAGGTAATTAATTAAAATCACTTAATTATGAAATTATAGAGAAATGATGATTTTGAACTTAGAATATAGTAGAAAGACACAAATTGAAAATAATAAAGATTATTTAACAATTTAAGATGAATGTTAGTAAACTCGTGTTAGAGCAATTGGTCATTTTTAAGTGTCTACAGTATATTGATAAACTTGAAGATTGGTTAAACAAAACTATTAGGGAGGGTGTCCAACTAGTTGGTTATATGGTGAAGTTGCTTCTTTATGTAGACGATCTCATTCCAATTGCACAAATTGCCCAGTATTTGAGAGAACACTTGAAAGCTCTAGAGAGCTTTTATTAGGAGGTTGGGATGCAGGTGGGCACTAGAAAAACTAAGATAATGATTTTGTCTTTAAAGAGGAAGAAAAAATGAGTTAATTTTATCTTTGAAGGAAGCTTGTTAGAGATTGTGGAGGAATACAAATACTTGGGAATTGATTTCCACAATAGGCTCAGTTGGGAGACATGTACAACTAAACAGATACAAGGGGTTGGAAAACTTCTTTCCTACTACAAAACAAGTATAGTCAAGCAGAGTTATGAGATTGAAAAAGCAAGAAAACTCTTTTTGGTTTGCTGGTAACACTAGTGGTGCTCTATGGTTGTGAGGTTTGGAGGAGCAACCTTTCAAATCACAAATAAAAACAAATAGAAAGAATGCAAAAGGATCTTATCACTAGTAACCTCAAAGCCAAATCAATAGTTCCATATGACATTCTCTTGGTGGAAGCATGCATGTTTCTGATGGAGGCATTAGTAGTAATCCGTTTGTTAAACTATCTAAATAAAGTTAAAAATATGGATAATCACTATTGCCCCAAGCTGGTTGTGAAGTAGAAGCTAGTCCGTAGAAAGATGTAGATGAAACAAAACAAGACGTGATTGAGCAAATGAGACATTGTCATGCAAAAATGTCTCAATAATAATGAAGAGAAAAAAAATTATGGTGGTGTTAAGGTCAGTTAGAGTCACCATGTAAAAGTGTCTTTGACCCTTCTTTATTCGTTCATTTGAAGTCTGGTCCGGCTTCATTCCCTTGTTGGTCTTTCTCCAATAGTCCTCCAAGTTCGTTGAACCGTCTAATCGTCAAGTTATAGCCTCTGAGATTATTTGTTTCAAAGTCAGCTTTCCTTGGTTAAGTCTTTCCCAAGACCTATGCTTCCCGTGAACCACTTCGAACCTCTTTGAACTTCAGTTCAAAGTAGTTTGAAGCAGTTCAATCAAAGATTATTTTTCTAACGATTGGTTTATGCAGGTGGGTGCTGGTCTACATCACCTTATTGCAATGAACCACTTCGACCCTGTTTGAACCTGGGTTCGAAGCAGTTCAAAGGAGTTCAAGAAAAGATGGTGGAAAAATCGAGGAGTGATGTGACAGTTGAAAGGATAGATGATGTAAGTTGGTGGTGAACTAATTGTTAAGTTCTAAATGCGGACAATCATGAAAAGATGAGATCCACAGGGTAAATCCGGAGTGGAGACTTGGGTTGCGGTAAAAGAAATCCTTAACATGAGCGGGGGATACTGCTTAAAGAAACATTAATGATATTTATAAGGGATGCAGATTTAAAGGACACCCCTTTGTCAAATCATCATTGCTCACTTCATTCTAATTAATGCTTCCATTTACTACCCCTTAAGTTGATCCTTTATGGCATGATTTCTCAAAATCTAAGTATTCCTGTAAACTCTCTCCTTTCTGTTATAATTTTGCGGAGTCTCGGCTGTGGAGGAGGGAATTATTTTCTTGAGTCTGCGGAAAATAGGTAGCCACTGAAAGCTCTCTTTTATTTCTTGTTCCTGTTTGTTAATATTTTTTCAAGGACGGGGGTTGCTTTGGTTAGTTTCCTAGTAGAAAAGATGAAGTCTAGTATGCATTTCTTTGGGAATCTCAAGAACATGGAGTGTCGTGCCCTTGTTATTACAGACACAAACCTATTAGGGGTTGAGGTAGAAGAGATGGTTGTTCATCTCACAGAGCGTGCAACAAAAGAGTATTGTCTAGAGTTTTTGTCAAGTGGGTTGTTAGAAGTTGCGACTTTCCCTCCATTAGTTGTAAGTTCGGAGTTAATTCAACAATGCATTAATAGATATGATGTCAAGTCTAAATCCATAGTGAATGTTGAAGGTCAGACCCTGATACCTATGAACAGAGAAACTATTATGTCTGTTTTTAAAATCCCAGATGAATCCTTCGCCAGCTTTACCCCCACCCAGTCACTCACTCAGTTCTGGGAGAATACAGATAAAAATCATAGCTGCATGGCCCAAAAATGGACCCAAACTAATTATAAGGGAGGGTCATGTCTACCCAAAGTCTTGACCAAAGACCATATGAAGCTGCATATTCACGATATAATGGTTTTGCTTTATTGAGTGAAAGGTTTTGAGCAAGTTCTCCTTTTTGAAGAATGGATGTACCATTTCATAGAGATAATTTTGGAAGGGAGACAACATCTTGATTGGGCGGAAATCATTGCCAGTTCTTTGAGAGACTAGCACAAATAGGCTTAAGCAATTAAGAAAGAATTCTTCATGTCTTCTTATTTAATATACTATCTTGCATGCACACAAGATCTAAGAGCTATTCCACATGCCCCATGGAGTGAAGACCTAAACATTTATAAATATTGTCCCTTGTTGAGAAAAGATAGAGTTTTGGGAGATTACAGATGAGTCCATGATGTCTTCCTCAGAAGACTGTGTCAACAGTTGGCGGGAATTTCAAATCAGAGAATATCATTGGCAGCCTAGAAGTTAGTTCAAACTTATGGAAATTTTTATATTCAATTTTTGCGCTTTACTTATATCCGGATTGGAGGTTTTGGTGAGGAACCTCTCAGGCTCCCCAGATTTGCCTTTGACTGCTTCATTTTGGCTAAAGTCTGTAGGTAGTTGTTCACGGTGATTAAGAACAATTTACCGGAAGAAAAGTGGGCTTCAATATTTATGATTAAGTTGGGAATCTTGGTTTGCAATAATATGATGGATGCCTTGGTGATAGGTAGTAATTTGGTAAGCTTTCACATGCAGTTCTATGAACCAAGGAGATACTTTGATAATAAAGGCTTTGCTAGATAGGTTCTGATTCTAAGCAGTTACCCATCACCAAGTTCACACATTAAGGATCTATGGGAAGACCTCAACGATGAAGAAGCAATAAGGAAAAGGGACTACTCTAGACTCCTAGTTCCACAGATCGAGCTACTGCAGTTGAAATTTGATACAAGTGGGATAAATGAGGATGATTCTAAGATCACAAGTTTGGATGTTGATATTCCAGAAATAGAAAGTTCCCAGGTCATAGATTGGGCAAGAAAGGAAGAAGATAACATAAAGTTAAGGGCTAGAACTATTTTTGGGATTACAGAGGCCTAGTTGACAAAGAAAAAATAGTAAGGAACAAAGAACCCCCCTCTTAAGAAACGAAATGCAGACTTTGCTTCAATGAATGTGAATCGTGCTTTGCCTAATGTGTCTCCTTTGATTCCTCATGCAAGTAAGATTTCATCTCCTAAGAAAAAAGTAACACCCAATGGACATCCTATTGCACCAAGGAAGAGGGCCAAAACATGATCAAAAAGTCGCTCTCAGATGGTATCCCCGAGGTCTAATTACATTGACATTGAAATCAATGATGAGAAGATTTATTTTTCTCCAGAACAATAGGAGAAGAATTGAGAAATACTTGCCAGAAATCCTGAGGTTCTTCAAGCTAAGGATACTCCTGCTAAAACACCTAACAACCGGATGGTTACCAGTTCAATTCCCCCCTAGCTAACTAATTCAGTGACTAAAAAGAGAAGTTTCAAGCATGTTTCGTTGCCAGTAAAGGAGATCGCCACAAAGTATGCCATCCGAACTCCTAAGGATAAGAAGATGAAAAGTAATGCAAGGCTATCCACTGATCCCTCTACCGGGAAGGTAATTGCAGAAATAGCTACCTTCAAGCCTAAGGAAGGAGTCCAGGAGCCTGAAGCGGAAGACTTCGAGGTTACTAAAATGGAAGTTGGTGTTTTAACTAGGGATTCCAAGGATCGTATTTTCAAGTTTTCAGCCGATCATATGTTGGGACAGTCACAAAAGGATGGAAGGGAGAAACGTGAACTGAAACAACTAGTGATTACCATGGCTGAGTTCATTTCTTCTCTCACTGATGTTGGAACATTGCCGCTTGCTCAATCCCCATAAGATTTTGATCTGAATTCAGCTGAAAGCAAAAATTTAGTAAAGCAGATGCAATAGGGTAAAGTCCTAATAGAGGTTATGAAGGCCTGGATAGATGGTATCATTGATGAAGGAAGCACTTTCATCCGAGAGTTTGTATCTACCTACATGGATGGAGAAACACTGCTTGGTGAAATTCAAACTCTGATCCCTGGCTGGGAGATAGTGTTGGAGTTAGGAGAGATAGGTACTGAGAGGGGAGGGGTGAATCAGTGCCTTCAAAACTTTAGTTGCAAAAACCTTTCTAATCTATAACTGAATACTGTGATAACCGATCAAAATAACTTGAATCTAATTGCATAAATCAATCATCTAGTTAACTTAAGAAAGTAAACAATATGAAATCAATATGACAATCACATAACACAAGTATTTTGGTAACACAGAAACCCTTGTTAGAAGGTAAAAACTGCGGTGGGGATGACACCCACAAATTCTTCACTACTGCAGATAGAAAAGGTTTGCCTGTTAAGGCTACAAGTTTTGATCACTTCTGGTGATCTTACCCTATTAGGAGTAACATATTAGATCATCTAGATCTACCTAGTTATAGGATTTAACGACACTATATGAAGTGTGTACTCGGTTAAGAGATTTATACAAAGACTGTTAAGTCTACTCTGTTAAGAGATTTATCAAAACTCTATCACAATTGTTAGAAAGTAATAGGTAAATTATCTGCTAGTTGACAACTCAATTGTCTGAAATAATCTATAAGTTCTTATAAAAAATATCACCTTATCTGTGATGGTTCTCTGCTTTGATCTGCTCGGTTACCTTATTTGCTTCTGCTCAATCTGAAAACCTTTGTACTTTGTTCTGCTCGGTAAACTGATTGTCTTGAAGACAGGCAATTTCTTCAAGTGCTCCGTGATTCATATATATCAGTTCAATAACCTTATAAAATGGTGCGAACATATACAATATATAGTGTTCTGTTTGCCGCTTAAACAAAAAATTAGGTTACAAAGGAAAATCATAACCCTAAGATCTACGGTGCAAAATAACCTAGATCAACTAATACAAATAAGATAATCATTGCATTTAATGAATATATTTTACAATAAATGCTCCTCAATCTTGGTAAACCATTTTACGATCTATTATAACTGTTTGCATAGAATAATGTGCCATTTTTTTATTACTATGTCATTTACCGTGATCATCGGTAAACACTGTATAATCTGCTCGGTGTATACTGCGATGCTCGGTGTTTACTGACCATTGGTGTCGGTGTTGCTGGTGCTCGGTTAACTGTGTGATGCTCGGTATAAGGCTTTACCAACTGCTCTATCTTACTTCTAGTTACTGACTGTCTCAATGTAAATAACCGACCGACCTGTTTACTGTCATTTGATACTAATGACAACCTAAAATGCTCAATAGAGATTAACAATCTCCCCCTTTGGCATTAGTATCAAAACTTCATAATGTATATAGACAAAATGTTTCTATATATCCCTTATATCTCCACTATATATATATCCACTACAAAAACTTCTAAATACAAAAGTACTCCCCCTCAGTGCATGCTCTCGGTATTATGTAATATACATATCAAAATTATATTATTTGGCATATACATGTTTTCCCCCTTTTTGATAATAATGCCAAATACCCAAAAAATATGTAATGTATACTTACATCTTATCAAAAATGTGCTAATGGGTTTTCTTCACAGACTCTAAGAGGTTTTCCCATTCCTCTTTCAAGTTGGTAAGAGCAATTTGCTCAAGACCGACTTGTGCATGCATGTCAAAGATATTTTCCAACACCGAAATCTCTGGTGTTGCCACAAGTTGCTCAACTTTGACATTATGTGTTTCAAAAATCTTCAGGTAAGGAGTGAGTTCTTTCTGTAACTCTATGACCTGATCGGTGATGTGCTCTTCCTGTTTCCTTAAGTCTGCTATCAACCGCCGGAGTTCCTAAACTCAGTTAATGTGCTTTAAGAAAGTAGTTGGCTCAGCAATAGCTACTCGTGTACTCAACTTGATTTCTTCTTCTAAACCTTTTATCTTTTCACTGATTTCTACAGTGAAGGTGTCTATAGTACAAAGCTTTATTAGCAGTTGACAGATTACCTGGGTGATAGATTTTACCTCGGTAATGAGCTCAGATAATTTCACCTTGTTTAGTGCCACTTCAATGCTAATCCTTTCTACCAATTTGTGTTGAATCTTTGACTCTACCCGTTCTTCTATTCTTTTTTTTGTATCTATATCAAGGGCATTGATTCTGTCGGCAAGGTTGACAAGTTGATCTAAAATGGGAGTATTCTCATCAATGTTTGTTTCTGGTACTATCTGTTGTAGAGTATCCCTTACATCATTTAACACTTCTTTACATTTTTGTTCTTGCCTCAATTTTTCTTGTGCCGCTTTCCTCGAACATAACTCCCCATACTGACTTAGTTCCTCGGGGCTTAGAGTTCTTGGGTCACATTCGGGTATAACGATAACTTCATCAATGGTGACCAGCCCTTTGGCTTTCTTCTTTTTCTTCTTTGGGGCTAGAGGTGACTTCTTTTCACTTACAACAATAGCTTTTATTTCACTCCTTGGAGTATCCTTACCAGTTGACACTATATCATCCTTCTTCTGCTCCTCGGTAGATTGAGTGGGAGTCTCGGTGGTAGTTTCAAGTTGGTTCACCTTGGTTGACTTGGTTTCTTCAGGTTCCTTCTGTTCTATAGACTGTGCCTCTGGTTTAATAGGCTCATTTGTATTTGCAGGTTGCTTAGGTGCTTGAATCTCAGTTGTATCTTTGGTTGGCTCAAGATGAGAGGCATCGGGTTGTACTTATGAAATTATTTCAGCGGCCTCTACAAGTACAGGTAGTTCACCCGGTAGAGATGTACACACATTGTCAGTGTTTAATGCTTCATCTTTGTATTGTGTAATTATTACATCTTCATCATCCTTATCATCAGGATCACCGTTAGTGATGTCCTCAATGAGTGCATCATCATCAGTTTTCTTTTGCAAGTGGATCTTAGCTTGATCCGGTGCATCCTGTGAAACTTTGATTTCTTCCTTTTGCTTGGTGATATCAATTACCTCAGTAACTGATATACCGGTGTCTTCTATTTTCTTGCCTTTATTATCATCAATGAAAATACTTTTACCTTTTGAACTGTGTCTCTTTTTAGACAGTTTTAGGAATGCTTCCTGTTCAGCTTTCTCTTCTGCTTTCAAAATTGATGTCCATAGGGAGTCACATACGACATCCATATCATCTACATTCTCATCCATAATCTACATAGCTCTCTTCTTGACTGAAAATCTAGGCTGATACCTTGTCATGTATTCACTTACCTCAGCATAGCTAAAGTGTGTGGCTGCACGGCCTAGAGAGCGTTCTCTTTTTCTTTTCTTTGTGTCTAAAGCAATAGCCCATCTTTCACTTATTTTATCATCAAGTTCCTTCAGCAGTTGACATGCAAATTCCATTGGTACTCTTTTGAACTTGATCATCATTTGAACAATAGCATGTTCTATCTTTGTCTTGTCCTCAATTGACATGTTGTTGAATTTGCCTATGCTTGGATCATTAAGATTTCCATTCTCAATAATATCTTCAATTATTTCTTCTATGGCACTATCCCTGTTACGAACTAGCTTAAATTGATCAGGGTCATTTTCAGTGTCAGTCTCCTCTATGTCTTCCTTACTCCTTATGTATTTCCTCTTTTTCTTCGGTGGTTCAGCTGCCTTCTTGTTCTTTCTCTTGATGTATTTCTTTGTCGGTGTGGCTGCTCTTCTTTTTGCAACTTTTTTTGCTTCTTCTTTCTGCTCGGTTGATTGGGCTGCAGTTGCTGAACGTGTCCTCATTCCTTCAGGTTCCGGTAGTTGAGTATCTTGTTCATCAGTTGTGGGAAGTTGAGTTTCTTCTTCATCATTGGTGGGAGGAACCAGTGTGTTATCCTTTTCTTTGTCTGACTCGGTCTCCTCACTGTCATAGGGTTTATCAGCCAGCTGTAACTGATCTTCGGTTGCTTCATCAACCGGTGACTCCTTATGTGAGTCAGATGTAGTTCCATATCTTGCTGAGAGATCCTTTTTCATTTTCTTTTCCCTTCTTGACATTTTACCAATCTCAATGTCCGTTGTGATTCTAGACTTAGCTTCCTCATACACTCCAAACCTACTAGCAATGATGTCAATTGGTAATGCTAGCAATGCATTGATAGATTTCAGAGTGAAATCATGATTCATTTCATAACCCATTGGTGCTAGCCATTTTGTTCTCGGTTCTACTGCCTTTATCATTGAGTGGTTTGTGCTTACCACAAAGCATATGTCATCTTCAAATTTTCTTACTTATTCTTTTGGAATTCTGCTTCTTTGTTGCATTCTTGTTTGAAATTCCTTGAAATATGCATGGAACTCCTTGTTCACATTGTCTCCTAGACTTCTCATCATATCACCGATTTGGGTAGTTATCGGTCTGTCCGACTGCCAGTTAACTTTTCCAATACTCGGTACATATTTTTGCAAATAGAGGAATGTACAGACAAGAAGTGATTTGTACTTACATGTATTGGACTTCTTTGCTTTTATTGTCTTCATGTTGTCATGCAGTTGGTGTAGTAGTAGCTCGGCAAGATTAACCTGGTGATCTTTCTTCACAATTTTGTAAGCCATGTCCACGGCGCTGCAGGGTACACTATTCGGTCTGCTTGATTGAAATATCTTGTACTCGATGACATGAGCTGCAAATCTTACCGTTGGATCTTTGATAGTTGAAATCTTTAGTGCCCTACTGTCCCATTGAGCTCTAGTGTTCTTTTCTATGTCGGGACAAGATGAACTTTGAAATGCTTTGGTTTTGTCGGTTGTAGGGTACCCAGTAACCCTACTGATAATCTTCTTGGTGACCTCAATTAGTTTGTCTAGCCAAAATTTGCTGTCATGGAATCTACTAAGCACGATTCGTATCCATTCATTGTGAAATGATTGCGGGAAGTATGTGAAACACCGTAACCCTGATTCCTCAATCTTCTTATGCTCGAATTTGATCTTACCATCCAGTCCACAGACTTGCCGATAAGCTGCTATGGTCTCAAAGTCACATACTTCACCGATCTTGCAGTGAATGTAAGCCCTAACGTCTTCTGTTAACAAAACCTTATCAGGAATACTAGAGAATGCGCCCATATCATCCGTTTGTGCTGCGACCTTAGGATGCGATTTGAATTTCTCCTTGGAAAAGTGCACCCTAACAATTAGTTCCACTTCCTCCTCAATGTTCTATGATTTGCTTGCAGTCGAAGACAATGCCATAAATAATTTCTAGGGTTTCGACAAGCAAATAGATAATCAATGTTCGGTAGGCGGATGAACTTACTAGTTTTCGTCGAAGAATTGTCGTCAGTTTGATCTAGTTGCTTTGAATTTGTTTTGAAAATTGTTAGCTCGAACTCTTCTCTGTAAAATCTCCTTTCTTTGAAATCGCGATGTAACAATGAACTCTGTTTCTGCGTATATATAGGGTTTTTCGATATTCCCGCTCAAACTTTGATGCATTAAATGCGTGAGCTAACTTTCAATACGAGACGACTGTCAGCTCGGTAAAGTCTTTTGCTCGATTAACATAAAGTTTCTTCATCAGTTTGAACTATTGTCGGTTAACCTTGTATAGTGATTACCGATGGGTAACCAACTCATGTTTCCCCTTTTACCGACTAGATGTCATTTGCAAACTTATAATATATAAACCATAGTGCATCTTCATTCATGCAGATTTGGTGTTTGTACATCATATATAAGGAACTGTATGTAAAATGTGATCATTTGAAATGTTAGTTCCATACATACCTTTATCATCTTAAGTGGAGGTATCGATGTCACCCAATCCAGTGGATGAGGTTTCACTGACAGTGTTACTTGACTCAGCATTCTCATTAGATGCCTTCTTCCACATTGTGTTCCTTAACTTTGTAATTTCTGCAATGTTATATCCACTCTCAAATATATGGTTTTCATCAGGTGCTCGGTCTCTGCAGTTCTTGCTTACATGACCGACCTTGTGACAGTGCATACATGTCATTCCTGCATTTGTCCAGTTACTTGATTGTCCAATCCGACTCTTTCTATAACAGTTTGCTGCAATATGTCCATACCAACCACATGCAGTACAATTAGTCCATGTATTATAATCCCAAACATATGAGTTACCTTGTCTCTTCGGTTGATATGGCTTTTGTTTTAGTTTCTCTTTAGGTGTCCAGACCTGCTTCATTTTCGCCTTACAGTCCCTTGCAGTGTGTCCATACTTATTACAAGTATAGCATATTTTCTCCTCAGTAGTGTTATTAGCAATGTCATTCTTCTTTGCTCTGCATTCATAAGCTGGATGTCCAAACTTACCATAGTAATAGCAATATCCATTGAACTTAGGAATGATAGGAGGTTTACCTTGTGCTTTGCTTCTGCACACATTAGATGTATGTCCTAGTTTTCCACAGTGGTAACATGTCAACACTTTAGGTTTTTGACTTTGATTATTGTTGACTTCTTCAACTTGTTGTGATGATTCTCCTTCACCGGTGTAGCCTATACCGGCTTTGCTTATGAATCTCCTCTGATTAGTCAGAAAATCATCAATCTTTTTAGAGCTATCCTCGACTATCTTCATCATCTCATTGTGTTGCTTTTGTGTTTTTATTTCATTTCTCAGTTTTTCATTATCTTCTCTAAGTGTTGCTACATCTTCAAGTCTTCTTGATAATTCTCCATTTCCTCAGTTCATTTCTTGATTAACTGTCATCATTTGATTTGATACTTGGAAGTGACGATCAGTGAGTCTCTGGATTTCACTTTCTTTTGCTTGAAGTTGTTCAGTCATCAGTCTTCGGTCTTCAATAGCTAGATTCTGATCTTGTTCAGCTTGTCTACCATTGTTCATGATTTCCACCATTCTCACCATTTGAGATTCATGACCGATTTGAAGTGCTTTCACTTGCTCGGATAGATGCTGATTCTTTTCAGATAGCTCAGAGATTATGCTTTCAGATCTGTCAGAGATGCTTCCAGAGCTTGATCCAATATGATCAAATATGTCATCAATAGGTTCTTCATGATAGCTTATTTCATTCTGCTGAATTGCAAGGTTCTTTCTTTCAACCAGTAATTTCTTCAGTTCTACCTTGGCTTGTTTATATTGTTCCACAAACATCTGCATTTGTATCTTCTGATTCTCAATAGTCTTGTCAAGCTTGTATCTCTCCATGACTTAGATCTTTTCCCTTTAGTGGTTAAATTGTTCAACAAGAGAACTAAGCTTTGATACCAATTGTTGGAGTTAGGAGAGATAGGTACTGAGAGGGGAGGGGTGAATTAGTGCCTTCAAAACTTTAGTTGCAAAAACCTTTCTAATCTATAACTGAATACTGTGATAACCGATCAAAATAACTTGAATCTAACTGCATAAATCAATCATCTAGTTAACTTAAGAAAGTAAACAATATGAAATCAATATGACAATCACATAACACAAGTATTTTGGTAACGCAGAAACCCTTGTTAGAAGGTAAAAACTGCGGTGGGGATGACACCCACAAATTCTTCACTACTCCAGATAGAAAAGGTTTGCCTATTAAGGCTACAAGTTTTGATCACTTCTGGTGATCTTACCCTATTAGGAGTAACATATTAGATCATCTAGATCTACCTAGTTATAGGATTTAACAACACTATATGAAGTGTGTACTCGGTTAAGAGATTTATACAAAGACTGTTAAGTCTACTCTGTTAAGAGATTTATCAAAACTCTATCATAATTGTTAGAAAGTAATAGGTAAATTATCTGCTAGTTGACAACTCAATTGTCTGAAATAGATCTATACGTTCTTATCAAAAATATCACCTTATTTGTGATGGTTCTCTGCTCTGATCTACTCGGTTGCCTTATCTGATTCTGCTCAATCTGAGAACCTATGTACTATGTTCTGCTTGGTAAACTGATTGTCTTGAAGATAGGCAATTTCTTCAAGTGCTCCATGATTCACATATATCAGTTCAACAACCTTATAAAATGGTGCGAACATATACAATATATAGTGTTGTGTTTGCCGCTTAAACAAAAAATTAGGTTACAAAGGAAAATCATAACCCTAAGATCTACGGTGCAAAATAACCTAGATCAACTAATACAAATAAGATAATCATTGCATTTAATGAATATCTTTTACAATAAATGCTCCTCGATCTTGGTAAACCATTTTACGATTTGTTATAACTGTTTGCATAGAATAATGTGTCATTTTTTTATTACTATGTCATTTATTGTGATCATCGGTAAACATTGTATAATTTGGTCGGTGTATACTGCAATGCTCGATGTTTACTGACCGTTAGTGTCGGTGTCGCTAGTGCTTGGTTAACTATGTGATGCTCGGTATAAGGCTTTACCGACTGCTTTGTCTTACTTCTAGTTACCGACTGTCTCAATGTAAATAACCGACTGACCTGTTTACTATCCTTTGATACTAATGACAACCTAAAATGCTCAATAGAGATTAACAGATAGAAGAGGAAAAATGTGCAACTGTTGTAATCCAAATCCAAGAGATAGAGACATACGAAGTAGCTTAGTTTTTAGCAGAGAATCCTATGAAGCTAATTGATCCATGCATGTTGTTTGTCTTGAAGCATAATCTAGGGTGGAAGGGGTCGTTATTTAAGACTACAATTTCGCGGACCAAGGTAACAAAGAAGGAGGTTAAAGACATGCATGCCAATGCTCTGAAGGATATCAAAATAGTAAATCCTTCAAGTATTTTACAAATTGATAAGGGCAGCAGGGATGTCAATGTCATGGTTAAGGTTTTTGTGGATACTATGAACACCCTTAAAGGAAATGAGGGACCAACTGTTCAAGACCTCATGAAGATTGTGAATGTAGAATCTATGTTACTATTGAACAGGGGACAATTACCCAAGCAGTTGCAGAGAATTAATGAGCTGAAATGGGAGAAAAATGTGTGTCGTGCCAAGCTAATTGGTCTAAAGAACTTGCACTCACAGCCTGCTCAAGAATTGGTGAACGCGTTCCAAACTTGGAAGTTGGTTCAAACTGCCACGTCAGAGAATCTTGGAGGAAATTAGTGGATTTATGGGTGATTTTTTTTAGGTTTTCTGTTCAAAGGACATATGTCTTAAAAACTCTCGTTTAAATGTGTAACTGGTTTTTAACTATTTTTTCTGTGTGTCTGAGAGGCCGGGTTTTTCTGGAGGCTCTCTTAGACCTCAAACTATAAATGCTGGAGCATTAAACTTTGAAGGGGTTAGAAATTTATGATAGATAGAATAGATAGCTTTAGTTTCCTTTTTTTGAGAATTTATGGAAAAAAATAGTTTCTGGCTCTTTTTGGTTAGACTTTGATTGAATCAAATATAAATATATAAGTGCATAGCTTGATTTGAATCTTTGAGTTGAAATCAGTGGTGTATCAGTTACTTTGAGAATTGGTATATCTTTTTCTGTGCACGTATTGTTTATGAATTGCCATTATTGGATTTTTCCTGATAATTTTCTTTTGTCGTTTTATCTAGTGAATTATTTTCTTAAGAAAGTTAGTGGAACTTTTCTTCCTAATAGTTTCTTTCTTGCATCATCATATTTTCATAAATACCTCGATACCAATGAGTATCCAAGAGATCCTTCAACACTTTCAGGTCAAAAGTGTATGTACTTGCTTTTATGTTGGAAATTCATTGAATATCTAAGAGGGAAGCTGAACCTTTGAAAAATTCAGAGGGAAGCAATCTTTGATCCTTACCCAACTCTTGATTGATTGTTTGTCTTCTAAGGCATAGAGTACACATAAAGTTCATTTAAAAAGAGAAGACAAATCTATTCGCCAGCAAATTTTTGGTGACTCTATTGGGGAGAGTCTAATATAAAACACTAGGTTCTCCATTATTATAATGCCACAAGATGGTGTTACCGCACAATGGTGTGTTTCCTTTACTTCAACCTAACCTAGGATTTGAAGGCACACAAGAAGACTTAATTTCAAGTCTAGCTGCAACAACGTGGAAATTTAGGTGCAGTAATCAACAGTTTCATCAAGTATTAGAGGTGCTTGAAAAAGAAGAAGAAATAACTGAATGCGTGAGGGATATACTAGTTGCTCAAGAGGTGGCTATAGTAAATAGACTTGTGCATGCTCCTGCAAGAAATTGAGGTCAAACCCGATACTGAAGCTAGTAAAAAAAAGATACACCAGAGGTGATCGGAGTAGGGGATTAGTTGATGAAGACTTTGAAGCCTTAAGAAATCTAAGTTTTGCACTTGATCGTAATACCCCCAAGAAGAAGAAAACTTGAACCTTTAGCAGACTGTCCTCACCTCCATCTAGCCCTGCTATTCCGCCTACCTTTCAAGCTATCGTATCCCCAGGTACTGTGGTACCTACTATTCTTAATATCCAACCTTTGAATTTCCAGCTTCCCAACATGGCCGCCAATCAACCTTGGGGTCAGAATATCGGCCCATTGAATTTAGGAGCTAACTCTCCTAGTGATCTACCCAAAGGTGCCAACCAAGTCTTGCCTAAGTTCAGCGGAGATGGAAAGACAACTACTAATGATCATCTCAGTGCTTTCCATACGACGTGTGGTATTATTAGTGTCCCTACTCAAGAGGTAGCAGTTAGGATTTTTGTTAGAACTTTAGTTGATACTGCAGCTGACTAGTTCAGTCATTTACCTAATGGTTTAATCACTAATTGGAATGACATGAGAGTCACCTTTGAAGCAAGATTTAAAACTCCTGATAATGAGATTTCATTATTGCTCCAACTTAGTCAACTCAAGAAAGAAATTCATGAACCTATGCAGGAACTTGTGGCTAAGTTTAATAGAATTTTGCAAAGGATACCTACAAATTTTGCACCAAGTGATGAGAATAAGAATATCTTCTTCTTAAATACAGTCCCACCTGATATAAGTTTTCACCTATTAAAAGATGGAGTGGCTGATTTGGTTGCTGCACAAAGACAAGCTATTCAACTTGAAGATACATTTATAACAACTGGTAAATGGAAAAGAGAAATTCAGGCCTCAGGAAGCTCCTCATCTACCAAAATAGATCCTTTAATGCAGAGGTTGATGAAGGATATGGTCATGCTCAAGAGACAACAGAATAAAGTCAGTTCCCCATACCAATCTCCTTATCAAGATGTTAGTCAAAGGCAATATAATCAACCTCATGGAAAAACTCCTCTCTTGACAAGCTCACAACCTAGGTTGCAGATAGAATCTGCTCCAAAGGAAATGATGTGCTCATTTCACCTAACAACTGATCATGATGGAGAAACTTGTCCTGACTAGTTAAGATGTCTTCAAATAAATGCAACAAAGGACACCATTGGTATAGAAGAGTTGCACGAGGAGAAAAGTTCACCTGATATTGGTTTATCCAGTTCTTTTTATCTGGAATATGAACTAGACTCTGATAGAGGGGGAAGTATTTTAGCAACTTTGCAAGATCCTTCTTGCGCCATCCTAACAAGAAATCAAAAGATGCAGAAGTTTTTCCTTGGTTCTATTGCTGCTAATGTTGATGCTAAACAAAAAGAAACTAGAAGTGGAGAGACTTCTGCATATGCAAAAAGTCCCAAAGTAAAGATCTTACCAAGAGGTAAGTAATCCAGTTACTCCTCCTTTTGACTTTGTCAAATTTTGCAAGACGACAACTATTTCCATTTCTCCTGCTGAATATCTGAAAATGAACCCTGGTAAAATATGTGAAAGGAGAGTCTAGTTCAAATTCCCAATTAGATAAACCCCTCATAGGTGAAACGACTACAATTGAAGAGCCTCTTGTTTTTGTGCCAAAAGACACTCCATAGACATTAGAGGATTGTCCCTTTGTCAATTCTATCGAAACTGAAATTGAAGAAAAGAAGTCTAATCCTTTTTACATTTCCCTGTTGTTGAATTGACAAAAACTCAGCAATTGCATTATTGATTTCGGTGCATCGGATAATATCATGCCTGCCCTAGTTGCGAGAGCCTTAGGTCTCACCCTAACCAAAAATTTTGGTTGTTGTTATTCTATGGATGGGAAACAAGTACCATTGATGGGTCAGGTTAAAGACGCCCAAACTATTCTTGTTGCATGTCATGATAAACGTTTGAAGTTAACAATCCTGGTAGCAGACATTCTAGCTAGTTATGGTATGTTGCTCAGCAGAACCTTATGTAAGGATTTGGGAGGAGATATAAAGATGCATTGGTCTGAAGCAATTATTCCAGTGGGGAAAAATAAGATAAAACTTGAACCCAAGCCTAAGAATAAATATACAGTGGTACCCTCAAATAATCCCAAAGCCCAAATTTTGTACGAGGAGTGTCACTTTAGTAACTATGTCATTCTGATAGATGTGGAAAAAGATTGCGTAGACTCTATTCCTAAGGAAGAAGACATATGGAAGATGGAGTTTGATGGAAACTGCTCAAATTCAAGATCGGGTGTAGGGGTAGTTCTTTTTCCTTCTAATGAAGAATGTATTCCCTTCTTTTTCAAATTAGATTTCAAGAATACTAATAATACTACAGAATATGAAGCCTTGCTGTTGGGATTGGAAGAGGCGAAGCTGAGGGGAGTTAAGAAATTAGTTGTGAAAGGAGATGTCGAATTGATCGTGAATCAGGTGAGAGGACAACTCTCTGTTAAGAATGAAAAATTAAAACACTATAGGAACTTGGTATGGGATGAGCTTGATTTCTTTGATGCTTTCTCCATCGAATTTATACCTAGGACTCATAACACCAAAGCAGATTCCTTGGTAGTATCAGCCTCATTATTATTACCCCATCATGACTTTAAAATTTAGAAGTATCAAATTGAAATTATCTATAAGCCGAGAATACCAAATAATGTGGAGCATTGGCAAGTATTTGATAATGATTCTCAGCTTAGAGATTTTCTAGAATGTGCTGCTACAGGTTTTTCTGATATATATTTTGAGGGATCTAGCAACGAGTGCAAGGAAGTTTATCAAGATGCTGCAGGTAATGATGGAATCATTCAGCTCAAAGGAAATAAAATTCCCAAAGGCCTTATTTCCCTGGAACATCTGTTCAAGAGAAAATATGATAGTACTATTAAAGAAAAGGTATCTCATGCGCATAATTCTAAGGAATATGACAAAATTGATATAGGAGATGATGGTGATCCTAAATGGATTTCTATTGGTCAGACATGCACTTCATATGAGAAGGAGGATCTAAAAAGGTTACTTATAGAATACAGAGATGTTTTTGCTTGGGGGTATGAGGATCTTAAGAATTTCAGAGGAAGCCAATTTAGACACCAAATTCCATTTTAACTAGGTGTTACCCCTTTCCACCAAAAATTATGGAACTATAATCCAAAATTATCTGAGGCAATATTGAAGTGGAGAAAATGTTGCAAGCCAGAATCATATATCCCATACATCATTCAACTTGGATTGCTAATACAGTTCCTATGAGAAAAAAGAACGGTGAAATCAGAATATGTGTGGATTTATGCAACTTGAACCAGGCTAGTTTAAAAGACAATTATGCATTACCTATGATGGAACATGTTCTCCAAGCTGTATCAGGGTTTGAAGTGATGTATATGTTGGACGACTATTTCAGGTACAACCAAATTAGTGTGGCAAAGAGTGATCAACACAAGACATCTTTTATAACTCCCTGGGGGGCTTATGCCTACCATCGGATGTTGTTTGGGCTGATTAATGCCGGTGCAACCTTCCAAAGGGTGATGAACTCTTCTTTTGAGGATCTTCAAAATAAAATCATAGTGGTTTACTTGGATGATCTCACTGTCTTTTCAAAAAAAAGAAATCACCATTTAAAGGATCTTGAAATAGTGCTCCAGAGATGTAGAAGCCATGGCATATCCTTGAACCCTAAAAAATCAACCTTCTTTGTTGAGGAAGGCAAGTTATTGGGCCATATTATTTCGAAAGGTGGTTGTAGGATCAATCCTGAAAGGGTTAAGGTAATTCAGCAACTCAGTCTACCATCAAGCAGAAGTGGTTGAAAATCCTTTTTCGGCCAGGTGAATTTCTTACAAGCTTTTATCCCAGAATTTTTAGAGATTACCAGGCACATGGTGGATATGTTGAGTGAAAAGGTTCCTTTCAAATGGAATGAAGAGGGGCGCAAGGCCTTTAATAAGATTAAGTTAGCAATATCTCAAGCGCCTAAATTGACAAGCCCTAACTTTAAGAAGGATTTCATCATTTACTATTATGCTTCAGAGCATACATTATATGGCATCTTAACTCAAAAGGATGAAAAAGGACAGGAGGCACCCATTGCTTTTATGAGCACACCTTTAAAGAAACACGAGCTCAAGTATTCCCAAATTGAGAAGCATGCCTTTGTTGTGGTAAAAGTAGTAAAATAATTCAAGTGCTATATTCTTCATTCCCATTGCATAGTTTATGTTCCTGAAACTGTAGTAAAGAGCATTTTGACCCAAAAGGAGATCGATATGAATAATAGAGTAGTATGGATAGAAAAAATTCAAGAATATGACTTGATTATTAAGCCAACTAATTTGGTAAGGGGGAAGGGCTTATGTAAGTTAATAGCAGAGAATGATAAGACATCCGAAGAAATTGATGAAGTACCCATGGCATTACTAATCAATTTGACAGACCCTTGGTTCTTTGATATGACATATTTCCTTACCTATGGTGAGTGCCCCGGACATTTGAATCCTAAAGAAAGGTGCAATTTGAAACTGAAAGCATCCAAATATGTAATGTCCCAGGATATACTGTATAAGAGGGGTGTAGATGGGACCTTTCTCAAATGTGTAGATGTTGCGCAACAGAAAGAGTTATTGAAGGCTTTTCATGATGAAGCATGTGGAGGACACTTCTCCTCCACCGTGACGACATTCAGGATTCTTCAGAATCATTTTTACTGGCTTGGAATGTTCAAGGATGCATATCATTATGTCCAAAATTGCAAAAAATGCCAATTATTCACTAGATGACCTCAACTTGTTGCTCTTCCTCTTAAGCCTGTGATTGTTGATGAACCTTTTAAGTAGTGGGGAATAGACTTTGTGGGGCCTTTGAATCCCCCGTCTAGTGCTAGACATATTTACATTCTAACTTCCACTGATTATTTCCCCAAGTGGGTGGAAGTAGTCCCCACTAAGAAAGCAAACTCCTAGGTTGTATGTGAGTTCCTTTTAAATTACATTTTTGTTAGATTTGGGATACCAGTCAAGATAGTGGCGGACAATGCTACGTATTTCTCTTCTGAAGAGATATCAGCGTTCTATTATGAACATGGCATATCTTTAGCTCATTCATTTGATTATTTCCTGCAAGGGTATGGTCAGGCTGAGTCCAGTAATAAGAACCTGGTGGAAATAATCAAAAAGTTGATGGATGATAACCCCCGTGAGTGGCATAATAAGTTGCATGAAGATTTATGGGATGACATAACTACTTTGAAAAG
The DNA here is from genome assembly GCA_027943335.1 of Chamaecyparis obtusa. NCBI lineage: Eukaryota > Viridiplantae > Streptophyta > Pinopsida > Cupressales > Cupressaceae > Chamaecyparis > Chamaecyparis obtusa. The sequence continues at coordinate 690,725 of BSBK01004446.1, forward strand.
AGAAATTGAGATGGCCCCCTTTGAACTAGTCTATGGGATAGGTGCTCATGTGTCCTTGCCTTTGGAACTTTCCACAACTAAGCTCCAAATTGTAATTGAAGAACAATATTTCAAGGATCCTTTGGAGAAACGTATTATGTATCTGAATAAACTAGAAGAAGAGAGAGATGACTTGGTGGATCATATTACAAGGCATCAACTTAAGGTGAAACATATCTTTGACATGCGGGCTTATCCTCTTAATTTCTTGGAGGGATATGAGGTGTTATTATGGGATAAAAGGCGGGCACCCAAGGGATCTCATGGGAAATTTGAGTCTTTGTGGAAAGGCCCTTTCATCATTTTAGAAGCTCTTGGTTCAAATGCTTTTCGGTTGTCCTACCTGGATGGTGTAAATCTGCCCTTTACTTATAACAGGTAGGATCTTAAGTTGTGCAAGCTCTGATGTCGCAGCCAGTTAACACCCTTGTACATAGTAGGTTGCTTTCCTTGCTTTCCTTTTTGGTGTGTCGTTGCGTTAAGGTTTCTTTCCCCTTTGTTTTCTTTTTCAGCGAAACCAATTTTTCAGAGTTCTTTGCACATTTGGTAATATGCAGTCCCCAGCCAGAGCTGATGTTAGGGTTAGTTAGAGTCACCATTTAAAAGTTTCTTTGACCGTTCTTTGTTCATTCATTTGGAGTCTGGTCTGATGTCATTCCCTTGTTGGTCTTTCTCCAGCAGTCCTCCAAGTTCACTGAATCGTCTAATCGTCAAGTTATAGCCTCTGAGATTGTTTGTTTCAAAGTCAGCTTTCCTTGGTTAAATCTTTCCCAAGACCTATGCTTCCCGTGAACCACTTCGAACCTCTTTGAACTTCAATTCTAAGTATTTTGAAGCAGTTCAATCAAAGATTATTTTTCTAACAATTGGTTTATGCAGGTGGGCCCTGGTCTACATCACCTTTTTGCAATGAACCACTTTGAACTTGTTTGAACCTGGGTTCGAAGTAGTTTAAAGGAGTTCAAGAAAAGATCGTGGACAAATCGAGGAGTGATGTGATAGTTGAAAGGATAGATGATGTAAGTTGGCAGCGAAGTAATTGTTAAGCTCTAAATGCAGACAATCTTGAAAAGATGGGAGCCATGGGGAAAATTCGGAGTGGAGATTTGGGTTGCGGTAAAAGAAATCCTTAACACGAGTGGGGGATATTGCTTAAATAAATATTAATGATATTTATAAGGGATGCAGATTTCTAGGATGCCCCGTTGTCAAATCATCATTTCCCACTTCATTCTAATTAATGCTTCAATTTACTACCCCTTAAGTTGATCCTTTATGGCATGATTCTCAAAATATAAGTATTCCTGTAAACTCTCTCCTTTCTGTTATAATTCCGCGGAGTCTCGGCTATGGAGGAGGGAATTATTTTCTTGAGTCTGTGAAAAACAAGTAGCCACTAAAAAATCTCTTTTATTTCCTGTTCCTATTTGGTAATATTTGTTCAAGGAGGGGGGTTGCTTTGGTTAGTTTCCCAATAGAAAAGATGAGGTCTAGTATGCATTTCTTTGGGAATCTCAAGAACATGGAGTGATGTGCCCCTGTTATTACAGACACAGACCTGTTAGGGGTTGAGGTAGAAGAGATGGCTATTCATCTCATGGAGCGTGCAGCAGAAGAGTATAGTCTAGAGTTTTTGTTAAGTGGGTTGTTAGAAGCTGCGGCTTTCCCTCCGTTAGTTGTAAGTCTGGAGTTAATTCAACAATGCATCAATATATATGATGTCAAGTCTAAATGCATAGTGAATGCTGAAGGTCAGACCCTGATACCTGTGAACAGAGAAACTATTATGTCCGTTTTCAAAATCCCAGATGAATCCTTTGCCAGCTTTACCCCCACCAGTCACTCGCTCAGTTTGGGGAGAATACAGATAAAAATCGTAGCTACATGGCCCGAAAATGGACCCAAACTAATTATAAGCGAGGATCCCGTCTACCCAAAGTCTTGACCAAAGACCATATATATGAAGCCACATATTCACGATATAATGGTTTTGCTTCATCAAGTGAAAGGTTCTGAGAAAGTTCTCCTTTTTGAAGAATGGATGTACCATTTCATAGAGATAATTTTGGAAGGGAGACAACATCTTGATTGGGCAGAAATCATTACCAGTTCTTTGAGAGACCAACTCAAACAGGCTCAAGCAATTAAGAAAGAATTCTTCATGTCTTCTTATTTAATATACTGTCTTGCATGCACACAAGATCTGAGAGTTATTCCACATGCCCCGTGGAGTGAAGACCTAAACATTTATGAATATTGTCCCTTGTTGAGAAAAAATAGAGTCTTGGGAGATTACAGAAGAATCCATGATGTCTTCCTCGGAAGACTGTGTCAACAGTTGGCAGGAATTTCAAATAAGAGAATATCATTGGCAGCCCAGAAGTTAGTTCAAACTTATGGGAATTTTTATATTCAATTTCCATGCTTTACTTATATCTGGATTGGAGGTTTTGATGAGGAACCTCTCAAGCTCCCCAGATTTGCCTTTGACTGCTTCATTTTGGCTGAACTCTATAGGCAGTTGTTCACGGTGATTAAGAATAGTTTACCGGAAGAAAAGTGGGCTTCAATATTTTTGATTAAGTTGGGAACCTTGGTTTGCAATAATATGATGGAAACCTCAGTTATAGGTAGTAATTTGGTAAGCTTTCACATGCAGTTCTATGAACCGAGGAGAGGCTTTGATAATAAAGGCTTTGCTAGACAGGTTGTGAGTCTAAGTAGTTACCCATCACCGTGTTCACACATTGAGGATCTATGGGAAGACCTTAGCGATGAAAAAGCAGTAAGGAAAAGGGACCACTCTAGACTCCTAGTTCCACAATTTGAGCTACTGCAGTTGAAATTTGATACAAGCAGGATAAATGAGGATGATTCTGAGATCACAAGTTGAGATGTTGATATTTTAGAAATAGAAAGTTCCCAAGTTATAGATTGGGCAAGAAAGGAAGAAGATAACATAAAGTTAAGGGCTAGAACTATTTTTGGGATTACAGAGGCCTGGTTGACAAAGAAAAAATAGAAAGGAACAAAGAACCCCACTCTTAAGAAATGAAATGCAGACTCTGCTTCAATGAATGTGAATCATGCTTTGCCTAATGTGTCTCCTTTGATTCCTCATGCAGGTAAGATTTCATCTCCTAAGAAAAAAGTAACACCCAATGGACATCCTACTGCACCAAGGACGAGGGCCAGAACAAGATCACAAAGTCTCTCTTAGATGGCATCCCTGGGGTCTGATTACATTGACATTAAAATCAATGATGAGGAGATTTCTTTTTCTCCAGAACAACAGGAGAAAAATCAAGAAATACCTACCATAAATCCTGAGGTTCTTCAAGCTGAGGATACTCCTGCTAAAACACCTAACAACCAGATGGTTACCAGTTCAATTCCCCCCTAGTTAATTGATTTAATGAACAAAAAGAGAAGTTTCAAGCCTGTTTCATTGCCAGTAAGGGAGATCATCACAAAGTATGTCGTCTGAACTCCTAAGGCTAAGAAGATGAAAAGTAATGTGAGGCTATCCACTGATCCCTCTACCACAAAGGTAACTGTAGAAATAGCTACCTTCAAGCCTAAGAAAGGAGTCCAGGAGCCTGAAGCAAAAGACTTCGAGGTTACTAAAATGGAACTTGGTGTTTTAACTAGGGATTCCAGGGATCATCTTTTCAAGTTTTCGACTGATCATATGTTGGGACAGTCGCAAAAGGATGGAAGGGAGAAACGTGAACTGAAACAAGTAGTGATTACCATGGTTGAGTTCATTTCTTCTCTCATTGATGTTGGAGCATTGTCACTTGCTCAATCCCCACAGGATTTTGATCTGAATTCAGCTAAAAGCAAAAAGTTAGTAAAGTAGATGCAACAGGGTAAAGTCCTGATAGAGGTTATGAAGGCTTGGATAGATGGTATCATTGATGAAGGAAGTGCTTTCATCTGAGAGTTCGTATCTACCTACATGGATGGAGAAGCACTGCTTTGTGAAATTCAAACTCTGATCCCTGACTGGGAGATATAAGAGGAAAAATGTGTAGCTGTTGTAATCCAAATCCAAGAGATAGAGACATATGGAGTAGCTCAGTTTTTAGCAGAGAATCCTATGAAGCTAATTGATCCCTGCATGTTGTTTGTCTTGAAACAGAATCTAGTGTGGAAGGGATCATTATTTAAGACTGCAATTTCATGGACTAATGCAATGGAGAAGGAGGTTAAAGACATGCATGCCAATGCTCTGAAGGATATCAAAATAGTAAATCCTTCAATCATTTTACAAATTGATGAGGGTAGCAGGGATGTCGATGCCATGGTTAAGGTTTTGTGGATACTATGAATGCCCTTAAAGAAAATGAGGGACCAACTGTTCAAGACCTCACCAAGATTGCGAATGTAGAATCTATGTTATTGTTGAATAGGGGACAGTTACCCAAGTAGTTGCAGAGAATTAAGGAGCTGAAATGGGAGAAAAATGCGTGTCATGCCAAGCTGATTGGTCTAAAGAACTTGCACTCACAACCAGCTCAAGAATTGGTGAGCGCGTTCTAAACTTGGAAGTTGGTGCAAACTGCCACGTCAGAGAATCTTGGAGGAAATTAGTGGATTTTTGGGTGATTTTTTTTAGCTTTTCTATTCAAAGGACATGTGTCTTAAAAAATCTCATTTAAATGTGTAATTAGTTTTTAACTATTTTTGTTGTGTGTTCGAGAGGCCAGGTTTTTTTGGAGGCTCTCTCGGACCTCAAACTATAAATGTTGGAGCATTAAACTTTGAAGGGGTTAGAAATTTATGATAGACAGAATAGATAGCTTTAGTTTCCTTTTTTTTAGAATTTATGGAAAAAAATAGTTTTTGGCTCTTTTTGGTTAGACTTTGATTGAATCAAATATAAATATATAAGTGCATAGCTTGATTTGAATCTTTGAGTTGAAATCAGTGGTGTATCGGTTACTTTGAGAATTGGTATATCTTTTTCTGTGCATGTATTGTTTATGAATTGTCATTATTGGATTTTTCCTGATAATTTTCTTTTGTCATTTTATCTAGTGAATTCTTTTCTTAAGAAAGTTAGTGGAACTTTGCTTCCTAATAGTTTCTTTCCTACATCGTCATATTTTCAAAAATACCTTAATACCAACGAGTATCCGAGATCCTTCAACACTTTGAGGTCAAAAGTGTATGTGCTTTCTTTTATGTTAGAAATTCATTGAATATCTAAGAAGGAAGCTGAACCTTTGAAAAATTCAGAGGGAAGCAATCTTTGATGCTTACCCAGCTGTTGATGGATTGTTTGTCTTCTAAGGCATATAGTACACATAAAGTTCATTTAAAAAGAGAAGACAAATCTGTTCGCCAACAAGTGGAAAAATTTAGAGTTGTCATGTGGACACCACAAATAAGGCAAAAAAAACTCAGTATGTGAAAGAGTTAAATCCCACTTGAGATCACGACAACACACATTACTTGCAAGTGACAATGAAGGGTAAGCCTAGATTGCTAGTGGCCCACAACTAAAAATTGGGTCTCATTATGCAAGGTTTCCCAAAAAAAACTTGGGAAGAAAAAATGAGTACTTTTTGTAGCAAAGGAGTAGTGGAAACCCAATAGCACTTTATTTTTGAATGTGCTCCTTACATAGATATATATGGTCAATATGAAAAATGATGCAGAGGGATTGGTTCCTAGTCTTTTCTGCAAGATTCCTAACCTTCTCTAATCATCTAATGATTAGTTTAGAGTGTATTCTTCACTATTTTGGATCTCCTAGATCCTCCTCCAACTTCTCATCCAAGGTATAGTTGGTTTTTAGAAGTTACACTTCTTTCAAGACCAATTTAGGCCTTCAATCCATTAGGTTCCCACACAAGGACTACCCCTTTAGAACCATGAACCTTTGCTTAGGATCTTCCCACACTTTATTCTATCTTCCAACTAGTTTCATAACCCTTCAATAACATTTAGAACCCACCCATACACTTCTAGATTCTTTACCAAGTCATTAGACTTAAAACTCATTAGGAGACCTAATTGGCTCTAATCCTATTAGGCCTATTTTCACTATTTTTGTTCTCTAGCTTCCATAAACCCAAAAAAATCCCATATAAGACCTTGAAAATCGTCAAGGTATCTATCATCCCCTTCCAAATCCTAAATTTAAGACTCTGGATGCACCCATAACCCTATAAACTAGCAAACCCTAGATTTAAGCCTATTAATTAGGCCTCTGGACCAGTCTGCACAAAAGACCACCAAATTGGTCACCAAACTTCCAAACTCATTCCCAAACCTCTTGAATCCTTTATAAGACTCTTATAGCTTTCCTCAAATTCATCTAAGTTCCTTCCTCAAAGTCATAGGCGCACGTGCAAGTATCTTCTATGCCCTGTCCTGGCTCACCTGTCTTCAGCAGTCAGCCATAGGGCTTCCAATTTGGCCTTGAAGCCTTGATGCCACAACATAAATGAAAACAAAATCTACAAATAAAAACTCTAACCTAACATCCCACACAGTTTCAGACATTTCCACCAGTGGATGTTCAAGTTAGAGCTCTTCCAAGCATGGTGGCTCTACAAATGAGTTTCACATACCAGTGGCTTGGAAAGCTTGCCAAATCACTCTTCCTTAATCTATAACCAAAAGAATAAATGTAGAAGAAATATTAAACACCTATCTACCCTTCCATGAAATTGGATCTCTCCCACCAATTCGTACAGTCCATACAACTCACAGTGAAACCCTGCAAATAGAGCACAATCAATACATGGCATCCGTACAGAAAGATCTAAATTATGAAAATACAATCAAAGCTTCATTAACCTTCAAAATATTTCATCCTCATGCTCATATATTGAGAATGACTGGTTATAGCCAACATAACCACCATTTGAGCAACTTTACAAAAAGTTGCAAAAGTTGCTCGAGCAACTTTGCAAAGTTACTTAACAACTTTTTGCCCAATGTCTCATTTGGCCTACTAGACCTATCCAAAGACTAGGAATGACACCTAAGTCTTAAAAAAATGAATTAAGACCTTATTTAGGCCATTTCCATCAAAATCCAACACCTAGAGACTTCTCAGGCCATTTAAATCAAATAGACCACTAATCTTCCTTGAGCTCATTTGGCTCTTACAATCAAATGAAAGGATCCATCTTATGGATCTTTTTTCCAAACTCCTAATCAAACTCTCACAAACCCCTAAGACCTCTAAACACTCATAACTCAATCATGGTGGGAGGTGCCCTGCACCATACTCCCTTGGGACAAAGAACTCAAGTCCTTTGAGTCAGGAGGTCTTCAATGGTGACTCCATGCTTTAAGATATCCAGCTCTGTCATCCAAATTGATTTAGCATTAGGGAACCCCTGCCATGTAACTAGATACTCCTTGTAAGTGCCTTTCCTTATCTTCTTGATGACCTTGGAATCGATGATACTGTCCAACTTCTGTGGGATTGGGCTTGGAAAATCCTTAACCCATTCAACATCTCCCAAATCGGAGAATGTAGATGGACCTGTAGCTATAGCTGTGCCTTTGTAAGGATATAGATCACACACATTGAAGATGGGGGAGATGCCCAAATCAGGTGGCAACTCCACTTCATAGGCATTGTTACCATACTTGTGCAAAATATTTAGAGGTCCTATCTTCTTCGTAAGCAGCTTGGTAGGTTATCCTTTAGGTAATCTCTCCTTCTTAAGATAGGCAAGGACTAGATCCCCAAATTTGAATTGCAAATCTCTCCTTGTCTGATCTACCTTTTCCTTGTACTTCTCTCCCTATTTTTGTAAAGTCTTCTTTACCTGTGCATGAAGCTCCTTCATTTGCTCTACAAATGTCTCTCCTTGAGCACTGCTTCTATCTTGCAAATTTAGATCCCTCAACTATAAGATTCCCCTAGGATGAGTCCCATAGACTATATCAAAGGGGCTCTTACCTGTACTCCAATTGATGGAGTCATTGTAGGCAAATTTTGCTTGCCCAATGATATGATCCCATGATTGGCCATGCTGCTTTGTCAAACACCTCAACAAATTCCCAAGTGACCTGTTCATTACCTCTGTTTGACCATCAAATTGTGGATGATAGGCTGAGGAGAATGACAAATTGGTACCTAGCATCTTCCATAGGGTCCTCCAAAAGTGGCCCATAAACTTGCTATCCCGGTCAATTACTATGTTTAATGGTAAGCCATGGATCCTAACCATGTCCCTGAAAAATAGTCATGCAATTTGTGATGCATCATTGGTTTGCTTGCATGGTATGAAGTGTGTCATCTTGCTAAAATGGTCAACTACCACAAAAACACTGTCATGTCCTCTAGACATCTTTGGCAACCCCAAGACAAAGTCCATACTCAAGCACTCCCAAGGCCTTTGAGGTATGGATAAAGGTTGGTATAATCCACTATTGGTGCTTTTTCCTTTAGCCCTCTGATAGAATTGACATTGCTCCACAAATTCCTTACATCTGATTGCATCTTAGGCCAATAATAATGCCTATTAACCTGTTCTAATGTTTTGTCCACTCCAAAGTGTCCTCCCAAACTTCCTTGGTGCTTCTCCTTCACAATGTTTTCCCTCATTGAGCATTGAGGAATACATAAAAGGTGACCTTTGAACAATAGACCTTCCTACAACACAAACTCACTGAAATCCAGTTTGAATCCTTGCTTAAACTTGACACATGCTTCATAAGCATCTTTGAAGTCTTTATCCTCCTTATAGAGACCCTGGAAGTCTTCCATCCTTACACTTTGTAACTGAATTTCCTGAATAGTCAGCACTATTCTACTAAGAGCATTAGTAACTTTATTACTCACCCCCTTATTATGCTTGATCACAAAGGTGAAAGTTTGCAAAGACTCAACCCACTTAAGGTTTCTTTGATTCAACTTGTCTTGCCCATTCAAGAAGCTAAGGGCATGATTGTCTATATAGACCACAAACTCTTTAGGTAGGATATAATGTCTCCACTTTTTGAGTGCTTGTACCATAGCATACAACTCCAAATCATAGGTGGAGTATTTTTGCTTGGCTTCATTCAACTTCTCAGAGAATAATGCCACATGGTGTCCTTCTTGGCTTAGCAATGCTCTAATGGCTAGCTTGCTAGCATCACACTCAACCACAAACAATTGATTGAAATTAGGAAACCTCAAGGTAGGTAACTCTGCAATCCTTTTCTTCAACATTTCAAACCCTTTATTAGCTACCTCAGTCCATTTGAATTGGCATTTTATTCCACCTTTAATGGTGTTGAGGATAGGTGCACACACATGACTGAAATTCCTCACAAACTTCCTATAATATGATGCCAAACCATGAAAACTTCTAACATCACCTATGGACTTAGGTGTAGGCCAATCCAAGATTGCCTTAACTTTATCAGGATCCATCTTCATGAAGCCATTAGAAACCACAAAACCAAGGTAAACTAACTCAGTTTTCAAGAACTCACACTTATCCTGATTGATCATTAACTTCTCCTTATGCAGCCTCTTTAAGACCTGCTCCAAATGATCCACGTGCTCCTCCATAGACCTGCTAAAAATCAATATATCATCAAGATAAACTATAACAAATTTACCTATGAAATCTACCAACACTTCATTCATGAGCCTCATGAATGTACTAGGAGCATTGGTGAGACCAAATGGCATCACAAGCCATTCATACAACCCTTCATTTGTCTTGAAGGTTGTCTTCCATTCATCACCAGGCCTAACTTTGATTTGATGGTAGCCTGACTGCAAATCCCAAGTTGTCTAACAAGTCTTCAATCCTTGACATTGGAAACCTATACCTTATGGTGATCTTGTTGATGGCCCTTGAATCAATGCACATCCTCCATGTACCCCCTTTCTTTGGTGCTAGAATGATAGGTACAACACAAGGGCTTAAACTCGTCCTTATCAACCCCTTATCTAGCAAATCTTGAATTTGCTTGGCTATCTCTACATTTTGGCTAGGTGTCATCTTATATGCTACTTTGTTTGGTAAGTTTGCTCTAGGAATAAGGTCTATTTGATGACTTATCTCTCTCATGGGTAGCAATGCACTTGGCAACCCATTGTCCACTATGTCATGGTACTTATCCAACAATGCTTGTACCTCCATAGGTATGTTCACCTTCTCTTTAACCTCCTCTTTTGGCTTTACTACCACTACACAACATATCTCTTTCTCCATCTTCTTAACTTTTAGGAACTCCTTCCCACTCAAGAGCATAGCACTAGCTCCTACTTGCTTCTCATCACTAACTTCTTGCAATGGATCCATTTGGAATTTCTTACCTAGCTTGGTGATTAGATAGCTATTCTTCTCACCATCATGTATAGCCTTCACATTAAATTGCCATGGATGTCCTAGTAGTAGGTGACATGCATCCATGGGCAAAATGTCACATAGGACCTTGTCCTTATACTCACCAATCTCAAACTCTACCGAGGTTTGTTCATCAACCACTATTTGCTGTCCCTTGTTCAACCGTGAAACTTTATAAGGTGTGGTATGAGGTATTCTCCTTAATTTCAGTTTGTCAACCATCTCTGTAGACACAATGTTCTCAGTGGATCCAGAGTACACTATCACCTTGCATATCTTGCCATGAGACTTACAAGTTGTCTTCAACAAGCTCTTCCTTTGTGGTGGCTCTATGGAACTAGGAGCTTTCAACAAAGTCCTTCTTAACATCAGGTTCTCTCCATCCACTACTGGCCCTGCCTTGGAAATTGGAGAAGTGACACTTTGTGTGTCATCCTCATGCACCAACTGATTCCTTCTTTCCCCCATTGAAGATGAAGAACTTTTAGCAGGACACCTACCCATGGTGTGTCCCACTTGGTTACAATTGTAGCACCTACCAGTGAAGACTGAATTTGCTCTGTCTTGTGACTGAAATCTTCCTCTAAGAGGCCCTCTTCCTCTATATCCTCTTTGAAAAGATCCTCTAAACTGACTGCCACCACTGTTATCATTAGCTTGGTTTTCTTCTTGTCTATTAGGACTCTGTCTTCTTCCATAATTGTTCCTGCCTCTGAAACCCCTGTTATTGTTTCCACCTCTTCCTCTTTGTAAATCATTCCTCCTTCTAGCCTTATCCTCTACCCTCAAAGCTAATTGAAAAAAATTATGCATACTTTCAGGTGCCAACATGCTAATCTCATCTTGTATCCCTTGTCTTAAACCATTAAGATACCTTGCCACTTTCTCCATTTCATCTTCTTGTCTTCTAGCCCTTAGACTAAGCTTATGGAACTCTTCAGTATAGGCATTCACTGTCATCTCCTTTTGTCTTAGGTTTTGCAACCTTTGATACATCTGGATTTCATAATCAGTAGGCAAGAATTGAGCCCTCAACTTGATTTTCATTCTCTCCCATGAAACTATCTTCTTCTTCCCATTGGCTATCCTGTCATCCTGCATCATGTTCCACCACACCAATGCAGATCCTTTAAGCCTTGCTTTGGCATAGCTAACTTTCTTTTCCTCTGCCACTTCTTTGTAATCAAATTGGTTATCAATGGCTTCTAACCAATCCAACAATTCCTCACCATTCAAACTGCCATTGTAATAAGGTATGTGTTCCATGCTATCTTTATTCATGGATTTGAATGCATCCAAGAATACCTTGTCCTTTTCATCTACTGTCTCTTTACCCTTACTAGTTGTCTCCCCTGTTTGACTTTCATTCTCATCTTCACTCTCATCACCCCATTCAGTAACTCTCTTTCCCTTTGTCTCTATCAAATTGGCTTTTTCCAATAGCTCTTGGACCAAGTCCACTATGCCCCCCCTACTCATTATTTTAGGAGGCATGTTGTCAACCTCTTGACTCTACTCTTCATCAGACATACACAAACTTCAAGAATATCCTACTTTGATACCACTCTGATGCAGAGGGATTGGTTCCTAGTCTTTTCTCCAAGGTTCCTAACCTTCTCTAATCATCTAATGATTAGTTTAGAATGTATTCTTCACTATTTTGGATCTCCTAGATCCTCCTCCAACTTCTCCTCCAAGGTATAGTTGGTTTTTTGAAGTTACACTTCTGTCAAGACCAATTTAGGCCTTCAATCCACTAGGTTCCCACACAAGGACTACCCCTTTAGAACCACAAACCTCTGCTTAGGATCTTCCCACACTTTATTCTATCTTCCAACTAGTTTCATAACCCTTCAATAACATTTATAACCCACCCATACACTTCTGGTTTCTTTACCAAGTCATTAGACTTCAAACTCATTAGGAGACCTAATTGGCTCTAATCCTATTAGGCCTATTTTCATTGTTTTTGGTCTCTAGCTTCCATAAACCCCAAACAAACCCACCGAAGCCCTTGAAAATCCTCAAGGTATCTATCATCCCTTCCAAATCCTAAATTTAAGACTCTGGATGCACCCACAACCCTATAAACTAGCAGGCCCTAGATTTAAGCCTATTAATTAGGCCTCTGGACCAGTTTGCACAAAAGACCACCAAATTGGTCACCAAACTTCCAAACTCATTCCCAAATCTCTTGAATCCTTTAGAAGACTTTTAGAGCTTTCCTCCAATGCATCTAAGTTCCTTCCTCAAAGTCATGGGCGCACGTGCAAGTATCTTCTATACCCTGTCCTGTCTCACCTCTCTTCAGCAGTCAACCATAGGGCTTCCAATTTGGCCTTGAAGCCTTGATGCCACAACATAAATGAAAACAAAATATACAAATACAAATTGTAACCTAACATCCCACACAGTTTTAGACATTTTCACCAGTGGATGTTCATGTTAGAGCTTTTCCAAACATGGTGGCTCTACAAATGAGTTTCACAGACCAGTGGCTTGGAAAGCTTGCCAAATCACTCTTCCTTAATCTATAACCAAAAGAATCAATGTAGAAGAAAGATTAAATACCTATCTACCCTTCCATGAAATTGGATCTCTCCCACCAATCCGTACAGTCCGTACAACTCACAGTGAAACCCTGCAAACAGTGCACAATCAATACATGGCGTCCGTACAGAAAGATCTAAATTATGAAAATCAAATCAAAGCTTCATTAACCTTCAAAATCTTTCATGCTCATATACCGAGCATGAGTGGTTATAACCAACATAACCACCATTTGAGCAACTTTACAAAAAGTTGCAAAAGTTGCTCGAGCAACTTTTTGCCCAAGGTCTCATTTGGCCTACTAGACCTATCCAAAGACTAGGAATGACTCCTAAGTCCTAAACAAATGAATTAAGACCTTATTTAGGCCATTTCCATCAAAATCCAACACCTAGAGACTTCTCAGGCTATTTAGACCAAATAGACCACTAATCTTCCTTGAGCTCATTTGGCTCTTACAATCAAATGAAAGGATCCATCTTATGGATCTTTATTCCAAACTCCTAATCAAACTCTCACAAACCCCTAAGACCTCTAAACACTTATAACTCAATCATGGTGGGAGGTGCCCTCCACCAAAAAACCAACTTTTCAAAGAAACAAAGATTCACAAAACTGCCCATTTTATGATAAAGAATCATAACCAAAGAGTTAACATCTAGAAAAGTGTGAACATAAATGAATATGATTTAAAATTTTATTCTTGATGGAGGTCATGAAAATTCCTTCATCCATTCATTTACACTTGGATTCCTTTTACCATTTAACTCTCGACGTAATAGTATCCAGTAAATTGAATTTTGCTTTCGAAAGACATCGCAAACCAAAAAAATTACGGTATCTATTTAAAGCAAATTCTTTCGTTGGATGTAGAGAGAGACGAGGAAATTGAAGTTTTGGTACTGGAAGAGGGGAAGGAGATTAAGCATTATGAGATGCAGTAACAGGTTGAAAAGCCATTATCCTAATCCAGATTCAATCAGAATCATCGACTTGATGGCTACAAACGTCTCAATCCGGATTGTCAACTTTATTTTTATCGTTTGCTTGAGTTATAAGATTGTACTGCTGAAAGTGTTCTGTGAGCGTATAAACTGCGGCCCATGCTACGAAATATCTAGTTTTAGATTTACATGAAACGATAACTTGTACATACCTGTGATTTAGGGGAAAATGAGTTTGACAGCCACTTTGTTTAGATAGACGTAAATAAAAAATAAATATAAGGCGGTGCCCTGCAAAGGTGTGATGCTTTTTCTATTTTTTTGGTTCAAAATATTCGGCAAGCAATCACAAAGAAAGCATGCTTTTTCATCATTTGCATCGATAAATTAAATTGTACAGCCATTATTTGTTGGATCTCTCTAGAAACGTTTCTGTTCTTTAAGTTTACCCTTTGAGTTCCATCAGTCTCCATAAACATAGATGTATTTATTTATTTGTTGGTTTGGATTTGCATTTGGAGGAGATAAGGTTACTAAAGCTGATATTTTTAATTTTTATTCTGTTAGAAGCAAGAGGTATGCGTGCTGTAAGCATTGAATTTGTAAAGTTTGTAGGAAAAAGCTGTTATCAGATCTAGTGAAGAAATATTTGTGGAAATTTTTAGTCATGGGATTTATTATTTTTGTATAAAACTTTGCTCTTCAGATTTGGTGAATAAATATGTAAGTGTGAAAATTTCTGTTTAAAAGATCTGTCTTTGAATAAATGATGAAATTCGGAAGTGATATGTTTTTGAAAGCCTGGTTTATCGAAGAGACGGTGAAATATGTGTTGAAACCTCGTATTAAATATCGATTTTCAGGTTCCATAGTTTTTCTTTACCGTATCCAATAATGAATATAGATGAAAATGTTATATTATAAGTGGGTTATCGGATCCGATGGTGAATTATGTACCTAATTTCTGCATGAAATCTTGATTTTTTCATTCGATAATGTAATATGTCTGGAAATCTTGTTTTAAATCTGGTTTTTAAGATTAAAATTATTTATGTGGAATTTGTGTATGGATATTGGATTTTAGGTTTCGATTTCGAAAATATAGCTGTAAAGTGTTCCACTCCGAGTTCATTCTACTCCTTGAAATATAAAATGTTAATTCTAGGGCTAGATGAATAAATTCTTTTTGAGATCTTGTACAAAAAATAGACTTGACTGTTTGATGTGCGACATTAGACGTTAATTTCAGGATATATGGTGATTTTCAGGTCCTGTGAAGGATTTTTTGATTTTTTTGTTTAAAATTAGATAAAGAAATTTACTGAAAATACGAAGGTATTGGCGAAAATCTGTGAAGTTTTTAGCCATTTTTTGGAATGTGATATTTTAAGTTGTTAAATTTTCAGTTTCAGGTTTTTTGTTAAAGCTCTAGGATTAGTTTTCAGGTGCAGAGTATCCAAATTGAATATATAGAATTAATTTGTCTTTCCAGGGATAATTGTCAAAGCCCTGGAATTTCTTGGCGAGGACTCAATGTAGGCAGAATACTTATGAAAAAAATTTGCTTCTGGGGAAGTAATCATTCAAAGGTATGTTTTACATTACCTCTATATAGCTGAGAGAAATGTCATCTCATTCCTGTTAACTGTTCTAAGTGAGTGAAAAACCAAATCGTTTAGACTGGATGACTATTTTACTCAAATCAGTGAAAGCAATTTTAAAGTCACCGAGTAATCTTTGCATATAAAAGAATTATTACGAGTCTTTCGGGAATATTGCAGATGAGGTGAACTTATCCTTCCTCCTACTTCATGGAAAATATATATTACCCATCTCCGTTGCAACACTAGACACAAACATCAACAAATCAAAGTTCCGATGTCCAATATCTACTTCTCAATGATGGCATGATGATCTACAGTCCTTAGTTTTTGACGATCACCTATTGGCTTCTGTTATCAAATATATCTGGTCTGACACATTACCTTTTTTGAGACTTACTTTATTGGATGCCTTGTGTGGCATTCTTGATTGGTAGATGAGAGCTATTTTTCAGTAAAGAGGTTCTAATTCTAAACAATGCTTCTAAATTGTCTAGGAATTCCTATTGACTTCAAGGGGAAGGCATAAGTATTGTTAGTAAAGGGGGAAATGTTGTCTACCTTTCTTGATGCTTTAGGAAGCCATTTCTAATCCGCAGATCTCTGGCCTATTTCCAACAAAAAGACTCTTCTGAATGAATGAGCCACTGAACTCTTCTGTGATATAAGCCATAAAAGACATTTTCAGTTTTTTCTTGCCCATGGGAATTATATTGCAAATTCTGCAGAAGGCTTATTTCATCTAAAACAACTTTTATTCACAAAAAATGTCGCAATTCGGATTGTTGCCCTTTAAATTTAGGGGTTGTATTTTCGCTATTTTTAAGAGGAGTTGTTTTTGTTAATATTGATCTTCTAGAAGAGGGAAAACAAATATTTATGCTTATCCTTAGCTGGATGGAGAAAACAGTGCTATCAAAACACTGTCCACTGTTATGTTACCTATATTTTAGAAAAAGCTAGTCCATCCATCTTCACCCAATTATTCAATAGATAATAGAACGAAACTAATAAAATTCCTTAAATCATTGATTTTAAGTATGATGGACCAACTTTCAACCATACAAAGCTAAGATAATTTGAATTGAACATATCTGACCGAAAACAAATTATGTGACTAAAAAATAATTGTGAGATTAAAAAATATGGAGCTTCCATCCTAAATTAGATGGACAACCTTCAAATCCAGTAACCTTCAAGTGGTTTTTGATCTCCATTTGAATTCTTAATGTTTGATCTCTAACTTCTTTAATCTGGAAGTTCTTCACTTCCAGAGTAATTCTTGGCAAATGGGAAAAATAAAAAAAAATAAAATCATTGAGATGCCAAATTCTGAAAAATTGCCATTTTAAAATGGTAGATGCCACAATGAGTAGCATAAGATTCTATTTTACTGCTAGTATCTAGAATTTTTGGTCAGGCATGGGAATGAATACAACTTGTAAGCTACTAGCTACATAGTGATGCTGCAACTTTAAATACATGGAGCAGGTATTTCCATCAGCATTCACATTTTGGATTCTTTTTTTTAGAACGGCCTCCCACGTTGTTGAAAGTTTACAAAATCACAACGTGCTCTTGTACAAGAAGTTATTAGTTTCTGTCATAAGGACTGTTATAGTTTTGCATTGTATTTATTCTGCTGGTTCAAATTTGAGGGGCATTTACGCATTCCAAGGAAAGTTTCATTTTACCAAATAAACATGCAAATGGAACTTGCAATGAACATGCATTTAAAAGGATAATCTGTCATCATATGTTTTACTGTGAGTTGCAATATAGATGTGTTCTGCTGTACAAGTTTGGAGGGAAATGTGCATCAAAAACTTACTTCAATGGCACAAAATGACACATAACTGAGAAAACTTATATACCTTTGTTTTTGGAGCATTAATAGACAGGTTACAGATCTGCTGTAACAGTTTTAAGGATGTAGCTGCCATCAGCACTTGATAAATTCATCAACCCATCAATAAGGAGTCACTCCCAGCTGTGGTGACAGGTATAGTAGCATTTTCTTTACCACAGCACTTGGAACAGAGCATCAGCACACAGATTGCAGGTCACTGAAGGCCTTTACATGTTTGAAACAGGGTCTAATCTGCCAAGATATATATCTTTTTTTACTTGACTCTGAGTCCCAAGTGGCTTATTAGCCTTCTTCACACTCAGCAGCCCAAACTTGTCCTGTCATTGAAGGGACAAAGCAGTTATTGATATTATTTTCAGTCGTAGAACTGTCCAGCCCTGAACTACAACTTTGCCATCTGAACTTATCAGTACTTGTAATGTCCCCATTTTTACACCTTCCTTAGTGTTAGTACCAACTAGCGGATAGCTTATCACTGGGTTCCCGCAGGCTAATTCGGTGGATTGGGAAACCATTCAGGGGGCTTGTGACCTTTTGGGAAGGTCTTGTAGGCATCTTGGGAGCTCAGAGCCAGTCTCCTATTGTTTAGGAGGATCCCTATTTTTTAGGGGGAGACTGCCAGTTTGCCTATTGACCAACCAGGGTTTGTGGAGCCAAGCAGGGAGGTTCACGAGTCATTCTAGAAATTATGAGGCAGTCTCCTATTTTTTAGGTGGAGACTGCCAATTGACTTGTTGAACATCCAGAGGGCCATGGAGCATAGTAGGAGGCCTTATGAGCATTTTCAGTTGATCAGAGACAGCCTCCTATTTTTTAGGAGGAGATTGCCAGTTGGCCTACTTATTTAGACATCACTCTTGGACCAGTAGCAGCATTTAGTTTTCAATTTGGAGTTCAAGTGATGGTTTTCAGGAATAAAATATATTAAAGTAATGACTTTAATATTCTAATCAATTAAATAAAGTATTCAATTTAATAAAGTTACTTAATATTATTTTAATAAAGTGACAAATAAGGGAGCCACCATGTGAATGATGCCTAGGAGGCTCAATAAGTTGTTTTTAGAAACAACTTATTAAATAAATTAGAAGGGGCATGAAATAAAGTTAAGTTGTAATATCAACTTAAAGGAATAAAAGGAAAACCCTTAAAGTGGATGCCTACGTTTTGAGGAAATAAAAAGGCATATTGAGCATTCATTTGGGATTATTCTATGTTGACAAATTTGGAGAGCAGAAGCTGTTTGGAGAAGGAATTCTTAGATTTATTGTGACAAAATCCCTTCATAATTGGGAGGCTTGCAGAGGTGAAATACCCTCCAAGGGTCTTCATACATCATTTACAGGTTATCATCCACAATTTTCTAGGAAAGATTATTTTAATTAGCTTGGTGGAGAATAAATCAGAGATCAAAAAGTGTGGGGAGCAAATTTGAAGCAATAAGTTGCAGATCTGGATTGTTTTAACATCACTTATCAGCAATTATCATCACACCCAACCAATCGTACCATCCATGGTGTGGTTGCAGCCAAACCCTAGCTGGATGTAGGGTTTCAGTCCCATTAAGTGGCAGATCAGACCTATTTACAGATCAGAAATTAGGGGAGTGTATCATGGTGATCATTTAGAGCATGGAGTGACCGATTTGCATTTTCAGATATGTGTATCAAACCTGTACCTGGCTGTATGGGTATGTTACTAGATATTTGATGCAAATAAAATCAGAATTATTGTCCTTATTTGTACATTCTTCTTGTACTTTCATTTCCAACTTTTTTTTTTTAATTTGTTATGCAATTCATTGCAAATATCAAGGAAAAAACAAAAAAAACAGAAAAAATCAGAAAATACAATTAAATCAAAATTTTGGAAATCAAGATCCGGTGTGGACATTACAGTGGTATCAAAGCAGAGTTTTCATGGCATCCTATTGGGTAGTGATCACTTGTTGGTTTTCATCAGTTGCATAACAGAGTTTACAAGATGATTACAAGTGATAAATCAATATTTGAGTTGATGCAAGAACTTTCTAAGCTAATGAAGGACCCAGATATTTAAGGGTATATTAAGACATTAACAAAACCAAAAAATGATGAATGTGAGACCAAACTACAGGGTGCCACTTTGGTCATACGTGCATCAACAATGGATAAAGTTGTGGCTGAAGGAAGTAACATCACAACTACCTTAAATACACCCATACAACCTTCCAGCGAAGTTGTTGACACTAGTACAAAGGTTGGTGTAGACGAGATCATTTTTAATTCAACTTCAGAAGATGGGCTTGTTGAGGGGAAAAAGGATAAAGTTTTTGAAACAGTTAACAATGATGATTCTTTATGTCATTATAGTGATGGAGTTGATTTTATTCTTGAGAACAAGTCTGATTTATATTTGCATGGACCTGACTTGGGGGAGAGGTTTAGCGACTTGGATAATTTGGATCCACAGTTTACTACTAAAAATGATAATAGAGTAACTGATGATAGGAATGATAATTCTTAATTGGGCATTCATTATAGCAACAATTGGCTTGGTTTGTGTAAACATAGTTGGAAGAATCAATTTGAGGTGTTCATTGATAACCCGTTGTTTGAGATGGGTGATGAGAAGACACATGACAATCCTCTTTTTGAGTTGGGCGATGGAACTACTCTTGGCTATGGCAATGAACTTGATGGAAATAGTAAGGTATGGGACCCTGGAACTAAGCTGGAGTGTGATTTCCAGCTTGGCATTGATCTTGGCTCACATTATGAGGCAAATGGACATCCTCCTTGGAGACCACCCGATTTGAATGATTCTATCGTTGACTCACTCTCTCTACATGAAGAAGAACCAACAATTCTCCAACTTGCCCAACAATTACTTGAGCCTACAGTTGTAAGCCCGTATACTCTCATTCTTCCCTTGTTTGGTATTATAAATTTCGGCGACAATCTCATTGTGATCTCGTAGGAATTTAAACTCAGTCTTGAATGCCCTCCTGAGTGCATCCCAAGAGGCTATGGATGAAGCATCTAGTTCTGTAAACCAATTGATGGTTGCACCTCGTAGTGTTATTGGAAACACTTTCTACCAATAGTCCTTGTCAACCTAACCGTTTGCTATCCAAATAGTTTCGCATGTCTTCCGACCCGTTCCTCGTGAACTTTGGCAGTTTCTATCGATCCACATTTGGACTTGTCAGAAGAGTCACCATTTTTCTTACCTACTTGCTCCCTTTCTGTGTTGGACCTGGGTGGATTTTTCAACTGCTATGTTCTAGTGCTTTCCCTATACTCTCGGCAACGTGTGCATCCTCTACATGTCCACCTTCAATGTCTCCAACACCTCAGGTACTTTCAGGCTCTGACTTGTACTTGTGCTCCCTCTGTGCGGGGGTCTTCGGTCGAGATCGTCTAATGATGGGTTCTCTCGAGATGGATAGGTTCTTAATGTCATGCAATATGTCTTCGGTCGAGATCATCTAATGATGGGTTCTCTTGAGATGGATAGGTTCTTAATGTCATGCAATATGTCTATCAATTGAAGATTTCCTTTGTACCCCTCATTGGACGTTGTCTGTACGGATGACTGTCTTGCTTGGTCGGCAAGGTATGTTTCATCAACTTTTTCTTGTAATCTTCTTCTTCATTCTCTTTGTTCTACAATTCTTAAAGATCACTGGGTCACTTGGTCTTGACTACCCTGTGGCCTCTTCTCACCTTTATTAGTATCCAAGGGCATGATTCACGCAATGTTGACTTGATTTCTTTTAAGGCAACAACGCCAAATGTTTCTACTATACCTGGTAATTTACATACATGAAATAACAATACAAATGATAGTGCGTACTAGATATAGGAGTAAAATATATCTTTATTAGCTCATGAATTCATTACAAAGAAGACTAGAGATGATCAGCCAAGGATTACAATTCATTCGACCGATACCATACCCCCTTCCTTAGTAGTACATGACATATTTAAAGGGCCTGATGGTTGCCAAGATGAACACAACTATCGGCCAACCGACATGACAACTACCTGAGAGTGATAACAACTTAATATTCACAATTAATACGTTGATGGATAACCAATATTATCAAACATAACAATACACATTTTATGTCGACTACAATTGGGTATTAATGAAGTCTTCATTTGCAGCCATGTGACAACATTAATGAAGGGTGGCACACTTGATTTTCAGTTGGAAATATCTCATAAAACAGCACGAGTTGATGCACAACCTCATATTGAAGGAGAGGTATTTGAGGGTATTGATGGCTTTACTCTAAGAAGTAAAACAAATTCTAACTTCTTGAGTTACAACAACAGTCACGTATCTTCTTGCAATTATGAGATGGCAATTGTAAAGCATGAAGATGTAAGTGTTATTAAGTCTCCCAATGAAGGCTCTCAAGATGTTGGTGTAGATTCAATCTACAAGAGGTCTGATTTAATCTGCAACAGCATGGAAGGTGCATTGAAGACCCAAAGTTTATGTGATAGATGGAAGAAAGGAACTAAGGAGGCTAAGTTATTGACTGCCCCTACAAGACAACACCTTCAACAAATCAAAGAACAAGTCAACCTCATGGATAAAGCAAGGAAACCCATTGAAGTTCACCTTAGAATCTCATCTCTTCAAAGGGATGGATGTGTAGAGGTTGATGTACCACTTGTAACTGCCAAGGATAATTTGACAATGTTGCTTGAAAAGAAAAGTTGTCATGCTTGTAAAATTTCTGATACAGTTGAAGGATCAAGACAAATCCCATATCTTATTTCTGCAGCTGAGAAAGGTCTGAATTTTCGAGGTTCATCTTATTTGGTGTGCAATAGAGTAATTTCTCAAATAATGACAAAGAGATATTCAAGTGCCTTGGCCATTAAGGAACTATGGGAGTGTTTCCAAGTTCCTCTGATGGAAATTATTAGTTGTATGTTGACAAAATCCAGTCTTGAGGAGTTGGAGGATGCAACATCCAAGTCAGAGAATGTACTGCAACAATTGTTCATCCATAGCATAAATGAATTAGAGCTGGCCTTCCCACCAAAGATATCATACCCAATTGGTGGTAGCATTGTGAGGAATATTTCCATCCTTGGAGTCATAGTTGTTATCATCTTTCTTTTCCATGACACACATAATCCACTTCAGAATAGTGTCAATACATTAGGGACCTCAAGTATGTCTATCTTGCTTAGATTTTGTTCTCTTATTGCATCACTTCCAGTAAACTATTTCCTGTGGTGATTTATGGATTGGGCTGCCTCTCAATCAAGTATTCTGAAAAATGTCATGGTCGATTCAAGCATATTAAAAGGATTACTTCAATTTGAGGTGGGGAAGCAAGAAGAACATGCGGCTATGAGTGAACAAGAGAAGAGGCATGACTTAGAAAACTTTGTTGGTTCACATAGCTTGTTCCATGAGGATTGTGTATTACCTCCTCTGGAGAGTCCATGGAAGGCTCAAGACATGGGTAAAATTGATAAGGATGACAACATGACACAAGGGTGATGACCTTTCTGGTTTTTGCAACAGCAGTCATGTTTACTTGCTCCATCATATCGTAGCATCCATTACACAAGAAGAGTTGGATTTACTCATGGAAATGAGGCATTGCATGGAGTTGTGAGTACTTATCAAGCCATCTTAACTCAAGGTCTTGATTGGGGATGTGTGGCAAATCAAGGAAGTGAGGTCTTGGCACTAGAGGATAATAGTTTAAATGAACACCTAATTTGCAGCCATGCGAGTCCAAATCAGTTTGGTACTCAACTTGATTCACCCCTTAAATTTGCTCTTGTTGATATCCATCCTCTCCCAAGAGGAAAGATGATGAAGATTGAGGAGGATATCATACTTAAACCTACAAGGAGGAAGGATATGTTTGATTGGTGTGATAGCTGTTTTGATTTCCTGTACTAGGACAACAGTCTTTGGGTTTCATGTGGTCACAGTTTGACAACTTCTATTCTACTGGATGCTAGTATGGAGTTGTCCTCTTGGGCTTTCAGTCCTTTGGCAGTAGAGATGATGTCTTATTTGTGTATTTAGGACAGAAGAAGACTGAGATAATGTTGCAAAACATGGTAAAGGTAAGTTCTGTTTTTCAGATTTGTAATAGCAGTTCTCTTTACGCAAATTGGGACAGCCACTTATGATTACTTGGGAGACATCTATCTACACATGGTTTCACTTACTATGTTGTAATACAAAGACATATGACAAGGAGTAAAGTACCATATGATCTACAATGTTTGCCACCATATTTTGGTTTTATGACAACATCATTTCTTCATCACATTTGGAGAGGATATGTAATATATGAAGAAAACATCATGGAACATGTTGAAGGCAGCAATATTTCATGTTTATAACATTGGGTTGGGACCATTACATGTATGCTAGATGGAGGTTTTATACTCCTGATCATGGAGGCTACAACTTGGTGTTGACATTAACTAGTAAGGTTGTAACCGGTATATGGCAAAGTGGTGTTGTCATTGATGTCTAGGTTAACATTGTTGAAACAGGAACCGAGTGACAATAATAGTAAACAGGTGTAGTTTACAAGAGGGACTGGTTATGAATGGGTAACACATATTGAACAGGAAGAAGTACTATGACCGAGTACTGTGAGGTGAAGTCACTAACTGGTGACTGAAGCAACCGAAGCAGTGACCGGTAAAGTATATAACCGAAACCAAGGAACCAAGGAACCAAACCGGTATAGACAGAGAAAGGAGAAGTGATAGGTGATGACAAAGACCTGTACAATACCTAAGGATGGAAACCGAGAGATATCATCGAGATTGATGAACCGGTGAAAGTCACAATTGACAAACACTTATGTGACTCTTCGACCGAGATTTGTTGCACAAAATCCGGAAGACTTTGTGTTATAAAGAAGATCGGTGCAAGGCACAATTGAAGGTTTTAATGCCGAAGATTAAGGCATTAAAACATGGAGAAATCTCAAGCAAAGGAAAGTATGCGGCATGCATCTATCGTTTCCTTTATAAAACAGAAAAAGAATATGGTATGCATCTGATGTTTCCTCCATGAATTGAGACTCAACTGGATGATGGATCCAAACGAGATCTTTGTGGAGGTCGTGCATGCAAAAAGTGGGAAGAGAAAGAAGACTATTTATTCTTCAGCCTGTGAAGAATATCTTTTGCCTTCATTCTGCCAAGAAGAAAAAGAGTGAACTTGTATGCTGAGAGAAGCTACGAAAAGGGTGAAAAGAAGAAGAGAAGAGTGTGCAAGGAAGCACAACAATCTGTGGAGAGCATACTTGTGGTGCCTGGTGATGACTCTCAGTTGATAAACGCAACGATCTTATCAGGCTCAGTAAAGCCATCTCAAGAAGATCAAATCCTCTATTTCTCTCTAACAATTGCAATAGCAAAATCCCAGTATTTGGGTGGACATTAACAGGTCCCTTGTATTAAATCTCTTAATTTGGTGACATCTGTGTAGATGTTTTAAGTCCTCTAACAAGGAAGGCTTTAACATGCCTTATTTCTTAAATCCCTTAACCGAGTCGCATCTAATAGTGCGTTTGTAATCCTTTAACAGGGAAGGCTCCTAATAAGGCACACTTCAAAAGAGTGCAAACTTTGTGAGGTCTCCTCACACCGTGGTTTTCTCCCGATTTGGGTTTCCTCATGATACATCTGGTGTTGTCTATTGATTTAATCTTGTGATAGCTATATCTGTGATAGAGTCTGTTTTGCTTACAATTTTAGTTATATTATATTAGATTGGTTTTTAAGTTTTAGTGGGTGTTGATTCACCCCTCCCCTCTGAGCACCGGTTGGGACCATCACTTGGTCCTTAAGGACAACAGTTGAATGGATGATTGTGGAAGTTTGCATTCATCTATTCTTTGAGATTGGTACAATGTTGAGATTTCATCTTCTCCTACCATTGAATATATTAGTTGCATCATTGCTAGCAATATTCTTTAATTGATGTTATTCTAATTTATATCAGTGGCATAGGGTGGAGTGGTATGTTATCTTACACACAGACGGTGGATACTTCTTCTATCCTCATGATAGCATACCAATGTAGGCAGAGCATTAATGACGTTCCTATGATGAGATACATTAATCTCCTCACCTGCAACATGGGTGACAATGGACTTTGATCTCAACGTCAACATATTTAGTGCACTATTTCGTCGGGATCAAGAGGAGTTGCTTCACAAGTCAATATAGAGTGTAATCAGAGTGGTGCAAGAACAACGTGGTGGTTTCTTCCTGAGGATGATTTGGGACCCTAGGATCATTCTTGATTCCAGTTTGGATCAGTTTTTTGATTGGAGGTTTTACTAGCTTTGCTTGAGGACAAACAATCTGTGGGGAGGGGGAATTGTGATGTCTCCATATGTACACCTTCCTTAGTGTCAGTACAAGCTAGCGGGATTAACCTATCATTGGGTTCCCATAGGCTAATACAATGGATTGGGAACCCATTCAGGGGGACTTGTAGCCTTTCGAGGAGGTCTTGGAGGCATCTCGGGAGCTCAGATCTAGTCTCCCATTTTTAGGAGGATCCCTACTTTTTAGGGGGAGACTGGCAGTTCACCCGTTGACCAACTGAGGTTTGTGGAGCCTGGTAGGGGGCTTTACAAGCCATTCCAAACATTCTGAGGCAATCTCCTATTTTTTAGGTGGAGACCGCTAGTTGATTTGTTGACCATCTAGAGGGCCATGGAGCATAGTTGGAGGCCTTATGAGCATTTGTAGTTAATCAGAGCCAGTCTCCTATTTTCTTAGGAGATTGCTGGCTTACTTCATTCAGACATCTCCCTTGGACCGATAGCATCATTCAATTTTCAATTCGGAGTTCAAGTGATGGTTTTTAGGAATAAAATGAGATATTAAAGTAATGGCTTTAACATTCTAATTAATGAAATAAATTATTCAAGTTAATAATGTTACTTTATATTATTTTAATAAAGTAACAAAAAGGGGGACACCATGTGAATGACACCTAGGGAGGCTCAATAAGTTGTTTTTATAAACAACTTAGTAAATAAATTAAAAGAGGCATGAAATAAAGTTAATAGAATAAAGTTAAGTTGTAATTTCAACTTTAAGGAATAAAAGGAAAACCCTAAAAGTGGAGGCCTTGGTTTTGAGGAAATAAAAAAGCAAATTGAGCATTCATTTGGGATTATTCAGTGTTGACAAATTTGGAGAGCAACAGCTGTTTGGAGAAGGAATTCTTAGATTTATTGTGAAGGATGAAATCCCGTCATAATTGGAAGGTCCGCAGAGGTGAAATCCCCTCCAAGGGTTTTCATACATCATTTATAGGTTATCATCCACAGGTTTCCAGGAAATATTATTTTTATTAGCTTGGCAGAGAATAAATCTGAGATCAGCAAGTGTGGGGAGCAGATTTGAAGTAATGAGTTGCAGATCTGGATTGTTTTAACATCACTTATCAGCAATTATCATCATACCCAACTAATCGTACCTTCCTTAGTGTGGTTGCAATCAAATCCTAGCTGGACGTAGGGTTTCAGTTTCATTAAGAGGTAGATTGGATCAGACCTATTTACAAATCAGGCATTAGGGGAGTGTTTCATGGTGATCATTTAGAGCATGGAGTGACTGATTTGCATTTTCAGATCTGTATATCAGACCTGCACTTGACTATATGGGTATATGACTAAATATTTGATTCAAATGAAATCAGAATTATTGTCCTTATTTGTACATTCTTCTTGTACTTTCATTTCTGGCTTTTTAAAAAAAAATTGTTTTGCAATTCTGTAATGATCCTCTCTAAGCGGATTCTTGTAAATACAATTTTTTTGCCAAAGATAGTATAATAATAATTTTTCCAACTCAAAACTGAAATTGCATTGAAAATACACAGTTGAAAATTCCGGATTTTTATACCAGCTTGAATACTCAATTTTTTCACAATATAATGACAACCCAGTTTATTAAATAACCCTTATTATCTACAACAACAATGCCCAGAAAATCTACGAGTTACAATTAATGAACTCATAGGTAATACATGCCTTGAAACCCTCTAAAATGATGAATATCAGTAGTAGATGAATTTTTCAACAAACAAATGCAACAAACTTATATATTTAGGATCTGCAACTGATAAACCTCCGAACACATGCTCAAACCCTTGTCCAAAATCTTTAAAACTTCACCAATTAAGCTCAAATATGACCACTATATGTAGCCAACCCTTTAAGAAGCAATCTTTAGCTGATTTTCCACAACCTTTGATAGCTAGAATCAATGAGAGTTTTCGTTCCCAATGATTAAGTATGGCTGAAACCCTAGCTGGTTCCTTCTCCAAGCAAGAACTCCAAAAAGTATAAGTCAAATATCATCAAGAATGAATCTATTTTCTTTTTGAGACTTTTTTATAACTCCAATCTCCTTAAAAGCATTTAAACTCACTTCCAGATCCACTTTCGGGTTTTTAATAAAAACTTTATATTATCTCCTCAACTTGGGTGCTCATTTTTATGGAATTAATAATGTACTTTAAGTGGCATTTAATTGAGGGTCATGGCCCCATTGCACATAAAGTGTTTTTTAATGCCTTATATTATAATTGCACTTTATTAATAAAGTAATCACTTTATTAATAATTACATAACTCCGTAAATAATCATTATTTCTCAGTCCTGTCTGAACCTGAAAGTCAACCATTGTGTCTGTTGTGCACTCAACTACCTTACTAAAAATAGTAAGGGTCCCTCTCTATCAACCATTGACTTACTATAAATAGTAATTCCCTCATTTTCTAATCAAACCAATTGTGCATTGCAATCATAGCCTATTTAGGTGCCCTGCTATAAATAGTAAACTTGACTTTCCTGAAATAGTCACTTACTATAAATAGTAAGTGAGACAAATTGAGTCCAACAAAGGCCAAACTTGAACATATACTGAGCACTAACAGAGAATACACACTGATCTCTGCGAAAGGGGACCCTCTATCCAACAAACTTTGATGCTCACGAAAATGGGGACATTACAAATTCATTGCAAATATCAAGGAAAAAACCAAAAAAAGCCAGGAAAAATAAGAAAATACAATTAAATCAGAATTTTGGAAATCAAGATCAGGGGTGGTCATTATAGTAGTATTCATGCATGGGCCACTTTCCAAGCATAAGACTATCACAAACCAGTCCAGAGAACCCTTCAATAGCCTCCAAACCTCAAACAAGTGAATTCAGGAACATGTGAAATGATTCTAGTCATGGCAGCCATAATAGTGCTGGGACAAGCATGGGCGTTCTGCCCTAAAAAAATTATAACACCTCAAATATTGCCTTTTCCAATCTGAAAGTGGTTGCAGATGAAGCATATAAACTAGGTGTTCTCCTTTGACTGAAAATGACCCTCAGAATTGGGTGACCCAAACCTGCAGCCTTATGTTAGGCAAAACGAGAGCTATCCTTTGATGGTATGGCTTTCATAGAGCTTGGTACCTGCAACCAAAACTATTTAAAAGCACCTTTAAACTGGTCACCCAAGTCAAGGAGTATTTTTTCTAATAAACTTTGTTGTCTTGGACATTTTTTTTACAAATTAATGAGCAATGATGGAAGTATGGCCCAACAAGGGCTTCACCAATCTCACATATGTACGGCCAATAAGTAAACTTGCTAACCCTCTTTTTAAACACCAAAAAAACTCTGTTTTCAACATTAGAAATTAACCCAGAAACTTAAAATCAAAACACCATGTAAACCTTTATTTTCTCTGAAACCCCTATCTGCAGCTGTGAGGGCAATGGTGTTTCCTGAGGTAGAAACACAACCGAGCAGCTAGGATGGATCTCTCACCATCGAAACTAGTGAAGCTTGATGAGGACTTGCATCCTCAATCAACTCTTGGAAGAACATAATGTTTACTCTGACATCATCTCTGTATGTTTGCAGCTCTAAATAATAAGAATAAGTGCCAAAATCCCTTTATATAGAGTTGGAGGGAATGAGGGCAGTTTAAATTTCCAAATTATATTATTTTCCCTCAAAAAATCCCTTTAGCATTTCAAAACAGCTTAAATACCCCTTTCTTTGCCTTACCTTGTAGAAAACATCCAAGTCCAGGAAATGACTAGCACTAACATCTTCAAGACAGGCAATAGGTCACATAAGCTCCAAGGATGAATGCCTATCGATCACACCTAAATTTTATAAGAGGAACAGAAACCTAAGCGAAAGTTAGGTACTTTAATGTAGTTGAGAATTCAGAATGCATGCTACCAGTAAAATTATGTAGAATAGAAGTTTTTGTTTATATCCTCCAGAGATCTTGTTGGAATTATGGCATAGATAATAGACTTTAGAGTTTAGACAAGATGTTCTCCAACTTATATGCTTTTTACATGATATCTGTGAACGGCTTAGCTATCATTCACATGAAATCTATCTCTATATGACATATGATGCTCTGAAACATCTGTATTATATATAGCTACTTGTTTAGTTGTCAGAAGCAGTAGGCTATGTGAATGATTCAAATCTTCTTGGTTTATTGCTTGCGGTTTGGCTTTCTCATACACTAGAGAATGCAACATCTCTCATCCTAAACTTCTCCTTGCTTACATGACAATCATAAGTCCTCCTTGATTTTTTATTTTCCATTTCACTGAGTCGACTTTAAGATGATGAGAACATAAGCTAAGCTGATGTATGCATGTTTTTTACGCATAGAGATATTATCTTAGAAGTGTTACTAATTTGTATAGGTGATAATTAAAATGTCCAACTTCTCACATTGGCGAAATTTTATTTTTCTCAACTAAATTTTGCCAGAGCTTCATTTTTAGCTTCTTTTATACAATGATCCAAATGGCTGTTGGTTTGTTGTAAACAGTGTGTGTAAGATAGTGATAAACAAAGGCACTTTATAGCAACTATCACAAGTATTCAAGGGTGAACATGAATAATTGGAAGGCATACAACAGAAATGCCAAACCAGAGAAAGTTCACAAACAAATAGCTTTCATTAACACTTTGTTACTGAAAGCATGACCCTAATCTCATTCTTTGCCCAAAGAGGAGTGGGAAGAGAGGATTTGCAGGTTCTGCGAAAAGGGTGCGATTGAGACGGAATGGCACTTTCTCTTCAAATGCACGGCTTATGATGACATTCGGGTTCAGTACGGGGGCATCCTGAAAGATGGCAGCATGTACAGTTTATTTGAGGAGGATAAGATTAAGCAGACGGCTTGTTTGATTGTCAAGATTCACAGCAGGAGAGCGACTATGGAAAAGACTATGGAGTTAGTTTAGGGCTGTGCTCATGTGGTCCCTTAGACTGATGGTCTCGTGGACGTCAGTAAAATTCTTCATTCATTCATTCATTGCCTACTGATTCGTATTAAGTGGTCAGCTACATGTAGTGTGCCAAACAAACTTAAAAGCTCACCATAAGAGAGGCTACATATAATAAAAAATTAGAAGTGTATCACTAGGTGTGAACTTACATGCGAATTGATCCATATTCATTCCATCTCATATATTGTGAATTCTCAATTTATGGGAAAACTTTAAAGAAATTTATTAAGTCATATTTTCTAGAAGACAAGGAACATCTTTAAAAAATTGTAATAGTTTCTACTGCGTCTTACTAAAAACAGATTTTATCCTGCTTGGATAAATTAATATAGGCGTTTACACCGCCTCTTGTTTTTATATATCAGCCAATATATTAAAATAACCCGTGCTAAGTGGCCCCATAGTAGAGGGTAAAATTCTGATTTATAGAGTAGATAAGATGCTCGTGGAAGTTCAATGTTCAACAGACTAGTAAGGTTTTTGATTGCTTATGTCAGCACTTGGAATCTGCATGGTGTTTCACAAAATTCAGTGGTAATTTGGTAAAAATATATATAATTACTAATACACAGGTTAATTTTTTGTCTAATGTTGATTTTAGAATAATTGCTCTAGTTGTTGAGAAAAAGAAATTTAGGGCATGTAATTACTGTAAGTGTAGACCTTATATCAAATGCTTAAAGATTTGCTTTATGAGCAGCTATATTCCTCCACTCAAGCAAAGATTTAAAGCTAAGAAACGGGAGATCAGAGGATTAAAATTCTTTAATGGGTTTAGATTGAAAGTAATTGACGGCATGAGCTTGGAGGAGGATTTGGGGCTGGGGAATTTCAGTGATGTCAGGAGAAAGCACGTGCCTTATCTTTATAGTTGCTGTTTCTGTATAAAAAATTCAAGTAGAGGCATCTACAATGTCTTCCGATTTGGTTCCATCCACTTCAACTCTCAGCAACCATTACGAGCCCCAGGAGTCCACCCAAAGCCTTCTCAGTGGAAGAGGCTCAGGTATATTTTTCATGCCCTCACTCTCTTAAGATTTTATGTGCATATGAACTTTAAATTTGTCTCAGTTTCATTCTGACCTGAAATCTTGTTTCTGGTTTCTTGCTTGTCAGGCCTGTCTAGTTTTTTTTTATCTTACACATTATGTACAGACAGACGTTAAATTTTTCCTTATCTTGTTCTGGAACTGAATATCTTGTTTTTGAGTTAATGCTTACCAGTTTTGTTTGGGATTTTTTTCTTAAGCTTTATATGCAGATGGACCTCGAATTTTTTATAGTTTTGTTCTGGAGCTGAAAGTTTGGTGTTGTTTCTAATGTCTTTCTATTAACTACCCTTGTTTACCACCATTTTCTTTTCAATCATATACTGTTCACAGTTTCATTATCAAAGTATAGCACATCACATATCTTAGTAATCTGTATTTTTTATGGAACACAAATAAAATGACCAACCAGTTCATATGTTCTAGTTCTCGACCTTTCAATTGACATTGGTCCACTTTAAATTGCGACACCAATGATTTATATGCTTAATATGTTTTATTTTAATTTAAAAGTGCTAGCTTTGAACCTTACCAAACCTAGCACTGGAAGCAACTATCTACCACTGCTTGTGATCAGGTTGTATGCGGGACAATCTCCCTATAACATGAAATGTCCCCAGTCTTAGACTTTTTCTTTGGGTGTTATCGAAACAACCCTACATACATATCTCTTTCAGGGAATCAGAGACTCCATAGTTTGTGCCAAAGGCTTCCACCCCTTTAATTAGACCAGATTTACACATAAGTAAACAAATGATTATTGTTTACATCTCAAGGACTTGATTCAAAATGTAAGAGTCACCAATGGACTTAAGCTTTGACGATCACTTGCAAAACCAAAGATTACTTTCCATAAATTGGATCAATGATCTACAAATTTACATATGAGGCCTTGGTTATACAGGCAAGGCTGAGATATAGGACTAACTAGGATGATGACAAGTGTCTTAATCCTATGACATGCGACAACTAGAGGATAAGATCTCATGTGTATTAGATACTTCTAGAAAATTTCCTAGAGCCCTAAGTAAATTTAACATGTGAGCATGTTTACTACTATATCTAATAAATTACATACATGGAATAATAATAAAGATGACAGTGCATACCAAATACAGGGGTAAAATATATCTTTATTCGTTCACGAATCCATTACAAAGAAGGGCAGAGATGGTTGACCAAGAATTACAATTCATCTATCTACACAATACTACCTTGGCGTTACACAACATATCTAAAAGGACTTGACGGTTCCCAAGACGAACACAACCATCAACCAATCGACACTTACAACTTACAACTACTCGAGAGTGAAAACCAACTTAATATAGACAATTAATACATTGTCGGATAACCAATATTATTAAACATAACAATAGACATTGTATGCCTACTACGTCACCTCCCCCCCAAAAAGAAAAAGTCGTCTTCCAGACGACAAGAGTGTAGACAATGGCTCATACTCAGAGTTGTCGTCCCTAGTAGGGTCAAGGCGTAGCATCCCTTGCGGGGTCCTAGGTCCAAGACCAATTAAGACCTTTAGAACCACGCGGAACTCCATGGTGCACCTCATTTTCATGACTTTTTAAGATGCCAAAAGTAATGTTGAAGAAGCTAGAAAATAGAGGTTTCATGTCAAAATCATGATCAAGTCGTACTCTCTTGTGAGATTTCAAGACATGATGCTTCACTATATACTTAAGTCACACAAAAGGATGGCACTAAGAGGACTGTACGATGTACGACCCATAAGTTGGTACCACATGCTGAGGATCTATCTCGTATGGCCCATGTGGCACCTCCATGTACGACTTGCTAATTTTCCTCATGTGCAACCTAGAATTCATGTACGACTTATTTACTCTGTGTACAGCCTCCTCACTTGCCTATATTGTGCACTTCCCACGTAGAACCTTGTACCATACGGTTGTTGTACTCAAGGTATAGTTTGATGCTTATCGTACAACTTAATATCCTTCTTGTGTAGCTCCTCGTATGGCCCTCTTGACACCGCGTACGGCTTCACTTCTCCTCCTTTGTATGGCTTGGCCACTACCGCATGACCCCAAATCTATTTCTTCTTTTGCCATATGGATTGATGTATAGTGTGATGACTTTGTTGTAGGATTTTTTGTGCTCCTTTGCATATAGCCTGCCCTTGTACAATATGGTTTCCTCTGTGGCACATGGTCCATGCTCGTACGGATGTGACTTCTTTCTTCAGACGTATAGTCTCCTAGCCGCGTAGGGCCTACTTTTGTATGGACTTCTTTTGTACGAATGATCTTTATTTTGTTGTGCGTTAGGTGCTTTTTGATCATACAACACATTTAGAACCCCTGTGAATGGACCTTGCAAGCCTTCTTGGATTATACTGGCAAATTTATTATCTATAGTTTTACATTCTTTCATTGGTTTCTCTTTACCAAGAATCGCAACTTCAAGAAGATTACATGTTGGCTAAAATACCTCATAGTCCTGCATTTGCTAGTGGAATAGCTCATTTAGGGATCTTGTCACATCTTCAGATCAATCTTCTAGTTCGAGCACCCTTTCATGGTTTGGTTTCATGCCTTACCTTTCTTCATCTATACCCCATTCCCCATCTTCAGACTTGACTCAGAGGATGCCCGCTCCTTATCGTCCAATTCCTCAAGTTGATGATGTACTTCCTCCTTTCACTCTCAATCTCGAGTGTATTTTTTTTCCAATTGTGGGTTACCTTGCTAGTGATCAACTAGCCTCTGCCAAGAAGTGCGTCTTATGCCTTCTTTTCCAACTAGATAAGTACAAAATCCAAGAAAACGCTTTGTGTGCCAATTGCTACCTTTTGTGGCATCAATGTTCCCAACCACTTAATTCCATGTTGGTCAACACCCACCAAATGGAAGGTTGGTGGCTAGAGTGTTGACTTCCCTAGGAATTTCCGGGTTTCCTTCGACAACACATTGACTCTCGAGCTGTCATGAGCCATAATTAAAATATATAATTTAAAATAGATGCACACATGAATTGCTTGAATATACAATTCATCTTCAATCTCTAAATCTCTAAATAAATATATATATATATATATATTAGTCAATAATGTTAATCAATATAATATTAATTAATAATACCAATTTATGATATTAATATAAGATGATTTATACTAATCAAATTAGTAATGGTTAAATATAATGTTGATCTATAATTATTAGTATCAATTAGCATTGATTAATATTTATTAATGTTAATCAATAACTATTAATATTAAATAATAATAATACTAATGTAATATTAATATTAACAAACAAAATAATAGATATAGTATCAATAATCAATCATTATAATTTATAAACCCATATATAATTGATATGAATAAATATGTACTTAATTAATCAATGTAACCTAACTTTAACAATATAATCTATATTTAATAAACCTTGATAAAAAGTTGAGGGTGATGTCTTAATCATCGATAAAAATAATTGCTAAACTGGTTTACTTCAACCGTCGAGCATGGGGGTTGTGTCCCTTGACCAATGACCCACAACCTATATATAAAAAGGGTTCAAAATTAAAGGAGAGGGGGCATCGAAAAATATAACACAAGAGAAGAAAATGTATATAAAGGAGGAATATAAGAAAATTAATAAATTTTGTCTAAGCAGCGAAAAAAACATTTTGAAATAAGACAAGATAAGACATTCCATGTAGAAAGTAAAAAAGGCAACAAATTTGGAAGGGAGAATCTCCATCATTATTAAAGGTATGTGTAAGCATATTCCCTTTAACCTTATGACAATTAATATTTATGTTTAAGATTAGAAAGAATAATATAAATGAATATATTTGAGATGTCATTTATACATGTTTAAGATTATAAATGATAAGATAAATAAATATAATTTGGTCATAATAAGTTATGAAATATTTTAATTTTAGTAAGCAATAAATTCTTAAAATATATGAATATGAAATAAATTAAATATAATGACAAATAATGATTAATTGATGTATATCTATTGTTAATTATGAAATGAATTTATGAAATATATATGTATATACATTATATATTGGAGTATATAATTGAGGATTATAATAATGTGAGCTAACTAATAAGTAAATACATTAAAAATAAGAATATGTTTTAGATTCTCTAATTATAGATCATAGGGGTGTATCTCTTATCTCTTATTAAGGTATCCTAGGGTAGGGAGTTTGTGGAAGGGAGAGACGGAGTAATTTCAGGCACATGACGGTTGTCCCAACATTGGGGTTAAGCCTTGAGGGAGACTGCTTGTAGTCTGTTTCACATGCCCTTGGCACAGTAAGTCTTCCACCTTATGATGACATTAGTAAGGAAAAGAGAAGGATTCATGTGATCTATATGAAGAGATCCTCTAATGTTAAATCTAGACTATGTCCATTAGTTTATCACTTGATGGTTTGCATTTCTTCAATATTTATGAATAGTGATAGTTAATATGGAGTAATTATCTAACATATTTGGTTAGCAAGAACGATTCCCTAATTCAATATTCCTAACTTGCACTATTTATGGATTATAAGTCCAGTGATAGGAAATGGGTCATTACACGAGCCTCCATCGACAATGGTATTTGTCAACTTCCTCCCCATTATTCCATCTCTACGATTGGCTTCCTTTCAATGCTTATTGTTAGCGACATAGGGTCAGTGGCCTAGTTGTCTTTGGGTGGTGATTTCGCCATTGGTTCCCCTTATGGCTTACATTGGTTTTGTCCAAGTGTGTTGTCATTTATCATGTTGGTTATTGCCACTCTCAATTGCAGCATAGTTTGAAGAAGGTTTTCCACCTTGATGGGTACAGTTGTTTGTAGCACCCGTTGCACTATGTTCTGATTTGACTTTGATCGCATTGATGTACTTGTAGTTCCGTTGGAGGTTATTCATTCCTTCACCATCATACTTTTTCTCTGGCTTCTCAGATTTGTTCATCTTCGTACAAGGGTCCAAGTACACCGCCTTGGTTTGTGCTCTTGTGATTGCTAGAACTGCATCACTTTTCCTCCACATCCAACATATAAAAGATGCTTTTGCTTCGGGTAGTTGGTGTCTTCATGATTACTTGGTCTACACCATTTGCACAATAATTGTACACTGTCTTTCTTGTTCTGGCAGTCTCTTGCAAAGTCTCCCCATTTGCTACATTGTTGGCATTGTGTGATAGGACACCTTTGGAGTCGTATTGTATTTGATTTCATTGTTGATTTCCATAACCGCTTGGCGATACATTTTGTGGTTACAATGGAGTGAACTCTCCCTATGTGAAGAGTACTTGCATATTTCTAGTCTTCAAATTATATGGACACTCCTTTATTGAATGACCCATCATCTGACAAATCTCATAAAACATCATTTTAGGACAATTACCTTTTTTGTGCCCCTCAATTTTACAATCAGTACACCATAGCTCATTACTTTCTTTATTGGTTCCTTTCTCAACCGTCAATTGCTTCATTCTTATCATATCCCATCGTAGGGTTTGGATTGTTGTCGATTCATCATCGTTACTACCCTCGGTGATATCATCATCGTGCATCTTCCTTTCCCTTGAAGGATGTCTTGTTTTCACTCTCGATGTCCATTGTTCGATTGTTGGCATTAGTGTATGATGATAGAGGTACCACCTTCATTTTATTTGTGAGTGAAAGGATTAATCCCTCAACAAACCAACACTTCTTTAATCTATCTGCTGGTTGATTCTCCAATTTTGCCAAGAATTCCTTGAGCCTACAATTGTAAGCTTGTACGTTCTCATGTTTCCCTTGTTTGGTGTTGTAAATTTTGGTGCCAATCTCATTGTCATTGTATAGCAGTTTAAACTTGGCCTCAAACGCCTTATTTATTGCATCCTAGGAGACTATGGATGAAGCACCCAATTTTGTGAACCAATCCATGGTTGTACCCTAAGTTACTAATTTAGTTGCGGATGCGATTGCGGGTACAAGAACCTAGTGCGCGGATGTGTGAAATTTTTCTTTGGGGGTTTTGGGTGCATATATATATATATATATGTTATTACTAACCGGTTACTGAGAGGGGGGTGAATCAGTAAATACTATTTCTATCTTCAATTAAACTTTGTATAAAGATTCTTGCAGAATAAA
The DNA here is from genome assembly GCA_027943335.1 of Chamaecyparis obtusa. Classification (NCBI taxonomy): domain Eukaryota; kingdom Viridiplantae; phylum Streptophyta; class Pinopsida; order Cupressales; family Cupressaceae; genus Chamaecyparis; species Chamaecyparis obtusa. Next base: position 728,579 of record BSBK01004446.1, read on the forward strand.
CATATTGTAAATAACCATTCGCAAACAGAAATAGAAATGCTCAGATCAACACATCATATATACGTGGAAACCCTCGGTTAGAAGGAAAAAACTTCACTACTGCGGTAATAAAGATGCTTGGTTAAGAGCTTACACAACACTTGCAAGAGTGCTACCCAGTAAATGGATTTGGTAGAATATCGGTTAAGATCTCGACTTTGTTAGGAGCTGCCTTGGTAAAGGACTTTCAACATCAATTAAGATGCTACCCGGTTAAAGGATTTATACAAAGAACCTATTAGGGTTCACCCTGATAGAGGGATTTGAATATGCTTTAACAGTATAAAAGCAATGATCTTAATTGACACTCTTTGTCTGATTAGATCATACCTGTTGATCTTTCCCGCTCTGCCTGGCTGTTGAACCTTTCTGCCTTTCACCTCCTGTGACCGTAGCTTCTCTCAGAAGATATCTCTCTCCTGCTCTGTATATTCAACAACACTTGTTTTGTGTCCTATGACCTGTATTTATAAGAAATTAATCTTATTAAAACCTAACTCATAGAACCGCCAGGCTGTAAACTCATCCATAAATCATGCAGCAAAAAGCTTTGCGAGATGATCTTGAGTTTACTTTGAAACATCCGTGTAGAAATAAAACTAACTCCTGTTAAAAAGCTAACTCCAGTTCTAAACGGTGGATGCTCTGTATAATCCGGTTTTAAATCAGACAGCTCCGCATAATCCGGTGCGGATTATTATGCACTTGACTGGTATTGATCTTATACCCGGTGCATCCTCTGTATGCACTATGAGACCAGTACTATGTACTCTGTTTAGTCTACTGGTGTACCTATACCGGTGGGAATGGTGTTTGCATCTATCTTCACCAATGACAACTTAAATTTGCCAACAATCTTCCCCTTTGGCATTGGTGGCAAAACATCACTCACTCATCACAGTTAATTCCTTGTCCTGTAGACTTCACCTGTGTGTGTGCTTTAGCTCTTCTGTCTGTAGACTTCCCCTGTTCTTGTGCTGCCTTCTGCTCTATAGCGCTGAATTAACTCTGTATCATTTCTAAACTTCCTTTCTGATCTTCTCCCCTTTCCCTGATGTCTTCTTCCCCTTTTTGCCTCCATAGGACAAAGGGTTATGCGTTACTGATTGGTTTACATTTGTAACTTTGTGAAGATGTCCTTGTATATTTTCTTCGCTGTATGAAGAAAGGGATTCCATTGACCGGTGATATGTTCTATATTTATTTGTGCTGCTTTTAGCGATACAATAATGTTCTCCATGTCCTCTACAGTTTTGTAGGCTGGTTCATTGATCAGATTCTCAACTTCTATTGCAGTCCTTTGCATTAAATCAAAAGTAGGGGACCAAAAATAATTGAAGTCCACTAATATCTTGGATTCTCTTGGTTTTCTCTTTAGATGCCTTTCTCAGAATGAGAACTAGGCTTGTCATTTCTCTGCTGAAATCTGTTGTAGATTTGTTCTTTATATCAAACTGGGAAGACATAACTCTTATGTCTTAAGAAGTCTTTGATGACTTCTCTGTGAGATCTTGTATAAAAGTATCAAAATTCGAAGTCCTTGTCATTAGACTTCCTGCAACTTGAATCTGTTGTTGAAGTACCCTTAAGTTGGTAGAAATTGTTACCTTTATCTCTTCAACCTGTTTGTGGAGAATTTCTATTCTCTTCTTTTCGTAGTGATCAATGGCAATTGTCTCTGGATTGGGGACATCTTCTCCGATCGCTTGTGCTAAAATCTCCAATTGATCAATGACAGGTTCATCTTCATCAACGTCTACATTCAGTACAAAGTTGCACAGGATGTTCTTTACACTTGTGAGAACCATGTCCTGTTTTCTCTTTGTCAGCTCCTTTAGTTACCTAGTTGATATTTTGCTTATGTCAACCACAGTCTCGCTAGCCTTGCTTTTCTTGGCTTCTGTGTCTGTTGCAAAGGTTAACTTCCTCTTAGATGAGGATGAGCTTGGAACATCTACCTGTTCCATTTGCTTTGGCTCCTATACCGGTTGCTCTTGTTCCTGTTTCTTCTATTGTTCTTGGCTTCCTTCATTTCCTGGTTGTGTTGTCTCTTCCGGTATTACCACATCTTCCGATTGTGCCATATTTTTTGGTAGGACCTCTTCTGCTGGTCTTTCTACCTGTTGCTGTACTTCCCCTTTTGATAGTACCTCTGTTTCTGGTTGTGCATCCTCTTCCTGTTGCACTTTCTCTTCTGGTGGGGCTACTTGTTCCGGTGGTGGATCAGAGTGCTGCTCCTCAGCTGTATGTAGCTCACCTATAGCAATGTCTTCTTCGCTAGATGTGGTGTTGTTAGTAGTCATCTTGATCGATGACTCTCCCGGTACTTGTTCACTTGATGTGAATTGTTCCTTAGGAACTTCTTGTTCACTGGTTGTAGATTCTTCACGAGCAGTGAATTGAACCGGTGGTTCTTGTTCTGTCCTAGGTTCATCCTGTGGACCTGTTTCCTTGAGAGCACAAAAATCATATTGTTGCCAGAAATCTAGTGTCACTTTATAGACTTCGTTCTCATAACCATTTATTACCTTGGCAACCCTATTTCTAGTATCCAAATTCATTGATGCTTCCTCTATCAGAAGTTTGATAGTTTTTTCGCTAAGACCAAGTCTGACTTGTGACAATGTCTCCTTCGCAATTCTAGTGTTGGAGCCTAGACCGGTTCTCCATTTTGTCATTAGTCTTGTATTTAGTTCAGGGGGAAACGTAGACCTATAGTCTCTTAGAGTTCTATTGTAATCCAAGAAGGTTTCCAACAGAGCCACTATTATTGCTTGTTTATCTTCCTCTACTAACACACTATACCATTTAGCCGCATTGGCTACTTCTCCAAAATCCATTACTTCATCTACTATATCATTAACAGTCATAGTGCGAGCCTTACCTTTTTTTGGAGAAACAAGAATGGTTGGTGGAGCCTGATCACTACCTCTATCATTAGTGATGTCGACGATGACCGGTTTGGTAGGAATCTTCTCTTTAACCGTTACTTCTGCTCCCAGTACTCCTTTTCCTTTTCCGGTATCAATGACCGGTCGCTCAGTGGTCCTTTGGCATGCTTCTTCTGCCTGTTGTTGGGTCTGAAGAAGTTTTGTCCATGTTGCCACACCTTCCTCGTGAACCTTTTTAGCTTCACCAACGAGCATTTGACTTATTCTCTTTCTTATAAGGAAGTTTTGCTTGTGCAATTCTGCTTGATGGGTGGCCTCGTTTAGAGTGAGATGATTCTAAACCTCAAGCAGAGCCCTAATCCTTAGCTCTTTTTCTCTTTCCATTGAAGCTTTCCATCTTGCTTCAAGAATTTCTTGGAGATTGTCAGGGACGACCTTATGAAGTTCGGTAGGAGTAAGGTTGAATTTATGAATGTAGTAGACTACTGCTTCTATTTTCCTCCTATCTTCTTCATTCGCCAGATCATACCTCCTTCCTACTGAAGCCATACCACCTGAGTTCTTTAATGCTGCCATGTATTCATCAATTGTGGGCTTTCTTGCTCTTGGTTCATCTTCCTTCACCGGTTTAGCAGATTTCTTCTTGCGGACCAAAGGAGTTGGGTCTTCAGTTTCCGTTCCTTCCCTTTGAGCGTTGGTCGCTTGTTGTGCTCTTTTCCTTTGAGCCTTGGGTTGATCTGTTACTAGTTTCTTCTTTGGTGTGGGGGTCCTCTTCACATATACATTCTTAATTGGTGCCTTTTTCTTCAGATTCTCCCGAATCTCTTCAAAGGTCCCAAACCGGTAAGTAGAGAGATCTAGGTCAGCTTCTTGTAAGGCATCTGCATATGCCTTGGCTGTCTTGGAGGAGATCTCATAACCGAGATCTGGTGCATACCTGGTTCCACAACTTTAATGATGCAGTGGTTAGTGGTCACTAGAAAAAACACATCATCTTTGTAGGAGTCAACAATAGTTGACATAACTCTTTCCGTGGCATGCATCCTCAACTGCAATGCCTCAAAGTACTCATTCATAATTTTACTGAATTGGTTTCCCAATTTGTTTTCCATGTCGCTAATCTGTATCATTACCAGTCTATCGGTATCCCATGTCACCTTGCCTATTCTCGGAAAATAATTATGATAGTAGAAGAATAAGCATACCAGTAGGGTTTCGTATTTCAGAAACTTTTTCTTTACAATGCCGAGCTTCTTCAGATTTTCAAATATTTGACCTCGTAGCATTCCGCAAAGATCGTACTGGGCGTTGTCATGCATGATCCGGTGAGCGGCATGAATGGCTCCTCCTGGTATGTTGTTCATGTTGTTGGATTGATAGATTTTGTAACCTATCATAGCGGATGCGAACCGAACTCCTTGATCTTCAATGCCGTTGATGGTCATTAGCCGACTATCAAATTTTGACTTAGTCAATTTGGCGACCATAGCATTGGAGATAGTTCTGAGAGTGAGTGCTTCCCCTTTGTCACTGTACCCGGTCACTCTATGCAGATCCTCCTTGGTGATTTGATTGCATTCTCCTTTTGCGAGCCAGAATCCAGGTTTATGCACACGATTGAGAACCAGTCGAATCCAGTCTGGTTGGAAGACGGTTGGGTAGCAGACTCCGTTGATTAGCCCAGACGACACCAACTTTACGTATTTGTCTAGAAGCTTTCCGTTTGTGCATAGCGAGAGGTACTCGCTTTGGATGAAGGTCTCACCTAGTTCTTCTTGCTTGGCCTGGATGAAGGCCGTGACATCTTCAGTCATGAGGACTCCATTTGGCACAAAAGACAACGCACCAGACATGTCGTTTTCCCTTTTTTGAGCCGCCATAATGTCGTAGACAGGTTGGTCGACTAGGTTTCCTTTGATCAACTTGACAGTGGAGGATGATGATGCCATTTCTTATCAACCGGTTTACACAAAAAGTAGCTTGATCGGTCTTACAGTAGTATCTTATCGATGATCAAAGCACGAAAATATCACTCAACCATAAGAAATTGTAAATCACAAATCACAAAGTAAAAGACAATGAGTAATCCTCCTTTCTTTATATAGAATTAGGTCATAACGTTAATTACCAAACGGTAACTATTTGTTAATGGCTATAGCATTAATTGCCTTACCTAACCTTTCTTTCCTTTTTCGCCAACTGATTGTCTAGTTTTTTTTCTTGTTTGAACAAACCCCGGTTGATCAACACTTACCTGTTCGGTCTTTCTTGCAGACTGAGTGAGTTTGATACTCACCAGTTCAACCAGGAACAGTAGATGGTCTACCGGTTCTCTCTAAGCCCTATAGGCTCAGTTTGCTGAAGAGAGATCACCATCGGTCGATGATGATCTTCCCTTTGTCTTCTCCTCAGCAGAGCTCTTTGATTCCTTCTTGAACCAAATTTTCTTGACTTCTTTCTCGGTCTCCTTTCTCTTGTTATTCTCTTGATTGCAAGACAGAGTGTTCTTCCTCACCGGTTTGACCGATCCTCCTTTCTTACTCACTGGTCGGTTCTTACAATCTTTGGCCAGGTGACCAACTCTATTGCAGGTGTAACAGACTATCCCGGTTGCCTTCCATGGATTAACCCTTATTTTGTTAGGTGAATTACACTAGGAGTTATTATGACAATGCATGCCACAGTTGGCACAATTGATTGTGCTCCGGTTGTCATTCCTCTTTGAGAATATCGGTCTTGGTGGGGATCTGAATGCCATTGTTTTGGATCTACATTCATCAGCTTTGTGTCCAAACTTGTTGCACGCATAGCAATAGCTCTTGAAGCTTCCTCTGCTTCCACTGGAGACACTTGAGGGACGAGACCAACATTCAGTTGTCTTGTGGCCATGCTTGCAACAGTTTTTGCAGTAACTGTTAGTTGGCTTTACCGGTGCATTTTTGCAGTCACTTGTTCTATGTCCCAGTTTGCCACAGTGATTGCAAGAAGTATTGAAGGTCTTTTTACCTTTTTGTTCTACCGGTTTCTTCTTTTCCTTCTTGCTTTTCTTGGCTCTAGATGACTCACCGGTTTCCTTGGTGCTTTGACCGGTGAAGCCAAGTCCTATGGGATCCTTATGCTTTCTTTGAGCTTTCAGTTGTTCATCAAGCTTTGTAGAACTTTCGTTGTACCTTCTAAGTGTCTCATTTCTTTCTTTGAGAATTTTCATTTGTTCCTTCAGTTGATACAACTCAATTGCCAGCCTTTTGCATGCATCATCTCTGTCATGCCAATTCTTTTGCATGTTGACATTTTCTTGAGTGACTATCTGCATGTCTTCTTGAAGTTGCAAAACGACAAGGTCACTCTCTTACTAATCCTTCAGCCATATTTCTTGCTCTCTCAGAGGCTGCAAGAGATTTTACTGCAGTGTTTCTTTCATCTTCAACTTTCCTCTTTTTCTCAATTAACTTAGTCATTCTTAAGGCATTATCTTCCTTGCTCTCTTTTTAGGTTGGAGATCTGATCGGTTAAGATCTGGTTCCTCTCCATGAGCTCAGAGACTGCCTCTTCAGCTTCGTCTGATCCACTTTGCCCAGAGAGCTCCTCAATCGTTTCATTGCTCTCACTTAACTGCAGAGCTAGCTCCTTTCTCTTAGCTAGAGATCTTCTCAGCCTATTCTAAAGAGAGGCAATGATGTCATTGGCTTCCTCAAGCTGCTTCTGATACCTATAACCCTCCATGATCTTTTCCCAAGCGGTTAAGCTCTAAATATATTTAAGGACCAGAGCTCTGATACCAATTGTTATTACTAACCGGTTACTGAGAGGGGGGGTGAATCAATAAATACTATTTCTATCTTCAATTAAACCTTGTATAAAGATTGTTGCAGAATAAACAGAATGTAAATAACCATTCGCAAACAAAAATAGAAATATTCAGATCAACACATCATATATACGTGGAAACCCTCGGTTAGAAGGAAAAAACCACGGTGAGATAGAGCTCACAACTTCACTACTGCGGTAATAAAGATGCCCGGTTAAGAGTTTACACAACACTTGCAAGAGTGCTTCTTGGTAAAGGGATTTGGTAGAAGATCGGTTAAGATCTTGACTCTGTTAGGAGCCGCCTTGTTAAAGGACTTTCAATATCAATTAAGATGCTACCCGGTTAAAGGATTTATACAAAGAACCTATTAGGGCTCACCTTGATAGAGGGATTTGAATATGCTTTAACAGTATAAAAGCAATGATCTTAATTGACACTCTCTGTCTGATTAGATCATACTTGTTGATCTTTCCCGCTCTGCTTGGCTGTTGAACCTTTCTGCCTTTCACCTCCTGTGACTGTAGCTTCTCTCAAAAGATCTCTCTCCTGCTCAGTATATTCAACAACATTTCTTTTGTGTCCTATGACCTGTATTTATAAGAAATTAATCTTATTAAAACCTAACTCATAGAACCGCTAGGTTGTATATTCATCCATAAATCATGCAGCAAAAAGCTTTGCGAGATGATCTTGAGTTTACTTTGAAACATCCGTGTAGAAATAAAACTAACTCCTGTTAAAAAGCTAACTCCAGTTCTAAACGGTGGATGTTTCGTATAATCTGGTTTTAAATTAGATAGCTCCGCATAATCCGGTGCGGATTATTATGCACTTGACTGGTATTGATCTTATACTCGGTTTATCTCTTGTATACACTATAAGACCGGTACTATGTACTTTGTTTAGTTACCGGTGCCTAAAAAGTAATATGAGTGATCTACCGGTGTACCTATACCGGTGGGAATGGTGTTTGCATCTATCTTCACCAATGACAACTTAAATTTGCCAACAATATATACACAAAAAAATGCAAGAAATATACATAATTAAATCATTTGATAGTATGATACTTCATCATTTGCAAGATAAATATTAAATGCAAATTGATAGTTTACAAATATTCAAATAAGCCATATCATATACGTTTATGTTCATGATTCCAATGAAAATCAGAAAATCATTACAATTACAAAATCAAAATGTAGTTCATGATTCAATGTTCATCAATCAGGATTCACTAATCAAAATCATAAGGATTTTCAAAAAAATCATCTTTAGCCGCTGCAAGTTCAAGATCATTTGAACCCAAAGTGGTTCCACTTGCACTAGATGCACCATGTGTCGGGATGCAATCATCATCCTCATAATCTGTAGTGAGTCTAGTAAGATCCTCAACAGTTGCATCCAAGTTGGCACACTTAGGGGCTACATCCCAAAGCTCTGATGGGCCATCCTTGTAGTTTGGATCCTTACGTGACACAAGACGTAAGTTGCAATGAATATAAACCAAGTCTTCAACTTTTTTTGAGCCCAACCGGTTACGCTTCACTGAGTGGATAAAGGAGTATGTAATCCAATTTCGTTCAGCGGCATAAGAACTTGCAACCTAGACAATGTTCACAAAATAAAAAATAAAATACAAAGTAATTTAAAGAATGTTAAGTATTAAATTGTAGAATACAAGTGGTAAAGAAAACAAAAAAAACTTGTGAGAGGATCTTGATTGCAAGAGGTTGTAGATACTTATATGGTTGACCATAGAGGTGCTACCATGTGATAGCTTCCATGTGGTTTTTGTCATTAATAGCTCTTGGATTATGATTTCTTCTTGAGGCAAACAAGCCAAATTCTGTCCTAACTTTTTTCTGCACTTCTTCATTTGGCAAGAGTCTTTCAAAAGCTTTCTTGTACCCATTAGCAACTTCTTCATCTATATATGGTACTACTCTCCCTGGCATAGAAAGTACTTCCTTGCTATAGTACCTTGGAGATGGGGCATATGAAAGGAGGTGCAATGGGGTGGTCATCTTTTCCCAACGATGATGAATGATTGATTCCACCTTATTGCATAAGGTTTCACATTCTATGGGGTCATTCTCATGTTTTTGTATTGCAATTTTTACCTTCACTACCATTGTTCCCATGCCATCATAGACATCCTCCAAACAAGGTGCATTTGTATCAACAAATCGGAGCATAGTCATGATAGGCTCAGTGAAATCCAATACATATTACACACGAACTCATCAATTGTCATCCAAGACCAATGTCTTGACCTTTTGGGCCGTCTCTGAATGTAAAGTCTTCCATACACCCCATTGGTTGGAAATAGCTAGAACCATTTGGCTCAATGCCTCTTGCACCTTGAGAAGTCGTCTCATAACAATAGTATGAAATGCAAATCGGGTCTCAGCAGCCTAAGTAAGTTAATAACAATATGTCAATAAATATTAATTAAATTTATATACAAATTGATAATTGAACATGACATAAAATTTATTAAAATTAAATAAATAAATAAAATTAAGTAATTACAATTTACCTTCAACAACTCCAATTTCGAGAAAGATCTGAATATTGATTGTGACATTTGGTGGTTTGTCACAGACATCTGGATCTCCTCCCCCTCTTAGTATATTTGTTTCACCCACTCTATTTGAGTGCCAATTTGTTGCATCACCAAGTTAAGGGAGTGTATGATGCATGGTGTCCAAAAAAATGTGGTCATATCGACCCTCAACCAAAGCACCTGCACCCCTACAATTTTTTGCATTGTCTGTGATTACCTGGACCATATTCTCACTACCACCATCTCTATGGACTCAATGAGAACTCTAGAAATGAACTGTGCATCTTTCACTTCCCCTTCACAATCAACTGCCCTCAAAAACATTGCCCCTTTAGGGGACACTACAATAACATTAATCAATGGACAATTTTTGGTATCTTTGCATCCATCGGAAACAATAGAAACATTCGAAGTAATCCAAGAATCTCTAATTGGTTGAAGTGATCTCTCTATAGAAGTCCTCTCTTTTTGCAATATGGTGTTATGCACCTTTTCATACCCAAGACTTGTGTAACCAGCTACTGCACTATTGATGGCTGCCACCATCTCCTTCCAATATGGTGATCTCACCAAGTTGAAAGAAAGACCATTGGCATAGAGGCAACATCCAATGGCTTGATCAATAATGTCTCTTGCCTCCATTTTAAATGTTGTGTCCAATGGACCTCTTTTGCGGGTGCTAATTTATACTTCATCTTCCACTTTTGATATAGGCAAGAATGGATGTTTGGAGGATGCAACTGTTTCAGTGGGTAACTCCATTTTTTTCTTTTCGGATGGACCAATGTAAGAAGTTTGTTTTGATCTTTTAACCAATCTATCAGCCTCTTCTTGTTCTTTTACATATCCTGCTATTTGTGCAGGACACATCCTCTTCCTCTCTTTGCCTTTGCACATCCCCTTCCTTTACCAGCAGGGCCCATATAGTGAAGTTTAACTCGAGAATATGAGCTATTAAATGGTTCAGTATCACATGTATTACACTTCCATTTATATGACCCACCTCTTGAAACTTGTGAAATTCTTGTGGCATGTCTCTATAAACGAGATCCTATATCAATTTTGAATTTATCGGCTCCTTGCCCTCCCACTGAACTATCACTACCGGCTATTCTTGCAATCTGATGTGCTATTATAAGAAATTAAATAAATTTAAATTAGAAAAAAAGCTAAGAAAATCAAGCATACAAGTGCAAAAAAGATACAAAAATATTAAAACAGAGAGCTAAACTTGTTTCTTTATTTCTTTAACATAAAATAATTTTATAATTTTCCATTGACATAAAATAAATTTACTTCATGAAAATAACTCAGGTTCAGCTTTTAATTAATCAAATATAAATAATTCCTAGAAACTTTAAATTTTTTTTCAATGAAGAATAGGCTTGCCACCCAATCCAGGCGCAGCAGCTAGCTTCCCATAAACGACATTTCCTAATTCTTCTTTCCATTCCAATAAGGCTTCTCTGCTTCCTTCTTGATCACCTGCCTCCCCTGCTTATCTATTTCCTTTTCTTTTCTTCTCCTTCCTGTGTTACTTCAGTCCCAGCTCTTTTATTTACAGTGACAGCCAAACCTTACCAAACTTATATGAAGTCATTTCAATTCTCTTCAAAAGAGTTTGCTGCTCCCACATTTCTAGTACAACTTTCAAATGTGTATGATGCAATTTATTTAGACAGCATGGAATGCAAGCACCTAGTACAATGTTTTTGTCAAGAAAGTCTAGCCACCTTAGTCCAGTCCTGTCTCTTTTTTATTTTGTTTTGTCAAAAGCTCATATAATAACAGTAGGTTAGCCTACCTCTCTTTTTAAAAAAGTGTAATAGTAATAATATATAGTTATATTTGTTTTAGTATTTTACATGAGTTAAAATATGTTGTTTAAAATTTAGTTTATTATAATATATTAGTAAGTACATAGCAAGATATTCTTTTGGAATGGGGTCTTGACTAAAATTGATGATGAAACAAGATAACAATTTCATTTACGTCCTCATTTCAGCATCAAACCAGGGTGTTAGTGAGCACCATTTATAGTCATTTGATTTATGGCATTGAAACCCTCGTGAAGTGAACTGCAGAAGATCCTCTAGCTTGCACCTTGCCATCGGTTAATTGATCGATGTACTTGTCAATGACCATTAAAATTGTGTACCTTCTGGAATTTGACAAAAAATAAAAATTGAGCTGTACATGCAGACCTCAAAGTTTTATTAATTTTGTTCTGGAACTGAAATCTTGTTTATGGAGTCATGCTGATCACGTATATTGGTTTTCTTTTTCCTTCAGTTGGTGAACAAATAAATCCATTTCATTTTTGTTCAGTGAATGAAGCCTTTTTATTTTATTTATGCTAATTTGTTATGTTTAGGGCCATTTTTTCTTATACTTAATGGCCAAACAGATTACTGATTTGTTTTAGTTCAATTCAGGAAATGAAGCCTGTTTTTAATTTGTATTTGGATTTGTGCTAAATGGGGATTTTAGGGTTGTCTTTTTTCTCAAGCCTATGTGAAAATGGATTATATTATTTTAGTTCTGTTTTAGTTTTGTTCAGAAAATGACACCTCTTTCTTTATTTGTTTCTGGGTTTTGTGCATCTGAGGTGCTTTAAGGTTTTTACTTTTTAAAGCTTAATATGCAATTTTTTTCAATTTGGTTTTAATTCTGCTCAGGAAATGCAGCTTGTTTCTTAATTTTTTCTTGGGTTTGTGCCTGCCATGTATTTCTAGTTTTTTTTGTCTCAAGCTTGATGCCCAAATGGATTTCTAATTTATTTGAAGTCTGTCCCTAACATGAGGACTTTTGTGAGATTGCTATCAGGATTCAACTGTGTAGTTTTTTTGAGTCAAACTCATTGATTCAACCTTTTGAGTTTGACTCAAAAAACTACACAGTTGAATCCTGATAGCAATATCATAATTTGACTTGCTGTGGGAAATATCTCCTACTTATCAATGAGGACTATATGGTTATTTTTTTTAAAGAGGGGTAAACGCTTTGACCTAGAGATATGAACCGGTGAGGCCACAAATGGGGGACCTCATCCCCAATGGGATTTGAACCTTGATGGCAAGAACAACAACACAACAACTTAACGATCACAACATGCCAACATTGGTGATACATGGTTATGTTTTGGGCATGGTTTTCATAAGAGATATTGGCAATTGAACTCTAGATTTGTTTTGAGCTTGTTTTGGAAATGAAGCCTGTTTTATTTTGTTTTTGTTTTTTTATTATGAAGTGATGCTTGTTTTTTAAAATTAGTTTCAATTATATTGTGGCAACTTCTTAATAATTTACTCTTGAAAAAAAACTTATTTTCCCACATTTGATTTTTTAAGTTTAATTCTCATTTGGAAGAGACGAGTCTTAAATCTGTATGGCTCAAGTCAAGATCTGCAGGTTCAGGAATTTATTTAACATTGTTTGCTGGAAGTGATTTGTTTTAATTCTGCACTGAAACAGAGTTTATGTTATTTTCCTTATGTTTGTGATGGAGCTCCTGATTTCCATTTTGATCAGGGACAATTTTTCTGTGATTATGTGTATTTTTGTTCTTCAATATTTTATGGTTTGTTCTTCGATGTCTTAGGTGTGTTTTCTTTATTTTTGTAAATTTTGCTCTCAGATATTTTTCTGATTCTTTTAACTCTATTAAAAGTTTTTCTCTTCATATTTTACTCTGAACTGAATCTTTTGATTCCTCTATTGTTGCTATCTTTTTTATTATGATTTTCTCTCTGTCTCTTTTGATCTTGGAAGTTATCCTTTATTGGAGACTGGGTTTTGTTTTCAGTTTTCACAGATGATGTGATTATAAATATTCATTTTATTCTTTGACATTAAAAGAAGCTCCTATGGAATTTAAGGTTTAATTTGGTTTTGAAACTGATAATTTTCAGGCATGTACAGCTCAAGCCGCTATCTTCAACTGGATGATTCTGGAGTTTATTTAACATCTCTGGCTGTCACTGTCTTGATTTCGGCAATAGCCATAATTGGGATTTTGTTATTCACACTTGTAATTACACTAGCTATATTGCTGGCATCTTGTCAAAGCAAGCCTGATGTTGTGGTCAAAGAAGGTACGGGAACAGAAATGGGCATTGATGTTTGCAGGAGCGCTGTTTTGAACTTTGAGCTTAATAACCTACAAGGGAATAATGTTTTCCCAAGTATGTGTGAAGAATATGTGTTTCAATACATGACAAGTGGTCAATATGTGAATGATGTAAATGGAGCAATCGAGGTAGCAGATAGCTGTTTAATTTCTGCCATTGTGAATGGTGATGGACTCGATACAGTAATATTGGACATTGATGAAACAGCTTTGTCCAACTTTCCATACTTCAGCACTTTTCAGCATCGGTAATTTTTTCCACTCTAGATATCTATAAAGAGAATAAGATTTCAGTGACTCATCTGTGTGCTTGTATAGCCTTTTCTGTTTCCTGTTATATTTATGGGCTAGAAAAACATACATTATAGAGATCCTTAAAACTGTCAGCCAAAAATATATATTATAGTTTGTTAGGTTTCTTTAATGTCTCCACTTAAATTTCACAGATAGGTTATTGTAATGTATGTTTAGTTTTGGTGATTTTGTTTCCATATCATTCTATTTTTCTCTCTGTTATCAACCTTCCTGATCGGGGGAAGAGGAGCTTTATCATTTTGCACTGCTGCCAAATACCTCTTTAAAGAAGCCACAAAAGCTTGGCACTCATTTACCTGCAGTCTCAAGATGCAATAGTAGTTCTAAACTTTTTAGTTTAATTTCCTGTTGCATTTCAAGTAAAATGTCTTGCCCTGAGTGCATTTTCAGTTGATACTCCCAAAATCTGGAGTCATTGCCTGTACGGAATCAGTTTTACAGATCTTTGTTTTTGCGTCTGTAACAGCATTCAGAAAAAATCAATATAAAATGTTCAAGCTATATAGTATGGTTTTCCTGCTAGCTAAGCCTTTGACCTGTTGTAATGAATCCATTTTCAGTTCCATGCTGCATAATGTGGATGCTTGGAATCATTGGGTTGAAGAAGCTAAATCTCCACCACTGATTCCCACTTTGAAGTTGTATCAGAAGCTTCAGAACCATGGTCTGGCTTTGATTTTCCTTTCTGGAAGACACGAGAACCAACGGGACTCCACTGTGGAGAACCTCCTTCATGCTGGTTATTCTGGTTGGACAATGTTGATAATGCGGTAAGATGACTCTTCATTTGCAATGTGTATATCTGGATGTATATTGGTCATGTGCACTCTCTTCTACATGCTGCAGACATGCACAGTGTTTAGTATGTATTCAATGTAGGCTGGCTAAAATCTGTGTTGTAATTTCAAATTTTAAGTTTACATTTCCAAACTTGAATAGTAGGAATCACCGTTGAGTGGTAAATGGTATGTGGAACAATCTAGTAGCAAAACAATTATCTTGACACAAATGGTTTTCTTATTCATAGAAGGTATGTTGAAGATGCTAGAGGCTTGCTAGATTCTTGATTTTTATCCTCATGAGAGCTGAATGCAGAATAGTTTCTCAACCCCAAACTAGCTAAATATTCTCTTGGCAGAAATAAGAATTCACTAATAAACAATAAAGCACCTTCACCGGGATAACTCTCAAACATGTGATACCAGCAAGTTGAGGCCATTTTCAAATAGTGCACCAGGGTGTAAAATTTAAGATTCTACACAGGTGCCCCTTGAGTTGTGGATATGACATGTACAGAAACAGGGTGATTGACTTTGTACCTGTTTTCCGTTTAATATGGTATCCCATTCATAATGTCATAAAATACAAGATAATTTGTCTCAGCATAATATAGCATTTCTACTAACTTATAAGGTGTACATTGATTTGGGGTCTAAGTTGCACTTGAGCCTACCCACTGTCCAGCAATAGATCTATCACTATGTCATTTCCCAGCTCAAGTTGTAATGTGGTCAGCAAGACTACAATCTTTTTTCAATTTACTTCTCTGGTTTCCAATTCATATCTTTGTGTATCATTTGAGGTTGAATTTATCTCAACCTAAAAGTTTTATTTTTTCACAGGTTCACTCTCAGGCTAGCTTCCCAAATATCTCAGCAAGAGGTTTATAGAACCGATCAAATTCTGTACTTCCTAGTGTGTGGTTCATAGTCTCACCAATACTTCCTAGTCTATTTGATGCTTAATGATAATCTGGTCTATGTTAGCCGGAAAGACTACTTTATTATATGTCGTATATTAGTTATGTTGTTCCGACGGTAATTAGTTATTACCAAAGGGTAGTTGGGTGGAGTGGTGAGGTTTGGTCACACCCCTTCGGATAGATAAATATGTACCACCTACAGGTGAAGGAATTATTATTATGATGAGGATGTGAATGTACTCATACGTTGGAATGATTAATGAAAGCATCTATTATTCTCTGATATATTTTGTGTTCATTAGATTTCCTGTACTATGCAATATTAAGTTTACCCCAGCGGGCAAACATCTGGCGTCGTTGCCAAATGAATCTGGCAAGTGACGGAATGAGTGGGTGAACGGGAATACCACTTGAGGACGAATGCGGATGGAACCACAAAACTTTTTGAAGAAGAGCATGCTTTGACAATCAATGATTGAATAGAATTTATGCCTAATCAATTGAATAAAAATAGAAATTTAAAGAAGGAACTCGAGGAGGAACAAGCCGCTAGAAAATCCGTACTCACAGTAGCAAGCCGAGCGAAGGGAGAGATTCAGAAGACGCGCCGAAGGACTACCGAAGGGAGTAAGTGAAGGCGAGGGTCTGGGGGAATCTGACCGGGAGGCCGGAAGAAGTGACGAGGACCGCCTAGAGGAAACAAGGAGCTTGTTTGCGTCCTTAACCTTAACCCCACGGATGGAAGCAAGACAAGCCCGAAGGAAGGAAGAAGAGGAAGCCGCAAGGAGGGAGGCTCAGGATACCGCTGCTGTTGAGAGTATCGAAGTGACAGAGGGGCATGGGGATCACACTAGCCCACCAGGCTTGGATAGTTCTAGTAGTTCGGGGACATCAAGTGGTACGGTACCAAATATTTTCAGGGTACCGACGCCGACAGTACCATTTCAGCTTGTAACACAACCGGTGTTGCAAACACAGTCGACACCTAGTAAAGTAAACATGGCGACTAACAAAGAGAAGCTGCCAAAATTCCATGGAGATGGGAAGGAAGATCCAGTATGACATTGTCGTACATGCAAGACAATCTGGTCGGCGAATGGAGTCGCCGACCATACAGAATGGGTAAAACAGTTTTCGGCCACACTTAGAGTGGTAGCCATCGACTAGTACTCCGATGTGGACAAAACAAAGGTGACCACTTGGGCCGACCTCAAGAAAGAATTCGAGGAGTTTCGACTCTTGAGGGATGACAATGAAATTGTTTCCGAGATATACGGTACCAAACAAGGCAAGAAGGAGACTGTGCAGGCTTATAGTCGCTGACTAAAGGAGTTAGTCGGAAAAATGGATAGCCAACCATCAAATGGCTTGAAGAAGAGATGGTTCGTAGAGGGCTTGAAATCTAACCTACGGAGGAAAATGAAGATAGTGCCCCCCACCTCATACGTAGATGCCTATAATCGGGTGATGGACTTGGAGAGCGAACAAAAGACCTCCAAGAAGAAAAGAAGCAAGTCCTCTTCCGACGAAGATGACACTTTGGATGGTGACAGTGGTAGTGATAGCGAGTCGAAGAAAAAAGTCATGGCTCTCCAAAAGGACATGGAGAGAATGATGGAGTTCAAGACCATGAAAGGGGGTACCAACAAGGGGGAAGTTGACATATGGTGTACGGACTACAAGGTGAGTGGCCATACAAAGGGGTCGTCTCCCAAAATGGCATTTTGTGACATTTGCTAGATCATGGGCCATTCCACCAAGGAATGCCCATACAACATGAAGGTGAGGAATCAACAAGTGCTATTTACCCAAAAGCAACCATCTACATCAGGGGCAGAGACTAACAATAACGCATCCTCGGGCGGGTACGGAGGCAACCGACGCGGTGGTGGAAGGGGCAATACCAACAACACCAACACAAGGAGTCAAATACAATACGACTCCAAGGGTCGACCGATGATCCAGTGCCGAGCTTGCAATCAGTGGGGCCACTTTGCAAGAGACTGCGACAAGGGCGACAACTTGCAAAAGATATGCCACCGGTGTGGTCCTGGCAACCATGAGGATGCCCACTGCCCAAAATCCGGGGTCAACTTGCTCAACATCGAGGGAACGAGAAGTGACAAGGGGGTACCAGCCATCACACGATCACAAGCAAAACAAGCCACATATCCAAACCCTCAAATAGAAAAACAAGGGGCACGAGAGGGTAAGAAAGAAATACAGAAGGCGATGAAAGCACAAAAAGAAACATGGGAGATGGCCACCACCTCGGGCTAGAGGGATGCAGAACAAAACATTCTGAGACAAATGTTACATTTAGGGGTACCGGTGAAACTTCAGGACCTCCTTCACACCATGCCTCACTTGGGAACGACACTGTTGGGGAATTTGGCCACGCAGCCAAATACCACACGTACGGACATCCCCAGAGGGTTTGCAACTGACCCGATGCGGAAGGTACTCGACAATCGTCGAGATGGACATCTTTGGCTCCATCCTAACAGACACTATAGTGGATGGAGGGTCAGGAGTGAATGTCCTTTCGAAGGAGACATGGAAGAAATTGGGCAAGCCAACCTTGTAGCCCCCAACCTTCAACTTATTGGGTGCCGATCAACAAGGTATCAAACCCCTTAGAACGTTGATGGCACAACAGGTCACCATTGGCTCGCAACCATTTGTACTAGACTTTGTGGTGATACCTTTGAAAAAGAAGGGTTACGATGCCATTCTGGGTCGAGGGTGGCTAGTCACGGCGAAAGTAAACCACAATTGGAAGAAAAATACCCTCTCGATGGAGAATGGGGGGAGGAAGTTCACCATCGACCTTCGCACCCAGATGGTGAGCGAAGAGATAGCCTCTTCTTTAGACTCAAAATTTGACCCTGAAGAAGAAAACGATCAAAGGGATGAAGGAAGGGACATAATGAAACCGAATAGTGAAGGTGTGCTAAGATTGGGGGAATACTCAGAGGATGATGCAGATTCATTGAACGGTCTCTTCCACTGGCAAATAGAGGATTACGAACTCTTCCGACCAGCATGCAATGTACTAAGTATTGAGGAAGAGCCGGAAACATTTCCCCTGGAGTATGGTGAATACAATGAAGGGGATGCAAAAGTAAGCGAAGTGCGGACGCATAAATTTGAGGAGCAAAACCCCATGAAGTATAAGGAGCCTTCTGTCCAACCAATGAATCTAGGCAAGGAAGAGGAACCTAAGATCATTCGTGTTGGCAACGATTGGAATCCTGGGTGGAAGATTGCAACCTTCAAAATCTTTATTCTCCTTATGTACGGGCAAGAGATCGTGTTCCCTATAGAATTTATGGTTCCAAGCCTTTGGATGGCAATTGAAAACAGACTCGGCGACAGGGAAAGATTGAGGGAGCGGCTGCACACTCTCAATAAATTAGATGAAAGAAGATTGATAGCACGATGGGCAGCAACAGTTGTACAACAACAGAGAAAATGTTGGCACGATAAGCACCCACAAAAGATGTGTTCCTCCCCTGGCCAGCTGGTGTTGAAGTACAATGGAAAGAATAAGATTAAGCCAGGAAAATTTCAGGAAGTCGGCTACGATGGGGCTGTCAAGTTGTGGACTCTCGACAGATTGGAGATACATGAGGCCATCAACGGGTCCAAATTGAGACCTTACCCGGCGAGACTGAACCTTCCGAGGTCAGGGAGGCGACCCGAGAGCTATCCAAATGGGCGACCGGAGAAGCATTCGGAAGGTAATTAGACTAAGAAATTAAAAAAAAAACACCGTACGACTAAGGTCTGAACGACCGTACGGTTGGAAAAAAAAAGAAAAAAAGAACTTGCCGAAGTCACCGAATGGTGGCATGACCACCGAACGGTGGCATGTTCACCGAATAGTGGAATGTCACCAAATGGTGGCATGACCACCGAATGGTGGCTTGCCCAAACATGGAGACACGACACAGAGGGTACATGGATTTTTGCATGCAACTAGAACTTGAAAGCAATCGTACAGCTCAGTATGAAGGTGAGAGGAAGGCTAATCAGGGAGAAGTTCCATACAGATGACAAGGAGTGGTAGCGAAGGTTTTTTTTTTTTAAAAAGCAAACAAAAAAACGACGACAAATAAAAACATAATCGAAGGGAAGGACATAAGCAGGTAGTGAAGAAAACATAGTTATTGGCCATTTGCACAGGCACTGTAAGCAGTTGACAGACAGAGTATGGCATTGGAAGAAAATCACAAAAATAGTGTGCCCCATGGACTTCTGTGTGGGTTTGAAGGTGCTCATTTGGTCTTGGTGGCGGGGGCGTTGCCCCCTAGACCCCCATTTTATTTTTGAGGTACACTACAATTGTGAGTTGGGGCATCAGAACGGCATGAGAAAATTATTCAGTTTAGTTATCAGCATTTGAGGAGTGTGACCAGTTGATGGGACCCGGAGTTGTTGTAGGCATGGAATGTCTGCATGCCAGAGGTGGAGAGAGCACTGGAGCAAGCATTTCGAGAGGGGTACTGCGCTTTGAAGCACTCAAAGTAGGTGTTGGCTGGACGTGAGGCTGTCTTGGTTGATGCATAGAGAGCTCGGGAGGAGTTGACCACCCGGTTGGAGGCAGTAGAGCGACACTTAGCTCAGAGTACCTAGGAGTTGGAAGCGGAGAAGGTGGCACGGGTGGCTATCGAGGTCAGATTGGCTCGGGAGACAGTATCGTTTGAACAAGAGTTAGTGGAGGCTACAGTTGAATAGTGTGTTTTGGCATAGGAGGAATGTGATGTGACGGAAAAGGAAATACTCAAAGCAGCATTGATGGTGAGGGTGGCACTTCAGCTTTTTCAGGGACGCCCCTCCACCCCTTCTTCTCAGTGATTTTCTTATTCTATGTGGTGTATTTCATCTCTCTTTTGTTGTGAGTCACCGGAGACGACCTTTTTGGGGGGGGATGATGTTAGCCGGAAAGACTACTTTATTATATGTCGTGTATTAGTTATGTTGTTCTGACGGTAATTAGTTATTACCGAAGGGTAGTTGGGTGTTGTGGTGATGTTTGGTCACACCCCTTCGGGTAGATAAATATGTACCACCTACGGGTGAAGGAATTATTATTATGATGAGGATGTGAATGTACTCATATGTTGGAATGATTAATGAAAGCATCTATTATTCTCTGATATATTCTGTGTTCATTAGATTTCCTGAACTATGCAATATAAAGTTTACCCCAGCGGGCAAACAGTCTAGTGCTCGTGCATGGTCAACCATTAATTCAATGCAAATGTAGCTTCCCTCTGTCAGGAGAATCATTATGTAAGCTTTCAATTTTTCAAACTCAACAAATTTCTGAATCCTTGCTAACGACTATGCTTCAGCATCTTGATCTCCTTCGTTTCAATGCTACAAAATTTTATGGATCAGTTCAACATCACCAATATTTCCAATAATTTAAGTTTGCACTTATTATTCATCTACCTCTGATTTATATCTTAATCACATTAATTTTGAGGTGGTGGGAATAATCATATTCATTTCCCACTCATTCCTTGCATATGTACTATAAATAATTAATTGCTCTCAACATGCTAATGCTAATCTGTCTATTTCTCAAATTATTTGGCAATCCTTGGTATTCCATCAATCTAACTGTAATCATATTCAAACTCTAATTATCCTGATTCCTAATGCAATTGTATGACATTTCAAATGAAAATCCCTTGTTAATTTATAGCTTGAATTATTGTATTTGATTATTTTACAAACAAATTTCTCGATGCATAACTATTCTTATGAGTTTCAGACTTTGACTTCCAATCTAGAAAATATAAATGTGTAACATAGGAATGCTTAGGAAAGTAATCTCTAAGTGGTTTCTTTTAACAAAGCACCAAAGAAAGAAAAACTGAAGTATTCTATTTAAACTTGTGATCGAGTTGCAAAATTGCCACAAAGCCTGAACCCAACCATGGAGTAATTGCCAAAAAGCATGCATGGGATAAGATTCTTTGTGGAGCTCACCTGTTTCCTTTTAAGGCTACATTCATCCTTCCTAGCTATAGTGTTGACTGTTTGCGGTTTTGATAATTTACATCAATCTGCTTTTCTTTGGGGACAGTTCATAGTTGTCTCTTGTTTAGATGGTTGTCTAATCTATATTTTCGAAGGGACAGAAATTATATTCGATCTCAATGTCATCTGTTAAACAGAACTTTAGGCCATGGCAATTTAACCGAATGAGGGCTCTGTTTACCTGTGCTAAAACTAGCTACACATAAGGAGTTTATGACTGCATAAATGGTTCAGAAGATGGACTTTTAGCAGTTTTGTTTAAAAATTAGGGTCAATATTGACTTAGAAGGGGGGCCAAATAGACATCAAAGGTATACTGCATGAAGTCTATGACAATCGTCTTCAAGATAGCGACTGTCCACTTAAGGTAACAATTGCTTTCAAAATCACATCCTTTTATATTCAATCAACCTTGTCTAGATGGAGAGCAATTGCCAGGATGAAAACTTGGATTCAAAATTTTGGCTAGTCATGCTCCCTTTATTAGAATGGCTGTGATAATACTGACCAAAAGGTGTTCTAAATATAATGGCTATTTGCCCATGGTTTGAATGCACCAATTTAAAGAGAAAACATAAGGCAAAGAAAGATGCTAAATGGTAAATATGTTTTAAGCTAGATTTGAGAAGACTTAGATTGCATATCTTTGAATCTACAACTATGCCTAAATGTGAACGCTCTTGTCATATTGTGAGTTGAGAATATCAAATTGAGTAGAAGAACAAATTAAAATTGTTTAATGCCATATATATAGATAGCTTTAATAAATTTTGTTTTTGGTTTTTATTTTCCACTTTCAGGACTAAATATGAGATGCAGATGAATGCCCAAGCCTACAAGTCCAAACATAGATTACAATTGGAGAGCAAGGGCTTGCGCATCAAAGGTGTTATTGGGGATCAATGGAGTGACATTAGAGGTCCAGCTGTTGGGAATTGCACTTTTAAGCTGCCAAATCCATTGTATAACATCTTGTGAGTCTATCTTGGGTGTTATATAGTTTGTACCAGTATTTTCTGTGGAGAAGGGCAGAGGTCCTATGACATTTTAGGAGCTTTTGTGTATGTTGTGCGAGTATCGGTAATTATTGCTTAAAATCTACTTTGAGCTTGTAGATGTTCATTGTTTATGGCCATGAAGACAAACATAAAGAGGTGGTTACTATTTCCTCATTCTTGTAAATTGCACTGGAGAAAAGTACCAACCTTCTATGTGTTGTGAATGTACACAACTATTTCATATAAACTTTTATTCGAGGGTGTTCCTTATTGATATTATGACAGGCTTTTTAAAAAAAAAAAATTGATACAAATGATTTGGAGAATAGACATAAAATTTCATTACAAATGTTCAAACATAGGGTTTCTCTTTCAAATCCTACCAGAAGTATGCTTCTCATATGAGGTGACGATCTTATAACATATAAGATTTGAGTAAATCCTTCTCTCTAACAAAAATACACTGTAAACAACAAATTTGTAGTCTCCTATCTTATCTAAAGCTACGGTAAGACTAATTCTAAGTAACCAATTGGAAAACAATGTAGTGGTTAATTAAAAGGCTTCAAGTTAACCTATATCACCTTTAAGTACACATTGTAGAACTCTTCATGCATAGCTTTTAAATTTAAAATTGGGTGGGATAAGCATAAATTGAATAAATTTCACAATTATGTTACATCTAAAATTGATTATGGATGCTTATTTAAATTTTATTATAACATATAAATCACACTAAAGTTACTTAGTTGCACATTTCTTCAGCAAATGGTAATGAAAATTAAATTTCTATAACCTTATATTTCATTGTCCTTAAAGTTAATTGTTATAAATCATCGACATACAATGGCAATGTTAATGATGTGAACTCAAATACACTAGTTTTTAGTTCTATGTATACACACTTTGCTATTGTACGGCATTGTAAATGAGTGATGACAACACTTTCAATAACCACCTTGTGGAACTTAAGACTCGTCACCATGGATATTGCTCGACTCTCACAATTCTAAACTTAATCCTCCATAATAAACGGTACTTAGAAAATAATAAAACTTATTCAAAAGCCAAAAATAAAATCAAGAATCTCAAAACTTGTCTATATCTTGTTATTGTTAATACATAATTAAACAATTATGCCTTCTCCTTAAAGAAAACTTGAAATTCAAACTCTTTATTTTCTTGTCATTTAATATGTATCTTGTGCAACATTTACAAATAATGAGCTCACCCCAACATGTGCCTAACCATGATGAATAATAAACATTTTTTTTTACAAATAATATATTACTCGTATTAAAAGATGATATATTATACAATTCCAAAAAAAAAGGGTAAAAAAAGTCACTCTACAACATTCATATAGGGTCTAGTCTAAACCATCAAAAGACACCAAAGTTGCAAAGTAGTAAGAGCTATACCATTAGAGTTCTCAATTTTGGCAATAACTACTTGCCACAAGGTAGGAAAGTTTTAAAAGGCAAAATGAATGTCAAGAAGTACGAAAAAATCACTATGACCAATCCAATTTGGCCATTAGAGTCTAGGTAGTTAGACTTGTTTAATATAGATTGTCTATAACATTGAATTCATGCTTTTGAATACTCAACGTAGAATGCTTACAAAATGTCCAAGCATTGTAAGGCATAATTGATATTACTTTCTTCCTCCAAGATGGTAATGTAAGAATCATTTCTAAAGCGACTACTGACAAACTATGTTGTGAAATTGAGCAAAGAAATACCTATAACTAGGTTCTTTGAACTAATCTTAACCAAGAGAGAGTCAAAGCCTTATGCAACAAACACATAAAGAGTCAGGGAAGATGGTAGCCCTTGTAGATGAATAAAAAAAGCCTAAATAAAGAAGTGTTGATTGTTAATGGTAACACAAGTATAAGAATCAACCAAAAAAGCCATTTTTATTAAATGCACAAATTGGGGACCAAAAAGTAAAGCTTGACCCATAACAAAGATAAATGGTCACTCAATGTAATTATAAGCTTTGGTGAAGTCAACCTTATAAACATGACTTGTTGAAAATGGTTGGTCCATTCTATTAATTCCCAAACAACAATTATGGTTTCAAAATTATACCTAAATTTTATAAATCCAGTTCGCTCAAGTCACACAATTTGGAGAACAAGATGGTGAAGCTTAAAACAAACACCTTATTAATTATTTTGTAGGATACAGAACAAGATGGTGAAGCTTCAAACAAACACCTTAGTAGTTATTTTGTAGGATACATTGAGCCAGAGTCAGTTTCCATAATTCCATTCCTCAAGGTCACCAACATTATGTATGAACTTTATATTCCCTTTGTTTATAATGATTTTTCAGGGATTAGAATGGAAAGCTTCAAACTAAATAATATGAAGAACTTCACCAACTAATTCTTAAAGATCTTCATCGAATTCTTAATGAAAAGCATCACAACCAAAAGCCTTCTCATTTATCATGGAAAAGACAACTTTCTTAAAATCATCTTCGATCACTACTACAAAAGTGTCCATAATAAACACAAAAAATGGTATAGGCTCATGCTTTGAAGATCATAATGACATTAGAAAGATAGAAGAAAAATTGAAACCTAAACTCAATCATAAATCCTCAAAATTCAAACACAATTAAAAAAATCATAGACCTCAATAGTATGAGCACCCTACTACTTTGAAACAAAACAATTAAAGGTGTTACCAATATTTAAAAAATAAATGTTACACTATTACAACAAACTAAAGGTAAATGCAATTTTGTTTACCTAATAATATTTCCAAATGTAATTATTAAGATCTTTTACTAAATTCAAATACAAAATTATTGATGGTAAAGAAAATAAATGGAAGGAAGATGAGAAAGCAAAATAAATGAAAGTAATATAGTTCTTACAAGTGTGTATTAATTTTTCCTCTTTTGCACAATAGATCATAATACATAAAGATAAAATATATCATTATAAAAAAATTTATACAATTTTATCAATAAGTTAGAGATATGTTTCATAGCAAGTCAAATAGTGATATTACTATTAGGATTCAACATAATAGTTTGAGTCAAACTTATTGACCCATGTTTGATTAGCAGTGGTTCACAAGAGCCCATCTCTCATGAGAATGTATGGAACACTTAGCACTCATTGCATCTAGGTGATGCATCTTGGCGGGTCTAGACCCGTCTTGGCAAGACTGGTCCAGATCTGGCTTGGCGGGTCCAAACCCGTCTGCAGTTCGGTTCTTTCAATAACCAGTCTGATTAGGCATGCATGAATAGTCTTTACACGATATCTCTGCAGTCTTCTTCTTCCAGCATGTTTCAACAATGAAACTCATATCTCTTATATAGACAAGTAAACCATTTTCATATTAGCCATTAGATTTTGCCGCTTAATCTCCTTCGTCCATTTTTCCTCTTAAACCTTCATAGGCAGATATGCCATTAACACATTTCAATCTCATCCTTTAGATCTTCTCCAAATTTTGTCAGTCGTGGATCTCATAACAAACTTAATCCTTAATCTCGAAATCATAACAATTCCATCTCGTCAAATTTCAGTCGGCTGTTCTTTGCATTTAATGTTTTCATCCATACTCGGTTAAAATAGAAATGCGTCAGTGATAACTAGTTAAACTAGCCCGTTTGATAATGTCAGTCGGTATACACTGCACTGGCTCGGTGTATACATAAATCTTCAATTACCGACCACATTGACTTGTTCAATTTCAGATCTCTTCTTCATAGTAGATTAATGTAACACGCTCAAGTCAACAATATAAAGTCATAGACTCATCAATAAGTTACCCAATGTTTACCTTATCCTTATTTGTCATATCCATCTTTTTCACATGTAGATAGTTCAGTTCTTCATCTTTTCTTCCTTCAATAGATGTTCAGATGTTTGTAACTAACATGATAAGTACTGTCAAGATTAGTTGACATCAATGACAATATATTGATTGATTAAATAATCTTACATACCATTTCAGTACTCGGTGATCTGTAATCATTGTTTCTTCAGTTCATTCAGATATTCAATCAGTTGTAGTTCATCAATTTGTCCCTTTGGCATTGACGACAACACAAGCAATATGAAAATATGCCAAACACATATCAAACATGTATTCTACAACTATGCAAGTAAATGTTGTAGCTTGGTAAGTATTTAATATGTTTAATCACTACAAAACATAACAACATTACAAGTGCAGACTCTCCCTGCGGATTTGATCTTTTCAACTCTCAGATTCCCTTTGTTCTCAGCAACAAATATTCAAGTCTCTCCCTTTCTGTGTGTTCTCAGTAACTGATTTTCCATATTCATTCTCTCTCCCTTTGACAACAATGCCAAAGAAAATAGACAAACAGACAAATTAACAAACATACAGCTATGCAGCAGCCAAGTATTTCTCTGTTGTTTAGCTCATATCATGTACATTCAGTGTACAGACAAACAAATTTATGTTCCAGCTTCTACAATCTTTCACAACCTTAGACAAAATCCAAAGTGTGAGCTCTGTGCATCAACATGAATGATCTTCTGATAAGTGTAGGTTGATGCAACCTCCAGTTCACCTCAGTGACCGGTAGACAGGGGATGGACCCCAAGTCTAGTTCTCAAATATTCAAATGTGTCCTTCGGTAATGGTTTAGTAAAGATGTCAGCAAGTTGTTCCTTAGATGTTACAAATTTCAGTTGTACTTGCTTCTCTTGAACTTGTTCTCTTAAGTAGTGATACTTAATAGATATATGCTTTGTCTTTGAATGCATCACATGATTCTTAGAAATATTTATAGCACTGGTGTTGTCACAATATGTAATCATCGGGTCAGTGATTACCTCATTCATTCCTTCCAACACTTGTATGATCCAAGCTATATTTGAACAATTTGTAGCATCATACTCTGCTTCAGCAGTGGACTAAGAAATGCATGCTTGTTTCTTGCTAATTCAAGTCACAAGCCTTTCCCCTAAAAAGAATGCTCCATCGGTTGTGCTCTTCCGATCATTTATGTTTCCAGCCCAATCTGCATCAGTGTAAACTTTCAGTTCAAATTTGCCTTCCAATGTGTACCATAATCCATATTCCTCTATTTTCTTTAGGTATCTCAAGATTCTCTTTACAACAACCATATGTGAATCTTTAGGATTGGCAAAAAATCTTGCCACAATCCCCATTGCATGTGCAATATCAGGCCTACTATGTACAACATACATCAGTTTACCAATCATAGATTGGTACAGAGTCTGATTTACCTCGGTAGATTCATCATCCTTTGTCAATTTGCAGCCAGTCACCATCGGTGTTCCCACGGGTTTAGCATCTTCCATGCCAAAAGTTTTCAATACTTCTTTAATGTATTTTGATTGAGTGATGAAAATCCCATCTTTTTGTTGTATAATCTGCAAACCTAGAAGGAATTTAATCTCTCCAAACATAGACATCTCAAATTCCTTTTGCATTTCATCAGCAAAAGATTTGCAAATATGATATTGTCCACCAAAGACTATATCATCAACAAATATTGCAGCAATTAAAATGTTATCATTAGAATCTCCTTTCATGTACATATTATTGTTTTCAGTAGTTCTTACAAAGCCAATACTTATAAGGTAAGCATGTAATCTTTCATACCACACCCTCGGTGCTTGCTTCAATCCATATAAAGCTTTGTGCAGTCTACATACCATGTCTTTCTGATTCGGATCAACAAACCCTTCAGGTTGTTCAATGTAGACCTCCTCCTCAATAATTCCATTCAGAAATGCTGATTTCACATCCATTTGATATACTGTAAATCCCTTATGTGCAGCATAGGCAAGCAATATTCGAACTCCTTCCAATCTAGCAATAGGTGCAAAGGTTTCACCATAATCAATACCTTCTTCTTGTGCATATCCTTTGCAAACAAGTCTTGCCTTATTCCTTGTAACTTCTCCATTCTCATTCAGCTTATTCCTGAAAATCCACTTAGTACAGATAACATTTTTATCTTTCGGTCTAGGCACTAAGGTCCATGTCTTATTCGTTTCAATTTGTTCAATCTCCTCATTCATAGCATTTATCCATTCCTCATTTTCAAGTGCATCCCTAACAGTCTTCGGTTCAAACTCACAAACTAAGCATGTGTTATGTCTTAACTTACTTCTAGTCAGCATGCCAACTTGCTTATCTCCAATGATTTGGTTTTTAGGACAGTGTCTTCTGACAAATCTTGCTAGCACGTGATTTCTCCTCTGCTCATCTGATAGGGAGATCTTCCTACCACAAGTCCTATCTCCTCTAGGACTACACTAGGTCTTCTTTTTGACCTTTCTTAAGGTTTCTATGACCCTGCTATAAGAGGGATTCTTCCTAATCTCCTCTACTCTTCAAGATCTCTCTACCAAGGTTTTGGTTTTACCTTAACTCTACAACTCCTCCAAATGAATTCAACTAGGAATTCATCCAAACTTCCAAATCCTTGTATCCATCTATCAGGTATGAGAGAGGACTCTTTTAGTCCTTGATTTCATCAATGTAGGGTGTTCCATCTATTGGTACTCTTCTCCAAGTACCCGATCTCAAAATTTGGCCTTAAAAGACTATTACGCCTTGTAGGTCTCCAAACACACAAATGTGAGCCTAGTTTTGAAAAGTTCCACACAAGTACCCAAATAAATCATACTTCTGAGTACCCTTTTCAAACTTTTTCAAGATTCATAGACCCTTATCTCTCCAACAGGTTCGTACTGTACTGTCCCACTTTGTAGCCTAGTTTTTAGACCTATTTTAGCCCTCACTGGTTCACAGTGAGGGTTTGATCTTTGCACCCCCAAATGAATTTTTCATGAGCTCTCCTTTTTAGGATTGAGTCTCTGAACATGGTAGACTCCTTTCCAAGTCTTACTTTGGGTTTCTCAAACCCCTGTCGCTCTCCCAAACGCTACCTCAATCCAGGCTTCCTAACCGGGCTTGTCTTTGCTCGCCTAGGGCCTGCATGTAAAGACACTTCCCTTGCACTTCATGACATAAAAATACATATTTACAATGCTTATCCAATACCCTAACATAATCCAAATGGCCGTAGAGAACCTACCGTGGATTACTAAGTTAGGGCCATGATAAGCACCTCAACTCTATATAGTCCAGCAAGCTGGCTTTTAGAGGAGGATTTAAACTACAAGCTTGAAAGTAATTAAAAGAACCAAAAGAAAGCTAAAACTTAGAAACTAAAACATAAACAAGAAGTTAAACAGGATTCTAGCTTTGGTTCAATCCATGGAATTAGATTCCAAGATTTTATATTCAATCAAAATGCGGGTATAGTCTGACAGTCTTATAAAATCCAAAACAGTACACATGAAAATGAGTTGCCAACCTTTGGCCTTGATGAAAATAATCCATTTATAGGCTTGGACCCTCAAAATTGGTCGGTATGAGCCCCATAACTACTTCTAAGACTCGGACAGGGTTTAGACTGAATGTTGTCATGACAACTTTTACAATTTCTTTACAACTTTTACAAAGTTGTGTCATGAGGTCTTAAATAGACTGTCACTCCTTTTTTAAGTCTTCTAAGACCCTTAAAATACTTAACCAACCTCACTTAATAACTTATTACAGTCAAGAGTCACCTTGGACTGTTTACTACTTCCTAATGGCATACAAGCCATATACTTTGAGGTCTTCAACAACCTTACGAAGACCCACACTAGGACTTACCAACCTAACTAGAGACCTTGGTTGGACTTCAAACCACACACAAACTCAATAAACAAACATAAACAAAACCAAAAGTCCATCAGGGTAGTGACTTGGATAATAGTCACTACAAGCCAAAACTTTAGATGAAGGTGTCTAGGAGCTAGCCTAGGTGCTCCTGCGCCATACTCCCCAACAAAAAGAACCTAAGTCCCAGTAGGAGATAGGAGTGCCATATCTATTCCTAGCTTCTTGAAGCTATTCTCTTCAATCCATTGAGCCTCTGATTCAGGAAGAGTCTTCCACTTCACAAGGTGTTCCATGTACACTCCATGTCTAGTCTTCTTCTTGATCCTTGAGTCTAGGATCTTCTTTTCTTGAGGCTTCACTTGGGCTGGTAGTTTGAGTGCTTGGACATCAGTATGAACATTAGGGATGTGTTCTTTCTCCTCCGCATCAGGTCATTTATATTTCACCAAGTCTTGCACATTGAAAATTGGTGAGATGGATAGGTCACTAGGTAGGCCTATCTTGTAAGCATTGGAACCATACATCTCAAGAACCTTACAAGGTCCAAATCTCTTCATTTGAAACTTGATTGGTATGCATTTTTTAGGCCTTTCTTTATTAAGATGTACCATCACCCAATCAACCACTTCAAACTGAAGTTCTTTCCTCCTTGTATCAACTCTATCTTTCACCTTTTGATTTGCTTCAGTCAAGGTCCTTCTAACCCGCTCATGGACTTCTTGCATGGATTGGGAAAGATCCTCAGCATGTCCACTCACTCCAATTTGGTTTCCAAGTTCTCTCAACTCACACACACCTCTTGGGTGCATGCCATACACCACTTCAAAAGGGCTCTTTCCGGTAGACCTGTTTATGCTATCATTATAAGAAAATTCAGCTTGTGGTAAGACCTGGTTCCACACTTGTCCATACTCCTTGGTAAGACACCTTAAGAGATTTCCCAACACTCTATTGATCACCTCTATTTGACCATTTGTTTGTGGATGATAGGCTGACCCAAAAGCAAGGTTGGTGGCCAATCTCTTCCACAAAGTCTTCCAAAAATGCCCCATGAATTTCACATCTCTATCTGAGACTATGCTGATTGGTAGACCATGAATCCTTACCACCTCCTTGAAGAATATATGTGCTATGTAGCTGGCATCATGTGTGGTCTTGCATGGAATGAAATGACTCATTTTTTGAATCTATCTACCACCACATAGATGCTATCAAAACCAGTAGTTGTCCTAGGCAATCCCACTATGAAATCCATACTTAAACACTCCCATGGCCTCTTAGGAATTGGTAAAGGCTGATATAACCCTGTATTTGAAGATGTGCCTTTAGCCTTTTGACAAACCATACATTTCTCTACATACCTTCTTACATCTCTTTGCATCTTGGGCCAATAATAGAACCTTTGCACTAGGTCCAATGTCTTATTCAAGCCAAAGTGTCCACTAAGGCTGCCATTATGCTTCTCTTGGATTAGGTTCTCCCTCATAGAACCTCTAGGTACACATAGCTGGTTACCTTTGAATAACAATCCATTTTGTAATGTATAATCAGAAAACTCACTATGAAAGTGATTCTCAAAATCTTCACATACCTTGTAGGCTTTGGAGAAGTCCTCATCTTCCTTGTAGAGTCCTTTAAATCATTCCAAACCAATGCTTTGAAGTTGGATTTCTTGGATAGTCAGAAACCTTCTATTTAAGGCATCAACAACCTTATTGTTAAGCCCCTTCTTATGCTTGATGGTGAATGTATATGCTTGGAGGAACTCTATCCACTTGATATTCCTATGACTAATCTTGTCTTGAGTGTTGATGTAACTCAATGCTTGGTTATCTGTGAAGACTAAAAACTCCTTAGGTAATAGATAGTGCCTCCACTTTTTGAGTGCTTGAACCAATGCATACAACTCCAAATCATATGAAGAATATTTTGACTTAGCCTCATTCAACCTTTCACTGAAAAATGTAACCGGTCTTCCTTCTTGGTTCAACATTGCTCCCATTGCTATGTTGCTTGCATCACATTCTACAATGAAAAAATTATCAAAGCTTGGTAACACCAAAATAGGCTGAGTTGCCACTCTTTCTTTCAACTTTTCAAACCCTTCTTGAGTTGCCTTGGTCCACACAAACTTAGTTTTCACTCCACCTTTGATAGTATTGAGCATAGGTGCTCATATCTCATTGAATCCTCTTATGAACTTCCTATAGAACTGAGCTAATCCATGGAAGATCCTTACTTCAGTCCCTATTTTAGGAGTAGGCCAACTTACTATGGCTTCCACTTTGCTTGGATCCATCTTGAGATCACCTTTAGACACCACAAAACCTAGGTACACTAGTTCTTGTTTGAGGAATTCACTCTTCTCTAGGTTAATGGCTAACTTCTCTTCATGCAATCTTTTTAGGAAAACTTCTAAGTGCTGCATATGTTCCTCCTTGGTCTTGCTAAAGATGAGAATGTCATCTAGGTACACCACAACAAAACTACCTACATAGTCTTTTAGGAATTCATTCATTAACCTCATAAAGGTACTAGGTGCATTTGTAAGTCCAAAGGGCATAACTAACCATTCATTAAGACCCTCATTGGTTTTAAAAGCCGACTTCCACTCATCCCCTTCCTTCATTCTAATTTGGTGATACCCACTCTTAAGATCAATCTTTGTAAAGTACTGAGACCCCCCAAGACAATCCATAAGGTCTTCTATTCTAGGGATAGGAAACCTATATCTAATAGTAATCCTATTGATTTCCCTAGAATCAGTACATAATCTCCACTTAACACCTTTCTTTGGTGCCAAAACCATAGGTAAAACACAAGGACTAATGCTTTTCCTTATCAGCCCTTGATCAAGAAGTTCTTGAATCTGCCTTGCTATCTCCTTGTTTTGCTCTGGAGTCACTTTGTATGCTGCCTTATTAGGTAAGGATGCTCCAGGTACAAAGTCAATTTGATGATTGATTGCTCTTTGAGGAGGGAGTGTAGCTGGTGTCCCATCACTTATGATGTCTTTAAACTGATCCAAAAGCTATTGCACTTCTTTAGGCAATGTAGGATGAAGTACTTTGGTCTCCTCCTTGGGTTTCAAGACTATAGCTAGTCCCACTCCTTCTTCTTCATTGAGTTCATGCAAGAACTCCTTTCCACTCATCAAAAGTACATTAGGATCAATTGAACTTGCAACTCCTTCCTCCATGACAAGTGACTAAATTTTGTAAGTCACTCCATTCTTCTTGAAGTTATACACATTTCTCTTTCCATGATAAACAACATCCCGGTCATATTGCCATGGCCTTCCTAGTAGCAAATGGAAAGCATCCATTGCTAGGATGTCACATAGTATCTTTTCTTGATAGCCAGCAATCATGAAGTCTACCCATGCTTGTTCATTCACAAGAACATTCTGCCCCTTATTCAACCAAGCCACTTTGTAGGGGTGTGTATGAGGTATCTTCTCAAGTTTGAGTTTTTGGACAGCCTCCTCTGATATTATATTATTAGTAGAACCTGAATCAATAATGACTTTACAAACCTTGCCAAGGATCTTACACTTGATCCTAAAAGGAGCCCTCCTATGTTTAGGTTCTTCCTTCATAGGTTCCTTGAGTAGAACCCTCCTAAACATGAGGTTCTCTCCATGCTCTAAATCTAGGTTCACCTTAGGTGACTTCACACTTCTTTCTTCCTCTTGGACATAAGTTACCTTCTTCTCACCATGAGAACTTGAAGCCTTATCCGGACATCTATATGTAGGATGGCCTAGCTTCCCACAATAATAGCATTTCATGTTTGCAAAATGTGATCCCCCCTGAAGCCACTTGATCTTCCTCTTCCACCTTGGAACTCTACCTCTTCCATAGTTTCCTCTTGTGCTTGGCTCACTATTTTGTTCAACCAACTTGGAGTCTTCCTGATTTCTTGATTCATTAATCCTACCACCATAACCACCTTTGTGTCCTCTAGTATCTCTTCGTCTACCTCTACCTCTGGATGAGGAATCTTGTTTCTTTTTATTCTTTTCCTCTACCTTCAATGCTAATTGAAAGCATTTGTGGACAGTAGTAGGAGTCCAAAGACTGATTTCTTGTTGGATACTCCATTTCAAACCACTCAAATACCTTGCCACTTGGACACTTTCCTCTTCTTGCACTTTAGACCTCAAACAAAGTTTTTAAAACTCCTTGGTATAGGTAGTCACATCCATTTCTTTTTGTCTAAGATTCTATCTTTTCTTGTGCATTTGGATCTCATGATCCTCTGGTAGGTAGTTTTCTTTGATCTTTGTGACCATAGCATTCCAATTTACAATAGGTCTTTTCCCTTCTCTTTCCCTCTCTTCTTGAAGGAACTTCCACCATGTTAGGGTTGGTCCCCTTAGCCTTGATTTAGCTACCTTCACTCTTTGTGCCTCTGAGACACCTTCACATTCAAAGTGATTCTCCATCCCTTCAATCCACTCCATCACCAATTCTGAATCCATCTTGCCTGTGAACAAGGGTATTCCTTCTAAAGGTTTGCCTCCCAATGCCTTGATGGATTTTAGGAAGGGTTTCTTATTGGATTGGTGGATCAAGTTTAGGTACATAATCTTCATCAGCAAGTGCCTTTCTCTTTTCATCTTCTCCTTCTATCTTTTCTTTCATCTTTTCAACAACCTCTGCCACTAGCTCAAGCTTATCTTTCAAAGCTTCCACAATCTCTTCTAGGATTATGTTTCTTTCCTTTTGATCAACCACTTCTTTGGCCAATTCAGCATTGGTCACCCTTGTGTTATCACCAATGGATTCACTCCTTTCTAACATACAACTTACCCAAGCCTTTCAATGGCTCTGATACCAATTTGATAGGGAGATCTTCCTACCACAAGTCTTATCTCCTCTAGGACTACACTAGGTCTTCTTTTTGACCTTTCTTAGGGTTTTTATGAACCTTCTATTAGAGGGATTCTTCCTAATCTCCTCTACTCTTCAAGATCTCTCTACCAAGGTTTTGGTTTTACCTTAACTCTACGACTCCTCCAAATGAATTCAACTAGGAATTCATCCAAACCTCCAAATCCTTGTATCCAGCTATTAGGTATGGGAGAGGACTCTTTTAGTCCTTGATTTCATCAATGTAGGGTGTTCCATCTATTGGTACTCTTCTTCAAGTACCCGATCTCCAAATTTGGCCTAAAAAGACTACTAGGCCTTGTAGGTCTCCAAACACACAAATGGGAGCTTAGTTTTGAAAATTTCCACACAAGTACCCAAATAAAACATACTTCTGAGTATCCTTTTCAATTTTTTTCAAGATTCACGGACCCTTATCTCTCCAGTAGGTCCGTACTGTACTGTCCTACTTTGTAGCCTAGTTTTTAGACCTGTTTTAGCCCTCACTGGTTCACAGTGAGGGTTTGATCTTTGCACCCCCAAATGAATTTTTCATGATCTCTCCTTTTCAAGATTGAGTCTTTGAACATGGTAGACTCCTTTCTAAGTCTTACTTTGGGTTTCTCAAACATTTGTCGCTCTCCCAAATGCTACCTCAATCCAAGCTTCCTAACCGGGCTTGTCTTTGCTCGCCTAGGGCCTGCATGTAAAGACACTTCCACTGCACTTCATGACATAAAAATACATATTTAAAATGCTTATCCAATACCCTAACATAATCCAAATGGCCATAGAGAACCTGCCATGGATTACTAAGTTAGGGCCATGATAAGCACCTCAACTCTATATAGTCCAACAAGCTAGCTTTTAGAGGAGGATTTAAACTACAAGCTTGAAAGTAATTACAAGAACCAAAAGAAAGATAAAACTTAGAGAATAAAACATAAACAAGAAGTTAAACAAGATTCTAGCTTTGGTTCAATCCATGAAATTGGATTCGAAGCTTTTCTATTCAATCAAAACATGGGTACAGTTTGACAGTCTTATAAAATCCAAAACAATACATATGAAAATGAGTTTCCAACCTTTGGCCTCAATGAAAACAAGCCATTTATAGGCTTGGACCCTCAAACTTGGTCAGTATGAGCCCCATAACTACTTCTAAGACTCGGACAGGGTTTAGACTGAATGTTGTCATGACAACTTTCAAAGTTTTCATGACAACTTTTACAATTTCTTTACAACTTTTACAAAGTTGTGTCATGAGGTCTCAAATAGAATCTCACTCCTTTTCTAAGTCTTCTAAGACCCTTAAAATACTTAACCAACCTCACTTAATAACTTATTATAGTCAAGAGTCACCTTAGACTGTTTACTACTTCCCAATGGCATACATGTCATATACTTTGAGGTCTTCACCAACCTTACCAAGACCCACACTAGGACTTACCAACCTAACTAGATACCTTGGTTGGACTTCAAACCACACACAAACACACTAACCAAACATAAAAAAAACCAAAAGTCCATCAGGACAGTGACTTGGCCAATAGTCACTACAAGCCAAAACTTTAGATGAAGGTGTCTAGGAGCTAGCCTAGGTGCTCTTGCACCATCATCATTATGTTTAGGTACAATTTCTTGCTCGATAGCTTCTTCCTGATTCTCGGTGTTCATTTGATGATTCTTGGTAGCATTTTCCTAATGCTCGGTAGACTCAGCCTGTGGCTTCGGTAGATACTCTAGATCTTCAACATAAGTGAACCTACCATAGTCTTCCATCTTGTTCATGCTTTCTACATCATTCTTGTTAGCAAACTCATCAACTTTTACATTAGCACTTTCTATCATCTTATTAGTAACTTTGTCCATACATTTATAAACTTTACTCTTAGTAGAATATCCTAAGAATATTCCTTCATCACCTTT
Organism: Chamaecyparis obtusa; assembly: GCA_027943335.1. NCBI lineage: Eukaryota > Viridiplantae > Streptophyta > Pinopsida > Cupressales > Cupressaceae > Chamaecyparis > Chamaecyparis obtusa. The sequence continues at coordinate 765,601 of BSBK01004446.1, forward strand.
AGAGTCAAATTTTCCATTCCTATCATCTTTCAGAATATAACTTGCTACCAAAGATTCTGAAATAACTTACACTAGGTGTGTATCCAAACCATAACTCATAGGGTATCTTGTTTGTGTCTTTCTTTAGTTGAACTTGGTTCAGGACATATACAATTGTGCTAACTACCTCTCTCCAGTATATTTGTGCAACATGCTTCTCAATCATCAGTGTCCTAGCACAATCAACAATAGATATGTTTCTCCTTTCAACAATTCCATTCTGTTGTGGTGTTCTAGGTGCAGAAACCTACCTTTTTATACCATGCTCATTACAGAAGTTAGTGAATTCATCAGAAACAAGCTCACCTCTATCAGACCTTAAGAATTTCAATTCTTTTCTAGTTTATTTTTCTACTTTAGCCTTATACCATTTAAACAGTTTGAATGCCTCAGATTTTTCTTTTAAAAACATAACTGCCATCAATCTAGCATAGTCATCAACAAACAAAATAAAGTATCTATCTCCATAGTAGATTTGAGTTCTCATGGGACCACACAAGTCGGTGTGAACCAACTCCAAAATACCTTTAGATGAGTAGTCCTTACTTTTAAAACTAGATTTTGTCATCTTCCCTTTCTGACATTGATGAAACATAACATGATCAGGTTTGGTTAGGCTAGGCAATCCCCTAACTTTTCTCTGTTTACTGATCTTAATCATGTTATCAAAATTTACATGACATAACCTCTTATGCTATAACCATGCATCTTCATTTTTCACCAGTAAACAAGAAGTCTCAACATTGTCAAGATAAAATAAATTACCTTTTGATTGTCCTCCTATTCTGACAAGCTTTCCATTTTCATCATAGATTTTTACCTTCTTTCTTTCAAATGCCACTCGGTGACCTGAGTTATTAAGTTGTGCCACACTCAAGAAATTGTAATTCAGTCCTTTTACCCACTATGTATTATCACATCTAATTCTATCATTCAACAAAATAGATCCTCTTCTTTTAACCATACAAGGTGTGTCATTTCCCATTTTTACTGATCCTCCATTATAATGCTCAAGATGATCAAACTTGTCTTCATCACTAGTCATGTGATGTGTACAGCCACTATCAATGATCCAAGTATCATTTTTACTAACTTTAGAAATGAGTGATGTTTCTACATACCTTTCCTCCTCTTTAGAATCATCTTTCATTACAACAAACACTACCTCTATATCATCATCAGTGTTGGTGTCGGTGTTAGTGTCATCTTCTTCAACAAGATAGCATTCCTTTTTGGCCTTATCTTTGTGATCGCAGTTGTCTCTTTTGTTGTGTCGATAACCTATGTTGTTCCTTCTCCCATATCTTTCATCACCAGATCGATCTTTGTCTTTATCTTCCTCTTTCCTGATGGGACATCTAGCGGCAATATGGCCAACTTCTTTACAATCAAAACAAGCTAAAGGTAACTTTCCCTTATATCTACCTTTACCTTTCTGCAGTCTCTGGGCGATAAGAGCTTCAAGTTCATCAAGCTCATCATTAGTATTAGTATCACTTTCATTCCTCATATTATGCTTACTACTAGTGTTAAAAATCTTCAGAGAAGACATAAAAGCAAACTCAACACTCAATACCACACTATTATCAAAATTGTTCAGCTCAAAAGTTGTATTCTTTCCAATCAGACTATCAAGAGTAAGAGTGCTACCAGGTGTAGACCTCATTTCATGAATAGTAGATATTCTAATTGCATATGCAGGCAATAAGGTTCTTAGTATCTTACTTACCACTGTATCTTCATTAATGATACCACCAGCTCCTCGGATAGAATTGACTACCTCTTTGATTTGGTTTGAATACTGGGTAATGTTCTCTCCTTCCTTCATTTTCATATCATCAAATATGCCTCTCAAGCTTTCAGCTCTGGCTCTCATCACATTTGCATCACCACCATAGACTAGAGAAAGTTTATCCCACATTTTCTTCGATGATAGAGCATCAGTTTTCTCTATCATAGTAATATTATGTTCATGTCGATCTCTCAAATGATCAAGAGTCAAAGGTCCATCCGTTGGTTGTAATTAGGCATGGTCAAGTAAATGTAGGGAAGAATCTCCAATTCCAGATATGTGAAGTCTCATCCGGCTTTTCATATAGTAAAATTGTCCTTGTTCAGCTTCGACACTTCCCTCTTATACATCTTGTAATCTTTCTACTCAAGTCCTTAAAACTTTCTTCCAAACAACCAATGCACTCTGATACCAATTTTTAGAATAACTAAGAGAGAGGGAGGGGGGGGGGGGTGAATCAATTAGATCAATTATCCTATAGTCCCAAATACAAAGATGTACCTTATAAAATAATTCCAACAAATTATGTAGCCCGGTAACATAAAATATCAATTTGTCTGTTCACTTTACCGATTACCAGTAAATAACTAACTATGATTACCAACCAAATCAATTATGCAGTATGCAAAGTATGATAGCAAAAAAATCATCACAAATAACACATAACACAATGATTTAATGTGGAAATCCTTTTAAGGGAAAAACCACCTGGGACCGTTAACCCAAAATAATTCACTCTTCTGAAGTGAGCTCGGTGAAGAGCCAACCCTGTTAAAGGTTACAAACACACTGTTAAGTGTGACCTGGTTAGAGGATTTAACACTAATAGTTAACTTTTGACTAGCATTCACTATGGGGTCAACAAGATAACAATGTACATTCTCTAAATGACATAGGGTATAATATAAGACTGTTAAGTCCACTTGGTTAAGAGATTTTTTTGAATCAATGGTTAAACTGATACAATATGATCTGATTCAAATAAAACTCAATTGTAGATATTCAAATCTATGCTAAGCCCATACAAATCCTCTGATCAATAATCAAATTCACTTCCTTAATATTCTTCAACTTACTTTCACTCGGTAAATGGTTCTCTAACGCTCGGTTAACTCTGCAGTTTGGTTCTTTCAATAACCAATCTGATCAGGCATGCATGAATAGTCTTCATGCGATATCTCTGCAACCTTCTTCCAGCATGTTTCAACAATGAAAATCATATCTCTTATATAGACAAGTAAACCGTTTTCATATCAGCCATTAGATTTTGCCGCTTAATCTCCTTCATCCATTTTGCCTCTCAAACCTTCATAGGAAGATGTGCCATTAACACGTTTCAATCTCATCCTTTAGATCTTCTTTGAATTTTGTCAGCCATGGATCTCATAACAAACTTAATCCTTAATCTTGAAATCATAGCAATTCCATCTCATCAAATTTCAGTCGGCTGTTCTTTGCATTTAATGTTTTCATCCATACTCGGTTAAAATAGAAATGCATCGGTGATAACTAGTTAAACTAGCTCGGTTGATACTGTCAGTCGGTATACATTGCACTAGCTTGGTGTCTACAGAAATCTTCAATTACCGACCACATTGACTTGTTCAATTTCAGATCTCTTCTTCATAGTAGATTAATGTAACATGCTCAAGTCAACAATATAAAGTCATAGACTCATCAATAAGTTACCAATGTTTACCTTATCCTTATTTGTCATATCCATCTTTTTCACATGTAGATATCTCAGTTCTTCATCTTTTCTTCCTTCAAAAGATGTTCAGATGTTTGTAACTAACATGATAAGTACTGTCAAGACTAGTTGACATCAATGACAACATATTGACTGATTAAATCATCTTACATATCATTTCAGTACTCAGTGATCTCTAATCACCATTTCTTTAGTTCATTCAGATATTCAATCAGTTGTAGTTCATCACTTTGTTCTAACTCAATATAACATCTTATCATGGTCCATATACCATGTTTCATTAACCCACCAAGTTTGGTTAATTGATCTCCCACAAAACTCACACCACTAGCCCTTTAGGCTTGTAGCCTTCACCAGTCACCAATTTGCCTTTTTATCCCAATCTTCCCAAACAACTCTATAAACTAATTAGTGTTTCAGATACCCTTTCAGATTCTCTAAATCCTCCCCAAGTATCAAAGTATACTCCTTTGGACCATCTAGTATATCCAACAACCTAGTAGTCACCAAATAAGCCTAATTGAACCTTATTTACAAAGCATCTTGTAAATGCACTTGGTCCCTGCACCCTAAAGCATGAAACTGTCTTTCATAAGGTTTCAAAACACAAGACTTCCAAGTTTATAAGGCTTCACCATCTATCCATTCATCTAGCCACCAAACCCTTGTTTCTAGGGTCACACAACTAGGGTCTACTCAAAATGAACTTCACAACCATCTCCAAATCAATCCAAGGGTTCTAACACATCATTATGGATACACACATCTATATTCCATCATCCAATGCATCTAATTTTAAGGGAAAATACTTCCCAAGTGACTGGTGCCAAGACATACTCTCCATCAATCAACAAACTCCATCAACCACTGATCTTCAAACATGACTCCTCCATATCCTTGCATTAAAACAATCATGTACATGGATATAATACAACATTATATCTCTCCCATCAATCACATTCGTCACAGGGGTGGGAGAGTTAGTTCATTTTAAAGGGACTTCAAATCCAAACACTGTCACAACTAGAAACCCAGGCACAGTCAGGGATACCAGTCAATTCCCTTGCCTTGTTAACAATTAAAATAACTAAATAAATGCGTGAACATGTAAATAACACCAAGGTAGATGATCTCACATTAGAATCTAATCATAAACACATCACCAAAAATGTTTGAAGGCACTGCTAGGGATAACTATACCCAAGGGACAATTTAACAGTATGCAGAGAAATTATTGTTTATTGATTGTAAATATTACAATGCTCCTTCTTTATATGCCCCACTCTACATCTCATCCCCAAACTTGTGGATCCACATTGATAAAGACTTTAACTCCCAAAAACCGACTGCAACCTCTAACAACTAACTCCAAATGCAGCCCAATAATGCATATAAATATCAACAATGAGACATGTCTCATGTAGAGACATGCCTCTACGTATGTAGAGACATGTCTCTAAATGAGACATGTTCTTTTAATATCACAACAAAGTATAGAAGTGATTCATAACTATCAGTAAGTAAATTTATATTGCAGATTAAACATTGCACATAATATAAATGTCATTTATGTATTACTTATTGCACATTGCACACAGTATATTACATGCTACGCACATAATTGTATTATGTGCTTCACACATAATAGTATTATGTGCTTCACACATAATAGTATTATGTGCTTCACACATAATATTATTATGTGCGCAGTACATAATATACTATGCGCAACACATAATATACCGTGCACAACACTTATAATATACTATGTGCAGCACATAATTGATCGATACAAATGGTGTTAATAAAGGTGAACAATTTTATTAATATTAACCAATACAAATCGGTAATATTAATGTGAATAATATTATTTAAGTTGATTCAATTTGATGTCAATTCAATCAGATCATCATTATTATAAGAAAGGTATAATATTCAGAATATGTATATAGATGAATGTATATATAATAATACTTATTATTATTATATATATATATTGATATATATACATATATAGATATAATTGATCTATTCTTATAGCATTAATGTCCACTATATTTTATCCGATTGAAGCTATAAACATCAACATGTTACATCACTGTCCCTTATGCCATTCAATGGCTTACATTACATCTTTTGTTTATCAAATGATCCAAAATCAAAACATGATAAAATAACATGAAATGACCAATCATGGTCCAATACAATGAAAAGTGACCTTAGATGGTCTTGTTCCATCACCTAAGGATCCTCAGTGACCCTAGTGTACTTCCCTTGCTCTGGAGTTGACCTTGGTTCTCCTGCACCACTTTGTGTTTTTGGGCATTATTGATACATGCTCTTCTTCTTGGACTTGCATTCATGGAAAACTCTCCACTCAACAATATGATTTGAGTGCCTATAGAAGGTTGGGAACGATGAATCTATGGCCCTTTCTCAACTCTTAGTGATGAATATTTTTTTCTTAGGATGATTGGCAAGCAACAAAGGACATTTGGTTGGTCATTGTTGAAGATGTCATAGTGCTACACTGTCTAAAGCTAATTTCACCCTCTCAAGTAGTATCAATGTTCATAAAAAAATTATAGAATCAGTTCAAGAACAAGCATTAATAGAGAATTTAATTACAAATTATATTAGAAATGAATTCTAAGAGGGTTTTTAGTTAGCAGCTACAATTCATAGATATGACTTGTTTAAAGGGGATAACTTAATTTGTTAATATGACTTGTTCAGAGGGGATGTCCTAAATTAATTCATTAATAATAAACAAAAGGTTCATTTCCCAACACAATCAAATTATACAAGCATAAGATTTTAGCAAATATTTATGCTACTTCTATTCACAATCAGAACTGAATAGGATACAATAGATGTTACAGATAATGTCGCAAGGAATGAAGATTCCTATGAGTAGAATGGGTGAGGCTGCCAGTGAGCACATCGAACTGATTTGCTATAACTAATAAATTATTGGTCCTCTTTCAATGTGAAGAGATGAAAGAGTATGTATATTAAGTAACAGTTACAAAAGAAGAAGATGAAGCTGTACAACTTATGTCCTAAAACATTTATCTAACAACTAACTGCATGTCCTGACATTAGACATTTCATTCCATGGCCAAAGAAGTCCATGCGTGTGAATTTGCTAATGTTGTGAGGTGCACATGAGGGATTTGTACAAAGTCATGCATGGTGGCACATGATGAAACACACACTAGCATGGGATCATGTGTGATGATGCACAATGACACCAGGTGTTGCACATGCTAGGAAAAGAGCACATGAATTCTCAAGACATGTAAGGTGTGCTCAATCTTCCCAGAGGCTTGCATGGTTGCACTCCAATATCAATAATAGAAACTTGAAAACTAGAAGAACATACACAAGGCAAGGACATATAAAACACTTATGGCACTTGTACACTTGCTCCATTGTATCTTGATTAATGGGCCCAAAGGTAACGTCCAACCCACCTAACTTTTTCACCATAAATGTCTTCTACTTCTACCTCTTACACAAATACATATACTTAATAAAAAAGAAGATTAACCATTTCTAAAATTTCTCCACCTCCTTTAGCCATTTGTTTACTACCGTTTTGCATCCACAATTGAAAGGAATTCAGCTTGTGAAGGCAATTTCACTTAGTTTTGACTTGAACAACATCAAAATAATGTAAGCCTTATTAGCTTGGCACAAAATATGCCCATGTAAAAGAAGACAATTACCGAGAGAGTTTACAACTAAGATTAAAACAATAAACCATAAAGTGAGCAATAAGTTATTGGGCTCAAAAAGAATAGTCAACAACAATTTAATTGTCTCATTTGTATAGCATAGTTATACAATGCTTAGAGATCTAAGAGTATAATGTTGGAAGGGAAGGCCACATGTGATTAAATATTATAATGTCCCCTACTAATGATTGCATGTTTAACATGTATAATTGTAAATTATTGTGCAATTTGTATCTAAGTTACATTAAGGGTAGTTGATTTATTCTTAATACAAGGGTGAATGCTATATTGAACCAAGTCCTTACTTCTTTACTAATCTCTAATAGAGAATGGGGAAATTTTATTGTCATAGGACTCTTGAAACCGCCTCCATAATTAGTGTGTTTCGATTACTTAATGTAACTGATTCATTAACAATGATTATAGACCATTCTTATACACATATACAAATATATATATTAATTTCTGTCATAATGAAGCTAAGCTTACATTATAATTCATTAATATATTCACTAGTTACGTATTTAAATTTGGCCTTATTAATCTACACTAATCGACACAATAAAACTGATGATATTTTGAATTCAAAGTGGCTGGATCGTACTTACAACTACAATGAGATGTCGAATTCCTTACTCGACCCTCCTGTCTATGCTAAAGTAAGGGATTCCACCGTAATTTTTTATTTATGATCATAATTAGTTCTATGTGTCCTTTTTTCTTGTTATGTCATTCGTTGTCTGTTTCCAATGATTATATAAACATGATTGTACGCTGGTCGATGCCCAATGGAGTGGAAAAGTTCTTATTCTTATATCGCCAAAACTGAAAGTTTGGCATCCTTTGGCATTTGGGAGACACTTCGCTTCATTATCCCATTTGGACTTACATTCTAACCAAACATATTCATTATGCCATTGATTTATGATGATTTTTCATTATTGTGCCAAATAAGAAGTCGATTAGTATTTGTTACATAACAATATCAACTACTACACTTGTTTGGTTATCGATAACTATCCTTCTCATAATATTATCAATTATTGGGATGTTGTGTTTTCAATAAAGATATAATTGTATTCAACCTTAACATGAAGCAAATGGAATGATCAAAGAGCCAAATAAACACCTACCTATGCTTTTGTACACTTTCCATCATCAAAGATCCATCCACAAAGCTCGGTGCTATCAAACTTCTTAACTCCTTTACCTTTCCAGTAATTTTGCAGATATACACATTAAGGATCATGTCAAATAATACAAGGGAATTTGATCAAAATAGGGAGACAATCACTAGATTGTTGTCTAACTTTCAAAGAGAAGGTGATGAAAAATGTTATTGTCCATACAAGAGTTGTAACAACTTAAAGACAAGAAGAATCAAAATCAAAACAACAAAGAGACATTGTAGGGAGAATGGTCAATTGAAGGGGGGTTTGATTATCATCATTTTTATATAGGTCGATCTCCCCAGTGTAGTACATGATATGGACCACCACATGTCAGAGGAACATGGGGGTGTGAATATAGAGGAACATGAAGGTGTGAGTATTGAAGCTGAAGATCATGATCCCATGGAAGATGAAGATCATGTACCAGAAAACACATTTGAAGATGATGGTATGAATGCATCGATCCTTCACACATTTGGTACTATTGTTGTTGCTCCTACTGATGATGATTATGATGATGATGACATTGACGTTGTCCATGATATACCTCTACTTGAGAAGGTGAACACGATCCTTTACGAAGGCTCCCAATCTACTCTTCTCTCTGATGTACTATTGTTGGTGAATTTGAAGGTTGTGAATGGTTTATCCAACATAGCAATGTCTCGTATGCTAAGGTTTGTCATATACATCATTATAGTATATAAAAGGTGAAACATGTACCATTAAGATTATTTATAGTAATGACTTATATTTTTTGTTGTAGATTGATAGGTGAGTTTTTTTTACCACCATCAAATGTTCTCCCTTGCTCGTACTGAGAATCATGTGCCACTATGAAACATATTGGAATGGAGTATCAAGCGATAGATGCTTGTCTCGAAGATCATGTTATTTATCATAAAGAACATGAATATGCAATAGAATGCCCTGAATGCTCTGAGATGATCAAATGACAAAAAGGGTGCCCCACAAGGTTCTTCATTACATCCCCATTATTCCATGTCTGAAATGATTATTCAGGTGCAGTAGCTTGGCACAATTTATGGATTACCATGCACACAACAAGAGTCAAGATGACATTATTCGAATGCCCGTGGATGGTTCATCATTTATGGACATAGAGGAAAAGTGGCCACACTTTAAAGAACCTTGAAATCTCAAGCTTTCTCTAGCAATAGACGGTGTCAATCCATTTGGAGAGATGGGATCTGTTTACTCAGTGTGGCCTATTTTTGTTATCAACAATAACCTTCCTCCATGGATGGAAATAAAGAGGGAGCACATTATGTTGGCAATGATTGTTCCAGGTATTTTATTATTTTATAGTTATCTACATGTAATTATAAGTCTTGGAGTGAAATGGCCACAATAATTATCTGATGTTGTTGTTAATTCAACTAGGTAAGTACCAAGTGAAAGATATGAATATATATATTGTGCCTCTTATCGACAAGTTGTTGGTGTTATGGAATGGTTTCACTATGTATGCCATCTCTATACCAATTGGACAAAGACAATTTCAATTCCATGCAATGCTTGTGTGGACAATTCATGATGCCCTAGGGTTGACACCTTTCTGTGGTATGCTATGGTGAATTCTAGTTGTGCACAATAATTCATATGGCTTCATAAAACATGAACATGAACATGAACAACATCCTAACAAACAGAAATGGCCTTGAATGTGTGCAGGTATCTTAGCTGGTCAACCATATTCAGATGTATGCTTCATGAGGACAACAAGCTCCTAGTAGTATCCTGCTTAATGGATCATATGTATGAGTATGATTGACCGAATAGGGTGATCGTATAATTTTTTTGTGGTGAAGTATTCTTTCCATATCTTCGCATTCCTAAACTTACTTTCATTTGAATTTGTGAATATCTAATTGTGTTCTAATTAAATAGGTTGAAGATGTAAAATACTTTGCACCAACTAGACTGGTTCTTTACTTTACTAGAGCCAGAAATATTCTTTACACTATTGGAGGTCGTGTGGTTATAGTGTAAGTTCTTCAACACTTATCAACCTTCTGCTATTTATAGGTCCTTTTATGCATAAACTAGTTGAATTTACTTGGGGACATTACAACACGTTATCACAATGGTTGTTTAGTGACTGTATCTTCCATTAGAGCCACTTCATATGCACAGGTGATGAACATGCAGATTTGCCTAAGCACTACTGGGAACTTACACCTTATCTGATTATTTCTAGGTCTAGCTCCCAGTATTTCTTGGTCAAATATGTATGTTTGTCACCTGTGCATATACCTTATCTGATCAATTCTTATATGCATAGGTGATGAACATTCAGATTTTCCTAAGCAGTACTGTGAGATTTCCTCCAACACATGTACTATTGTGAAAATCATCACAAGTCCATTTGTTGTAGGGTCTAGCTCCCAGTAATGCTTGGTCAAATTTGCATGTTTGTCACCTGTTCATATACCTTCTCTGGTAAGCTCTTATATGCACATGTGAAGGCTGATCAACTCCAATCTCCTATTTGTATCTATATGTTATCAAAGTAGTTCCATTGAGAATCTTGTCTACTTGAGACATTTCGATTGTTAAAGAAATTGGTATTTGAATTTTTATTCATTGGTTGTGTGATTAGAGAATACTTTGTATGGTTGCATTCCCCAAATCATTACTGGAAATTTTTTGAACATATCTAAATGGAATACTTTGTGCTTGACATACTTAAATGGAATACACTAAGAAGTACCAAATGATGAATGCTCAATTGTTGTACCAATCTGAATTGCCATGTTGATGATGATTATGAAGAAGATTTGAAAATGTTGCAACAATCTGAATTGGATCAATCATCATTTTCAAGTCTTCTTCATCAATTACCATCAACCATTTGGTGATGATCCTACATAGTTCCACATAGACACGACATGTTCCTTAGAAGACTTTTAATCTCACAACAATTGAGAAACATAAATGTAGGCATCATGGTCACAATTCTTCGGAGATACAACTTAATTAAGTGGTATACCCAGATGATGCAATGCAAACAGTACTCCTTTGGTTCTAAGTTGATAGTGTATGATCCAAAAACCATAGATAAAGATGGCTTTTGGACCCTATCTTGATTGGTTGTTGGACCCTACAGTGTCAACTTAGAACTGGAGTAGTGGTTGCATTGCATCGTCTGGGTATACACTCAATTATATTGTATCTCCAAAGAATTGTGACCATGTGTGATGCCTACATTTATGTTTCTCAACTGTTGTGTCCCAGGACCCCTTATGACCCTTTACGATCCTTAAGAATACATCTTATAGGTCTTAAAGTATCGTAAGGGGTCATAAGATGCTCCTAGGAGGGGTTAGATGAGCTTCCACCTTCACGCGGTTGGCCCTGTTAAGTAGAGAATGTTAAACTATTCTCAAAATAAAGAGAAGCTCAATATTTTAAGGTCTCACTCCATGTATGATATATATAGAATGACTGACAACAGAGCACTGGACACGATGACTATCTATCAGAACGCTCCGATAGGCAGTAGTCATTTGTATAACATTTCCATCGTAATTGTGACACCCATAATAAATCCCCATGACATTTTGACCACATCTGACCATGTTGGTAGACCCTTTTACCATGCATATTGTGATGGTGCATGTCATCTCAATTACGAAGGACATCCTAGCCGTCAGTGCTATCGACACCAAAATTGCAACAGTGGTTAGTGTCGCTTGGTCGACGGGTTGGTGTTAGAATTGTGACGGAGAGCCGTCGAAAAAAGGAATCAAATGTACTAGTGATTGTAGTTCCTTCCAAAATTTTTTGGGATTGTGTTTTCCAAGAGATATTAACTCCTTTCTTGCCTTTACATACTCTTCTTTCTTTGGTTGAATCAATTTTCCATACTTCTTGATTTCTTTGCTCAAATCTTTCTCTTTTATAGATCTCTTGGTTGCCTTACATTCCTCATCATACCACGGTTTGATGGAAAAATATTTGTAGCTTTCTTCCTACTATATGACCTTTTATGTGCACTTAAAGCCTTGTGGATTGTAGGAATCAACAAACTATGGACATGACCACACTCCTCATTGACCTTTTCATATATCAAGAAGTTATTTATTTCAAGAAATTGTTGCATAAGCACATCATTGAAGATGTCCTTGTTCTCTTGATTTATGAGGATTTTTCCTTTGTTAGTCACTTTCTTTTATGTGTGCATATCTTGTTTATTGTATGTACTACTTGAAGCAAAGTCCAACTCAATAAAGCGAGGCATTTGATCAAATGTCATCTCTATAGGACAGTTCTAAACAAATCATAAATTAAATCTGATTTTTTAATTCATTATACTATATTTGTAATAGCTATTATCTTGAAAAAAATTCATACGATGTATGGATCATGCTAATCATTTGATTACACAACTTGATTTTACAATAAGTGGATGGGTGCATCCTTTGTTTGCACCATTTGAATTTGTACAATAAGTAGACATGGAAAAAGGTAATGACATTGTGAAGGAGCGTGAGATTCACAATATATTGCCTTAATCAACTAGGCAAACAAGGCATTAGTGGACTTGAAATCAGAGTGGTATCTTTTGAGCCCTGCTCTAATACATGTATAGTAGGAAAAGGGAAGCAATGCAAAGAGGTAGATCACTTCTCATTTTCAAAATTTAGAAGGAAGATGTCCCAATAGACTAGGAAGGTCCCAAGTGCTAAATAGGTCAATGATCCTTTGTTAAATATGTAAAATTGAAATGGGAAATGATAATGAGATAAGAAATGCAAATTAGAAAAGATCTATGTGCACTTGGAATAAAAAATAGGAGATATGTTACGTCAAATTTGAATATTGGACAGATGTAATCCCATAAATACTTGTAATTGCTGATTTGGAACTTGAAGGCTATAACCTGTCTATAAACCAATTTTCAGCTATTTCTGGGAGGTACAGAACATTTGAAACATTTTATACCTAAGAACATAACGTTTGAAATGTTCTAGACCCAAGAATAAGATATTTGAAACATTTTGTACTCGAGAACAAAATGTTTGAAATGTTATGTTCCCTAGGTTTTTACCTCAAACTTCCAAGGATGCTTTGAGTACAGCTCCCAACCTGTCTGAAAAAGTTCTGGTAGTTTCGTAGCTTGTTCCTAAACACAAAAAATTGGGAAGAAGGTTGGATAAAGGGGTATGCCTCAGTCAAATCTCTGTTTAGGAATCAACCTTGAAATAAAGGAAAGTGTGTTGTCATGTAGCAGAGACTAGATCTAAGAAATGAGGTATATCATACCTTGGCAACACAAATGCTTCTTTGAATGTGATCAAATACATTGATGCAATAGCTTTGACTAAACACAAAAACCCAAAAGGAAATCATGAAAGACAAAACCTCATGGAATGAATGTTGTAATTTTCCACAATGTTTGATTGATGGAGAAAGAAGACTTGAAGAGGTAGGTGTATCTCCTTCCTTGATGGAAACTCCTTTGCTTGGCCTCCAATGGGGAAAGAAGCTAGATCTATGAAGAGAAACACCTTGAATGGTTGAGAAGAATGCTAGATCTTGAATTCTTGGAATTGGTTGCTTGATAACTCTTGAACTTGATTTGCTTCCTTGCACTTGATAACTCGATTATGAATGCTTCATCTCAAATGTTGAATGCTTGATTGTGATAATGAATTACAAAAATGAGGAGAGATATGATCTTTATATGCCTCTCACAATATTTCGGGGGTTAAAACTCAAGCAAGTTGACCACGAGGTCTAATCTCCCACTAAAATTCCAACATAGGGCTCTGGGCCAAATTTAGCCCAAAAAGTGTGGTAATAGAACGGTTGAAATATTTTGTACCTAGAAAAATCAACCCAAATTTGAATTGGGTGTCATGAAGATAGGGTAGATACAAGATAATGAAGTACAACTAGTTCTGAGGTTGACACAAAACACAAAGACCACAAATAGTGATATAGGGCTTATGTGATGAAATGAATTATGAGATTGGAGGAAAAATAGAGGATCACATTTAGAAATAAGGGCTAACCTTGATTTTAAACAATATTGAAATAAGAGAAGACCTATATCTGAATTTAGGTGTCCATTAACTACCATATGAGGCCCTTCTATAAAAAACACACTAAGGTGAATACAAAATAGTCCTTAAATTGTACACTAATTAGGTACTTACAATTTAGGACAATACAATACCAAATGTTGGAGAGATAAGACTAAGTCTCAAAACTACACACAATTTTTCATTAAACAAAATAAATACCAAGCATTACAATGCAATGGCTTGATAAAGTCTTCCAACCTATAATTACCTGGTAATTGACAACCTACTAATTTTTTTCTTTAATGCAATCTCCATTCTTCAATAATTAAAAAAAGCTTACTAATTTTTTATTTACTAACCTATATTGAGCACTATTTTCTAAAAATTCTCCATTTGTCTCTAGCTAAATTCTCACTTCCTCTTCTATCCTTTTCACATCTTCAAATTGAACCTTTAGGCTCATGATAGTCTTTCCACTTCTTCATGTCTTTGTGCCACTTTTGCTATTTAGCCATGATTATTTTTTCATATTTCTCCAATTGCAATTTTTGCTTCAAATTCTTTTTCTTAAGGTTTTCAATTTTTCTTAAGGCACATACGAGCTCTTTAAGATCCACTTCACCATCCATTTGACAAGTCTTTCCTCTTTTACATTTATCTTTTCTTCTCCTTTGTCTTCATCTTCCAAGGTATCACCCTTTGTTTTCATCACCATGAATAGATTTTCTTCTCTATCATTGTCGAGGATACAATCATTTATCTCCTTGGATGAGCTACTATTTTCTTTAGGTGCTTATGAAAGTTCTTCTTTTCATATGCCTATAATGGAGGATAATGAATTTGATTAATGTGTTAGTGCACTACTTGACCAATGAGATGAGTTTATGACTATGAGACCATGTGAAGCTGATTTTGGTGCTTGTGTAGTACTAAAACATATGTCTTGATATAATTTTAAAATGTTATCCTTTGTTTCCTATGAAATAACATTGGTTATCTCTAAATAGGAAACTTCTTCGCTCAATATCATCTTCATGTTGTTAGCCTATTCATTGTGGACGTGATCTTTTGTGCAAAATGAATATCTATGTACTTATTGACGTCTTATGGTTCCAAGTGGTCATATGCTATGTTGTAGGAAGCCTCACTTCCTTTAGCTCTATTTTTTCATGTTATTGATGTGATGTTGTTTAGTGTTATAATTGATGGATCTTCTCTTCCCAAGGCCAACTTATCTCCATTTATAAGGAATGACTACACCTAATACTACATAATGCAAGGGATACATGATATTATCAATGCATTGAATGGAAAAGAAAGTATAAGACCTAAAACTAATAATAGAGAATAGGTTTAGCCACTAGAATCAGCTTGACAAGGTCATATAGCCATAAGCATATCCCATCTATCAAGATAGTGCACTAATAACTTTATCAAATTAATTGTCCTCTATTGTACAGACATGAGAAACCCTAAACAAGGCATTTAGATATTTAGAATTATTGCAAGTAGGTTGGAGCATAACAAATTTGATGTAATTTGCCACTTAATTGTGTACCCTAAGGCATATTGTAATCATTTCATTACTAAATAAGCATGTCTTGGATATGCATTTGGGGTGGATGGTTGGTTCTTGGGAATGACCTTATTAGATAGGCATTCACACATGATCCAACATGTTCTAGGTCATCAATCAAAGGTGTAAGTTGCATCTCTCCTGCTAATATGGTGTTGCAAGTTAAAGGAAGGTGTTAAATGCAAACATTTCCACATGGTGCTAGTATTCCAATATGTATTTGGATGTAGTTTAGAGAGAAGGTACGAAATAGTTGAACTCTCAAGGCTATTTTCTAGCCTAATATTGTATTGACTAGTTAACCACAAAAGAAATGTAAAATTTATCAAAGCATATTTGAGACACCCTTGGAAATGCAATATATAGACTCAAATTATACATTTGTGGAATTTTAAATTGATAATTCACATTGTACGCTTTTGGTTACTAAAAGCAATATTTTTTATTCAATCATATAAACTAGTGTATGGTTTGTGAGTGCAATCTGAGTTCTAATTTTTTGTCTTGCATATGAGTTTGTATGGAGGCTTGGTATTCGACTTGCTTTTACAATAGGATCAAGACACTATTCTACTACTCCTTGTCCACCCCTCGTCGCATTTTAATTATTCAAGAATAATCTTCCCTCTTAGTGTAGCATTAGCTTGTCCTACATTCCCCCATGGCTTTATAGAATAATTTGTGTTAAGTCTTGTTTGAGCTAGCAACCAATCAAACATTTAGTGAGCTATGTTGGAAGTAACATGTATGCAAAGCACAAGGGGATCAATCTTTGTTTTTTTTATGCATAATTTTTTAATTTTCGATTGAACGTGTGTACCTATCTCATCTACTTATTTGATAAGTCTTTAGATCTATTCATGGTTGTCATTAGGGTATAATAGTTAAGACTTGATTGCATTTTCTTTATGTCTCTTTAATTGTCTTGTCAAAGAAACCTATATGAATTGCCCTCCTTGGTTTTGCAAAGCCTAAAATAGAAGAGGATGTGCCCTATCCTACCACTTGGTCTCATACTATCATTTCCTTGTTGATGTTTTGCCTTTTTTCCCCAAGATGTTTTCACTTTTCCTTAGCTTATGAGTAGTAGTCCATGGAGCACAAATGTCATATTTGCAAGGAGCTGAGAAGTATAGTTTGGATATAAGGGACAATTTGTATAATTGGTGAATATAAGTGTAAATAAAAACTACCTTGTTGAATGCCAATCAAAGCCAAAAGATTAATAATAACTTTGTTTTCCTCTTCTTCATAAACAAACAAGATAATGAGGTAGTTGAATAGATGACTTATTTTACACAATATATATATATATATATATATATATATATATATATATATATATATATATATATACACTAACCAAACAAAAAGACAATTGAAATAATAATTGTATTACTTAAAGACATTTCTCAAGAGCTCAAGGGTACGCCAACAATGAGAGAGTAGTTGAGCATGACATCCAATTACCACTAGATTAGCTTCTCCTCAAAAACATCTTTGATTCAATCTTTTCAAAATCAAGGTGTGACCCATCTTAGCACTTCACCTTGTAATTCTCATATTATTTTTTAGCAAAAAAAAGTTAGATCATGGAATATGTGTATTGATTATTGGACCTTAAACTAGCAAAGCTTAGACAAATTGATGATTCATTAGACCAAATTCAACATATGGAACACTTCACAAAGTTGGTCTTCTAATTTGGGTGTAGAAAATAAAATTGAGATTGACAAAGTTTTCATGCTGATTTATTTTCTTTGTAATTAGTTTTGATCAATAAAGGAAAAAAATTCATATTTAATTTTACTTTCTCAATGTTGTCCAATGATTCTTCTTTTTACAAACAATTTGAAAAAAATCAGAATGTTTGGGAATCTCAAAAATTAAAAAAAATTGACCTTTTTTTTTTTTTGTCTTTGGTACGTTTTGTGCACATTATGAGGTAGTTGTTGACAGACTTTCAATACCATACAACTTCAACTTGCCCCAGCTTCACAAAGGCAACAGCACCAGATTAACTGCTGGTTGAAACTACACTACCATATAAGAGGTTAAGTAAATGATAGAATGATTGCACAAGACTAATTAAATTGATGCTTTATTCAAAGGTAGAGTTCAATATAATGTAAGTAGAACAAGGACGACCTAACATAACCCAACGGTCAATGTGCTCTTCGAAGGGCCAATGATTGTTGGTTAAGACAACTATTGGTCTAACTCTTTCTAATCACCATATAAATCACACTAGCTAATGAAGTTGGGTACTACACAACTTAATGAACATAATGCATTCAGTTACAACACTCATTTAGATTATTATATGATGCTAACTACGTTTGAGTATCTGGTAGTTGAAATCTCTAATAAAGGATGCTCAGTCTCTGGCCCTAAAGCCACTACTTTCAAAAATATGAGAAAGATAAATATTACGAAACGTTGGATAAAACTTAATAAAAGCTCCTTGATTACAAAGAACTTTTTTATCAGGATAAAAAATGCCCCTAATTTATGAATATAAGAAACAATATGTGAGAAATTGGGAGGGTGGCAAAGAATCTCATAAAAGGGATCGGCATAGAAAGTAACCTCTTATGCTTCAAGAATTTGGCCTGAGGCCCTTTACAAATAGCAATTCTGCCAGTAGTCAGCTTCCAAACAGCACTCTAAGAATCAATGCAAGTAGAGGGTGCAAGGTCAAGTTCTTGAAGTCCATATTGAGGGAAATCAAGGGTGACCTTTCTAAGAGAGGAGGGCAAGCCAGAATGTCCTGGAGAATGTGTGAAATGAAGGTAAAAGCCTTTTATTTCATAACACAAGGAACTCCGTTCCTTTCCTTAAGATGCTGATATTTTTTCTAAACTGCAGGGACTAAAATCTTTGTAGACTACCGCTATTCAATGCGAAGGTTTAAACTTGACATCAGATCAAAATTTCCCAGCAACTCACATTCTAAAATTCTATAAATCCATTTAACAATACAAAGGGCATGATGCGAATCATCATGATGTTTTGTAAGCACAACCTTAAAGCTTAAATGTTACACAATATTAAAAACAAAATTTAAATTACATGGTTTAGAATAAAACTCGGTTACACAGGAAAATTATATACAGAAACCAACATTATTGTCAGGGAAAAACTAATTATTAAACCCTTAATAGTCATACCAGAGTATGTAGGAGTTTAGTAATGTTAACTGAAATTCCATAATAAAATTACTAATAAGATTTTAATTATTAAACTTTGCACGATCATGAGGAGTAGTATAGTCAATGCCAGAGCCAAGAGGAACGACTCCATGTGGATTAACAGAAGGGTGGCTTCCATAGTAGTGACGCTTGATGTGATCCATATTGACAGTACTGGAAATTCCTGGAATCTGGTAGATATCTTTTGTGTAGTTGAAAAGATTGGGATATTCACGTATCATTTTCTTATTGCATTTGAAATGGACTACATATACCTGTTACACCACAAACATATAAGTGGCGTTCATGACATTTTTAAATACAACTAAAAAGGAGCTTAAAGACATAAAACAGAGAAACACTAAGTTGCAGGATATTTGCTATTTTCCAACTTATTCATAAATATTGTACATTGTAAAGCAATAGAATGAAATAGATGATCTACAAACTCAAAAGGAACAAGAAAGATACCTCATCAAACCGAATAAGTGTTACAAACAAACGTACATCAGCCTCCGTGACAACATTTCCACAGATGTATCGTTGATTGCTTAAGATCTCCTCACATTTGTCAAGTGCATCAAATAATTCATTGAAAGCCTGTGTATATCATATGGAAAAAGTTAAACCTAATTTACAGCAGTGGATGCCTGCAAGAAAATTTCAAAAGAGAATTTCAGTTAAACCTGCTCATAAGGTCTTTGATTTGTAGCAAATCCACATCTGTAAACTCCATTATTTATTGGATTGTATATCCAGTTATTAACTTCATCAATCTGGGTTTGCAGATGAGATGGATATAGGTCGACGTTTGGATTTTTTGCAATATCATTAAATTCAGTGTTCAGCATTCGAATGATTTCAGCGCTCTCATTGTTGACTATTGTTTTACCCTTTTTGTCCCATAACACCTGCACATATGAGAAGCTAATTTGTGAGAGAACTGTGCAAAGATGATAGAAAACAACATACCATCACCACCAAAGCTATTTAAGAGATTTTGATAGAAGAAAACTATGTTGAGGATTTGCACCGGAACAGTATATTTTCCAGAGTAATTGCTGCTAGCAAGTTCATATAATTCTCGTATGGTTTTGGCTCCATTTAAAATATCTGGTTTTGCACCAGGATCTTCATCTTCAGAATTTGGAAATGTCCAGCCAAAGTGGTCCTCGCCCTCTTTTGTCCTTTCCCATTTTGGTTTTACTGACTATTTAACAAAAATCATTTTGAGTACTCAATCAAAGAAGTAATAATTTAATTGAAATGCATCACACAATATCATCAGAACAAGGAGTTACCGAGATACTAATAGCATCATCCAGCCCCTTAAGTTTCAAGATGGCATAACACCTGGATGCCCAAGGACATGCATACGATATGTACAGGTGGTATCTACCAGACTCCGCATAGTATTCAGATGATTTATCCTTTGAAATGAAATTACGAAAAGTTGATGGAGTGCGTATGAACTCCCCATTATTTGACATTTCCTCCAATGAAGATCTAGCAGAAGACCCAACCATCTACATAAATTACAGTGAGTTCAATTAGGACCAAACTGAGTGATTATCATATTTCCTGCTCAACAATCGTAAGGGTGGCTAGAGATAATTAATCAAATATCAACTAGGATTATGAAACAAATTCATAGTTAAATAAAAAGATTAATTACTCAACTACTAATGTGTTAAAGGCATCTAAATGCACTGTACCTGAGTACTTAGGTATATCCAAGAACCTTAGGAAAGCTTGCATTTAAAACAACCCATATACAAACTTTAATCCGATAAGGAGAAAAGTTTACAGTTTCAGTTTGACTGATACTATTCATGGCTGTTTTGAAAACCATTGCATGTCAGTTCACATCAAAAAATATTAAAAAATATAGAGATTTTTTCAATGAACTTGACATGGCAGAAACTGATTTGCAGTAAACGACCACATACTCAGGAGAGTAACTATCGTTTGAAGAATTATAATTATTCTTTTTCTGCTTGGTAACAGCAGTTAAAAAAACACATTTAAAATATGTTAAACCAACAAGGACAAAAGTTCCCAATTTCAGTTGGACTGATCCTATTCGTAGCTGTCTTGAAAATCATTGCATGTCAGTTCACATAATCTTTGTTGCAAAATATAGAGAATTTTTTAACGAACTCGTGATGGAATACATTGATTTACAGTAAGTGACCACACATACTCAGGAGAGTCACTAATATTTGAAGAAATTCCACTTTTCTTTTATGCTAGGCAAATTGAAATGGCAGTTGACAACATGTCCCATACTACAAAAGTTGGAGACATGATGTTGAGTTTCCCCTGAATAAATTAGAGAAAGCACACCTTTGTTATTATATTAAAGTGAAATATTTGCATCAGTTGCATCATTAGGCTGAATTTTGGAGGGAACGATCTACCTATCCTGGTCCAAAATCCAAAGTTTTAGTTGACGGAAATGTATCTAGGTCTAAGGTGCCTAGCACACTTGACCTGCAATTTCAACTCCTGATTTCAGTAACTAATTCTTCTCTGTCTCTCATTTCCAGATCTGTACTTGTGTTAGCCTACACTTCTGTATCTTTTTGTTTATGCTGAATATTGTCAATTGCGCATCATTTTACCTAGTCATTATGTTTTCACATCAAATCAAATCAAAAACAAAAAGAGGAAACAATCATACACAACATTCAGCTCTCCTTCAGGACTGAAGTTGAATGATGTTGGCTATTCCCTCCAATGAATGATAGTGATTTGGGAATTAAGATCTTAGTTTATATCTCTGGGCTAGGACCCCATTTCACTAACCAATGAATTTAGCACCTGAGAGTACCCAAACATTACATTCCTCAGGCACTTTGCTGGAGTTCCTTGCAACCACGTTGGTCCCCACCAAAATGATCAATCGCTAGGATCCTCACTGCTACCTATTCACAACTGCTACTTTGCTCCTGTGCGATGAGTGGCTTCAGTCTTGTGTTGATGAGGACTCTGTCCACCACTCACATGAAGGGCCAAGCCACCATTGAAGTATTTTGGAGGAGACGATTCTGCTATTAGGATTAAAAACTCCTCCTCTAGTGTGACAACAAGAGCTGTTAGCATTGGGATGCCATCTTTTCGAGAAAGACCACTAACACCATGCGTTCCTCAATCTCCTCTTCTAAGATTTATCCTCTTTTCACTCTTCATGTCTTTTCCACAACCCAATCCTAAAAAGTCCCAATTGATCCAACTTGAAGCTCCAGACCTATTACTTGAATCTCGTGTTCTTGGTTTTATGCCCAACCATCTTCTACGGTCTGCAGTAACACTATACCAAGTTCTCAGGTTAGTGGTGCTGCCAACATCAATATTCTGCTCAGCCAATCCCTACTCGGTGCTTCTGCTAGAATAATATCTATATAGTTAATGGTCAATAATAATGTAAATAGTTAGTTCAGTTAGTTTAGTTAGTAAGTTTCTATTTCTGGTTTCAGTTAGTCAGTAATCTTTTGAGAAACTTCATTGATGTAATTGCCTATTAACTGTTTCTCATTCCTTAATAATTAACAAGCAATTACCCAGCTCTTTTCGTTTAATGGTATCAGAGCAGGAAAACGAAATTCGTTTTTCTAAAAAACATTTTTGAATGAATTTTTTTTCAATTTCTTTGAAAAACACTTGAATTTTATTTTTTTTAGTATAGGGTTTGATCGCCATTTTTTGGGTCGTTTTTTTCCACATCAAACTCTCTTGAAAAAGTGATTTTTTGGGCTGTAGGTGTTGCTACTTCCGTTTGCTGCCTTTGTTCAATGGCTATTTTTCCCAAATAGCGACCTTCTTAGTAGCATTTTTGCGTCTTCTCTGCACATTTTTTTGATGCGGCTAGGGCTTGGATATTTTTGGGCGCTGTTTTACAAAATATCGTGCTTCACAACCAGGGTTTCCTTATTTCCGGACTGCATTCTACAAACACGAATGTATTCACATTTTTAAAGCCTTTTTTTGCTTGCGATGGGAGGATGTCGTTGTAGGTTTTTTAGTCTGATCCACGTTTGTAGAGCTGTATGTGCACAGTTTGGGGCTCATGTTTTTCGTAGTGCTTCAGATCCCATGTTTTTTAGCTTCTTTGTGAGTAGTTTTTCAACTCAGCTAGGGTTTGTCAAGTTTTAAAAATTTCGGAGTTATTAATATTTGCAAATTTGTGTTTGCAATCCCTAGGTTTTTGAAGATACATGACTTTCTGGGTGCTTTTTTGGTCTGCGACCAGGACTTTTCTAGGGTTTTAGAAAAATTCCAAGCATTGGGATCTATACATTAAAATCTGTGTTGCAAAGCTTTCTGTTTTAGTTTGCCTTGGGATTTGAGCCTGAATCTGACCTTGCCATCTTTTGTGCATTTTGCCTTTGTTTTCAGTGCCTTGGGAAGCATGCAAAATGGCATCTTTGATGAATATTATGCTTGAAAGCAGTCAAAAGTTCAATGGGAACAATTATAACACCTGGAAACAATGTATGCTGACTATTTTTGAGCACCGGTGTCTTAATGCAGTTGTTTTGGGCACAACTACACGTCCTACCACTGCTGGAAAAGATCGGGACAAATGGGATAAGCACAACAAGAAAGTTATCATGCTCATCAAACTCTCTATCACTAACAATCAGTTGTTGCAAGTGCCTTCAGGTAAGTCAATTGTTGAGATCTGGAAGCATCTGAAGGATCTCCATGAGAGACATCAAATAAGAGTCATGCGTTCTTTCTTAAGAACATGCTCTTTTTGATTATGATGGACAAGAGGACATCTCTGCATGATCATTTGACAAAGATCAAGGACATCTGTGATCAGCTTGAGGTAATTGGAAGAAAAATGGAGGAAGGCAATATGGTGGTCATTACTTTGAAGAGTCTACCAAAATCTTATGAGCATTTCATAGAAATGCTCAACATTACTTCAATTGATATCGATTTCAAGTTTTGATCTTTGGAATAAGCTTCTACAACAAGATCGTTGGAGATAGTAGTTTGGGAGTAGTACCAATTCAACCTCCACAAAACAGGTGTTCTTAGCAAAATCTTCTGCTAAGAACAAAGGGAAGGCTCAATCTTCTCAACTGAAAGTCTCTGGTTCTTCTCAAAACAACAAGAAGAAAAAGAACTTTAGTGTAATTATTGCCATAAGTATGGTCAAATGAAGGTCGACTATCAACCTCGGTTGGCTTCTCAGAAAATGTTGCGGAGCACTCTGATAAGAAAGAATTTGCATTCTATGCTTTTATGACCAAAAGGACTACAGATCCAGTAAAATTTTCTGCTTGGTATATAGATTCTGAGGCTTCGCGACATTTTAGTCATCGTTGGGACTAGCTCACAAAATTTGAACCATTCTCTAATTTAGTGATCTCTGGAGGAGACCAGTATAGTTGCTGGTAAGGGCATTATGCAAATTTACTCAGGGGATAGAAATTTGGTATTTCTCGATGTATACTATGTTCCAAGCATGGAACTTAATCTTCTCTTAGTCAGCTAGATCATGAGGCATTCTCCCTAGTTGGATATTGTTTTCAATTCACACACCTACAACATTGTTTGTTAAGGTATAGCTTCATTCGTGTGTATATATATATATATATCATAGTATACAAATGATTATTAAGAAGAGTTGTGATTATATTACTATCTTATTATTATTATTATATTGATGAGATATAATAATAATAATAACATAAGTAATATATATATATACCAAAGTCACAATGGTATTAATTGAACTATGTTCAATTAACATACGAATGCTAAGTATCGACTGTTAAGTTGATATAAGTAAACGAAATCATACTCGACTATTATCAACAACCGACGGCACTAAATACAAACCGTTGTTTGTATTAGTGTTAGCGACTGTTGATAACAGTCGCTAACATTAATACAAACAGCGAATGGACATGACTGTTTACTTTTGAAAAGGCACGATGGTTGCTGGATAACCGGTCACATGCATATATATACATGCTGTGATCGCAGGGTTGAGCAATCAATCATAGCATACATTGTCTCCTTTGTTGTCGGGATAATTGTATGTACGGGTTATTATGTTAGTAAAGTATTATGTTACTCTCGGTCGTTAGTGACCGAGAGGTTAGACAGTTATGTCACGACACTTCGGTCGTGACCCTTCGAGTACTTTATATACTCTCTCGGAGGTTGGACATGGGAGATATTATTGTATAATCATTATGATATAAATGTACTTGCCGGTCTGGAATGATTAATGAAAGTATTTATTATTCTCTGATATATTCTGTGTTTATTATATTTCCCGTACGATGTCTGTGCAATACTAAGTTTACCCCAGCGGGTAAACATCTGGCGCCGTTGCCTAGACGTACTCGGGAAGAGAAGTGAGGAAAGGATTTATGCCCAATGTTTTAAATAAAGATAGAAATAAAAAGGCACAAGATGACGAAGGCGAAGCCGCACAGAAGGCTTTGATCTCCGCGCAACAACATGAACGTCGGTATAGGCTGAGGCAACTTGCCAAGGACCAGCTTGCCGGAGGGTTGCCCGAAGGGAACCTCGGAAGTGGTACGGAAGGTGCAGAGGCCGACGGAGAACAGTTCACTTCGCCGGAGCATCGGAGAGTGCGGAGTAGGGAAGAACTACTCGAGGAAACACAATTGAGACAGGTCTTACTTCAAGAAGAGCGAGACCGGTTTGAAGATTTGACCCGTACACCACGTGCGGAGGACCGAGACCACGAAGGGAATCGTACGGTCGAAGGTGACGGTACTGCCGGAGGTGCCAGTGACAGTACGGCCGAAGGCACTGCGAATGCACAGGCTAACCCTCCATTGGAACCAAGGACTCCACACAGTACGGTCCCACCAGTCACACAACTACCGCACGAGCAAGTGCCACCAGTGAACACTACACACAATACTCAAGGAGGAGGTGGTGTCGGAGTACCGAATCCCTCGCGGAGGCAACAACCTACCATGGCTGCGAGTAAGCAGAAACTGCCCAAGTTCACAGGCCAAGCGAAGGAGGATCCTGTTCGGCATTGCCGGACCTGTGAGACTATATGGGCTGCCAATGGAGTTACCGACCAGGACAAATGGATCCGCCAATTCCCTGCAACATTGAGGGAGGGAGCCATTGACTGGTACTCGGATGTTGACAAGACGAGCCTGACGACATGGGACCAAGTCAAAAAGGCCTTCCAGACAGAGTTTCAATTGTTACGAGATGATAATGAGATATTAGCGGAAATCTACAACACTAAGCAAGCGAAGAATGAGTCCGTCCGTGCGTACGGACGGCAACTCAAAGAACTCATCGGGAAGATGGAGTCGGCCCCAGTGACCGAACTGAAGAAGAGGTGGTTCATAGAGGGACTCAAAACCTCCCTATGAAAGAAAATGAAGATAGTTCCACCTACTTCATACAGTAATGCATACAACCGAGCAATGGATTTAGAGAGTGAGTGTAAGACCTCCAAGAAGATGAGGTCATCTTCTGACGATGACTCGGAGACTGAAAGCAGCGAGGATGGGTCGAGCAAGAAAGTGCTCGCGTTGCAAAAAGACCTTGAAAGAATGATGAAAGAACTCAAGGCCGCCAAGGGAAGTACCAGTAAGACAGGAGAAGATACGGTGTGGTGCACGGACTGCAAGGAAGCAGGCCACACAAAAGGTTCTTGTTCGAAGAAGGCTTTTTGCGATATCTGCCAAATCGCAGGACATTCCACTAAAGAATGTCCCTACAACCTGAGGGCGAGAAATCAACAAGTGCTCTATGCACAGGAGCAACCTTCCACGTCTGGTACTGGCGGACAACAAAATGCTCCATCATCCGGCGGGTATGGAAACAACCGACGGGGAGGCCGAGGCAATGATGAGAACAAGCCGCGGGTCCAGTATGACGCGAAGGGGAGGCCCATGATACAATGCAAGAGTTGTAACCAATGGGGACATTATGCCCGTGACTGTCAGAATGAGGCTACTGCTCCACTAAAACTGTGTCGGTGGTGCGGACCGGGGAACCATGAGGATGCTAATTGTCCGAAGCCCGGCTGCAACATCCTAGACATGGAACGAGGGGGCACGGAGAAGGTCCTCGCAATCACACGCGGGCAAATGAAGAAGGCCACATATCCTCACCCCCCGACAGAGAAACAAAGGATGCTCGAGGCGAAGGCTGAGATCGCGAAAGGTATGGAGGACCGAAGGGACTCCACAGATGTCGACATTTCTACTCGAGCAATGGCCGAACAAAATATTTTAAGGCAGATAATGCAATTGGAGGTACCAGTAAAGGTCAAGGACCTATTGGAAACGATGCCGCATCTCAAAATGGCTCTATTCCTTGGGCAAAACATTCCAGCAAGCACGGTTGAACGAATGGAGATCATGAGTGGCTCTGCAACCGACCCCATGACGCTATCGATAAATAATGGGCGGAATCCCGCAGTGGTGGAGATGGGTATTTTGGGTACCATCCTCACGAACACAATTGTCGACGGTGGGTCGGGCGTCAATGTCCTCCCGGAAGAAACTTGGAAAAGCTTGGGGAAACCGACGCTGTGGCCACCGACTTTCAATTTATTAGGGGCCGACCAGCACGGTATTAAGCCTCTCGGTACACTGATGGCGCAGCAGGTGACTATTGGAACCTAGCCTTTCACCTTAGATTTTGTTGTAATCCCTCTTAAGCAGAAGGGGTATGATGCCATCCTGGGTAGAGGGTGGTTGGTGACGGCCCGAGCCAATCATAATTGGAAGAAAAACACCCTCGCATTTGAAAAGGGGGGAAGGAAGTTTGTAGTGGACCTCAACACGCAGATGGTTGGGGAGGAAATGGCATCCAATTCAGAGTCAGACGATGGGATGGGCGGAGAGGAAGGAAACATGGAACCTAATGCCGAAGGGATACTGAAAGGGGAGGATGATACAGATTCGATGGACGGTCTATTCCACTGGCAAATGGGTGATTATGAATTATTTCCGCCATCCTGCAACATATTGAAGATTGAGGAAGCCGAGAGTGAGTTCCTTCCGGAATATACAGCATACCGAGAAGGGGAAGTCGAAAGGAAAGAAAGCCCTGCCCAGGAGTTTCGGAAGGAGGAACCCATCTGGCACAAAGAAGCAAAGTTGGAAAAAATAAATCCTGGGGATGAGAGAAATCTGAAACCCATCGTTATGAGAGACAACTGGAATCCTATGTGGAGGACCGCAGTCTTCAAAATCTTGATTCTCCGTTTTCTTTTTATGTACGGGAACGAGACCGTGGTCCCTATAGAATTTATGGTTCCAAGCTTTTGGATCGCCATTGAAAACAGACTCGGCGACAGGGAGAGGGAACGACTGCACACTTTGTGGGCTCTCGACGAACGGATACATGACAGTGGCAACGGGACCAAATTGAAACTTTACCCGAAGAGGATGGATCCGAAAGGAGGGACAGAGCAACCGAGAGGGACTTGGCAGGCGTCCGTACGGGTGACCAGAGAAGCCTCCGGACAGAAAATTGAAAAACACCCGTACGGCTATGCATGACCGTACGGTGGGAAAAAAAACGAAAAAAAAAAACAAAAAAACAAAAAAAAAAAAAAATTAAAAAAAAAAGGAGATCAGACCGTACGGTCGTACGGCATTCAAAAGTGCCACATCATTGTAGGATGTCGTACGGCTGTCAAGTGCCGTACGACAATAGCATCCATGCCCGTACGTTATTTTTAATGCAGCAGTCACCGTACGGAAGGAAAGAAATAAATAAAAATGATACTGTACGGTACCGTACTGTTCCATAAGACACCATACGGCACCGTACATGGAAAACGCCAAGCTGAAAAATAAAAGACCGTACGGTACCAAGGCGACGCATAAGGGTTAGATGGGCGTACGATAGCCAAGCCATAAGTAGGATACCGTACGGTTGTACAGCCCGACCACACGCTACAGGGGAAATTAAAAAGCGCAAGGATATATTCGTACGGTCATTGCAGACGATAAAGAAGCCGTACAAACACATAGTTACGGCATTGATCAGTAATAATTTGGTTGTATCCGTACAATACAAAAGGGAGTCAGAGAGAGGGAATCCATACGACACAGACAAGAAGATGCATAAGGGTTCAGTACAGCATTGGGATGTGTGAAGGGGAAAGCATGAAGGAAGAAATTCATATGGTATTCTAAAAAAAAAAAAACGACAAAACAAAGCAGCTCATATTGAAGAACGAATGGGAGCGCGCCTGGGGCTCTGCCCCAGGACCCCGCGGGGGCGCTGCCCCAGGACCCCGCTGGGGGCGTTGCCCCCTAGACCCCCAGTCGGTTCAATTATCAGCCCTTGGAGAGTGTGACCTGTTGATGAGATCAGAGTTGCTACAGGCATGGAGTGTTTGCATGCGGGAGGTGAAGAGAGCACTGGAGCAAGTCTTTCAAGAGGGGTACTACGCTTTGAGGCACTTGGAGTAGGTGTTGGCTGGACGTGAGACTGTCTTGGTGGATGCCTCGAGAACTCGGGAGGAGCTGACCACCCAGTTGGAGGCAGTAGAGCAACACTTGGCTCAGCGTACCCAGGAGTTGGAAGTAGAGAAGTTGGCACGGGTGGCTATCAAGGTCAGATTGGCTAGGGAGACAGTATGGTGTTAGCGGAGGCTATAGCTGAACAGTATGTTTTGGAGACAAGTTTGGTGCAGGCACGAGAGGAATGGGATGTGACGGAAAAGACCTACTGGACGCAGCATTGCTGGGGAGGGCGGCACTTCAGCTTTTTCAGGGATGCCCCTCTGCCCCTTCTCAGTGATTTTCTTCTTCTATGTGGTGTATTTCATCTCCCTGTTGTTGTAAGTCGTCGGAGACGACTTGTTTTTTGGGGGGGATGATGTTGTCGGGATAATTGTATGTACGGGTTATTATGTTAGTAAAGTATTATGTTACTCTCGGTCGTTAGTGACCGAGAGGTTAGACAGTTACGTCACGACGCTTCGGTCGTGACCCTTCGAGTACTTTATATACTCTCTCGGAGGTTGGACATGGGAGATATTATTGTATAATCATTATGATATAAATGTACTTGCCAGTCTGGAATGATTAATGAAAGTATTTATTATTCTCTGATATATTCTGTGTTTATTATATTTCCCGTACGATGTCTGTGCAATACTAAGTTTACCCCAGCGGGTAAACATCCTTCACCTGCGGTCACAGCATTATATATATTCATTATAATATATATAAAATCATCACAATATTATTATATATCAGAACAGTTACTTAACAATGATATAATAAATTCCCAAAGATCTGATTTCCTACCATGGTATCAGAGCAGAGTTAAAGGGAATTAATTCTGAATTATTATTTGATAGGAATACAAAACAAAAATATTATTTAAAGGAAAAGAGTCATCACAAATTATCAAAATGATCACCGGAATCAGGATGGAGGACAGATTGGAAGGAACATCAAATTTTCTATCATGGAAAATTAGAATCACCACACTTTTACAAGAACTGGAATTAGAATCTTTCATAGAAACGGAAAAAGAAATGCCTACAGATGAAGCAGAGAAAATGACTTGGAAAAGGAGGAACAATAAAGCCAAGAAATTAATTGTTGATTCAGTTAAAGATTCTATTCTCCCAAGTATAGCAAGATTAACATCAGCATATGAGGTTTTCAAGAAAATTCAAAAAACGTATGAGATAAACAATACAAGTTGAATATTAACCTTGAAGGAACAACTATTGACCATAAAGATGAATAAAGGTGAAACAGTTACATCTTATTTCCTAAGAATTGTTGAAATACGAGATCAACTATTCTCAATTGGTAACACTATAGAAGACATGGAATTATCTCTAATAGCACTAAGGGGATTACCAACATCCTGGGAGAATTTTATTCAATGCATAAGCACACGTCCACCTCTACCAAAATTTGATCAACTTAAGAACAACTGTACTCAGGAAGAATCAAGACTTATTACCAGAGGAACAGGTCTAAAGAAAGAGGGAGAAACACAAGCACTCAACACAAAGTCCCACAACAAAAAGAGAAAATCCTTCAAAAGAAAGAGGGGATTCAAAAGAGATTTTTCTAAAATCCAATGTTACAAATGTGATAAATATGGGCACGCTCATCGACATTGTCCTGAAAGGCAAAAGACTCAAGCCACCGTAGCTGAAGCAAAAGAAATTCCACTCTTCTTTACAGCTCTCTCAAGTGAACTAAATTCCAATAATAGAACTTGGATAATTGATAGTGGTGCATCAAGACATATAACCGGATTCAAAAATCAGTTTGAGACACTTGAAATTATTCAATTGAAGAAGTGACTATTGGGGATAACTCCACCACCCAGTGAAAGGAATAGGGACCTGTACCATAAAGATAAAGAATGGAGTATCTTTACAACTAAAAGACGTTCTATTTGTACCTGGAATCAAAAGAAATTTAGTTTCTATATCAGGACTAGCAGACCAAGGATTTCGTGTCACCTTTAATGAAGACAAAGTTCTATTATGGCCTAAGAATTCAAATATGAAGAATGCTACAATCATAGGGACAAGAGATGGTAGTCTTTATAAAATATGTAATGATCAAAAATCTGCACTAACTCGTGAAATCACAAATCACAATGAATTATGGCATAAGAGGTTGGGACATCTAAGGATCACTATACCATATTATTTTTGTTGATGACTATTCTCGGAAAACTTGGATATACTTTCTTAAGGTTAAAGAATCAAGTGAGGTACTATCTAAATTCAAAGAATTTAAAGCATTAGTAGAAAATCAAATAGATAAAAAAAATAAAAGTATTAAGATCAGATAATGGAGGTGAATACAAATCTGACATATTTAAAGAATTTTGTAATTTTGTTGGGATTAAGAGGGAGTATACTGTGTCGTATAATCCTCAATAGAACGGAGTAGCATAAAAGAAGGATAGATCCATAATCGAAGCAGCAAAAGCCATGATGCTCGATCAAAACCTTCATACTTCTTTTTGGGCAGAAGCTTCAAATACAACAGTATATATTCAAAATCGGTGTCCACACTCCATATTAGAAAACATAACACCAGAAGAAGCATTTACAGGGATCAAACCAGATCTAAGTCATCTTAGGATATTTGGATGTCCCGTATACATTCATGTACCTAAAGAGAAGAGGACTAAACTAGAACCATCAGGTAAGAGAGGCATACTTGTTGGTTATAGTGAAAACACAAAAGGGTATTGAATCTATATTCCAGGACAAAAATCTGTTGAGATGAGTAGAGATGTAAAATTTGATGAAAATAACACATTTAAAAACTTTGAAGAAGATAACATCCTAGAGATAGAAGAAGATCTCACTGCTGAAATTGAGAGGGAGGATATAGAAGAACCTGAACCTCCTGTCATTGAAAATGAGAATACTAATGTAATCAATGGTAAGAAAAGGCCATTATGGGCAAGGCAAATAATTAAAGAAAATAATGTAGAACCAAATGAAATATCTCATGAGAGTAAAAGAACAAGAACTCAAAAATGTTATGCAGCTCTTGTAATAGAAATCAATAAATCAGAACCATCAAATCCTAAGGAGGCATTATCTAATCGAGCATGGAGAGAGGCAATGATGGAATAATATCAATCTATAATAAAGAATGATGTCTGGGACATAGTACCTAGACCTAAAAACAAAACCGTTGTCTCTTCTAGATGGCTATTCAAAACTAAATATGCTCCTGATGGAAGTATTGAGAAACATAAAGCTCGGTTTGTTGCTAGAGGATTCTCACAGAAAGCAGGTATTGATTATGTAGAAACATTTGCTCTTGTAGCTCGGTATACATCAGTCAGAACCATTATTGCTATAGAGGCATCTAAAGGGTGGAAGATACACCAGATGGATGTGAAAACAACATTCCTAAATGACACTATTGAAGAAGAAGTATACTTAGAGCAGCCAGAAGGGTTCATTATACATGATGCATCAAAATATGTTTGCAAACTCAAGCAAGCACTATATGGATTGAAACAAGCTCCCAGAGCTTGGAATGAAAGGATAAACAGCTATCTTTCAAAATTAGGATACTCTAAAAATGATGTAGATCTTAACATTTACTTTAAGATAACAAATGGCAACATGGTTATTTTAGTTCTTTATGTAGATGATCTTTTAATAATAGGAGAAGGTCATCTTATTGCAAAATGTAAGCAAAAACTCATTGCTGAATTTGACATGAAAGATTTAGGACTCTTACATTATTTCTTAGGGTTGTAAGTGTTTCAAAAGGAAGGCTATATTTTGCTAAATCAACAAAAATACACTATTGATATTCTAACTAGGTTTGGAATGATGGAATGTAAGCCTTTATCCACACCTATGGAAACAAATTTGCACAAACTCAAAGTTGAAGCAGAAGAGTCTGAACCCTCTGATCCTACATTGTATAGAGAAATTGTTGGCTCTCTTATGCACTTGGTGAACACTAGACCTGACATCTGTTATGCAACCAATGTTGTGAGTCACTTTATGTGTGAGCCCAAGGAAATACACTTAATGGCAGCTAAGCATATCTTGAGATATCTACGAGGCTCTATTGGATTTGGGCTAAAGTATGAAAAGGTAGAAATCAATCTTCAAGGGTATTCTAATTTTGATTGGGCTGGAAGTACTACTGATCGAAAAAGCACTACAGGGTGTTGTTTCAGTCTTGGTTCGGCTATGATCTCTTGGTTTAGTCGAAAATAGTCAGCAGTAGCATTAAGCTCCACTGAAGTTGAATATATGGCAGCATCCATGGGAGCACATGAAGCAGTATGGTTAAGAAAGCTATTATTTGGATTGTTTGGAAAACCTCTAGATCCAACTGTGATTCATTGTGACAATCAAAGTTGTATCAAGTTATCTGTTAATCCAGTTTTCCATAATAGGTCCAAACATATTGAGATTCCATATCATTACATAAGAGATATGGTAGAGAGAAATATCATAAGGCTAGAGTACATTAGTACTGAAGAACAGAGTGCTGATATTTTCACTAAGCCACTGGCAAAGCTGAAGATAGAATACTTCAGAAACAAACTTGGCATAATCAAGGTGTGATGTATGGTTTAAACTCCTCTTATTTATAAGTTTTTTATTCATGAATAAATGTAAAAAAATGTGTATATTGCAATATTGTGTAAAATGATCATTTGTGTGTGGGTTAACATTTCAAGGTGACGATCTTGTAAATGGTTAACCAAAGTGTCAAGATAGACTACTTAATTGTGTGTCCCGATTGTGCGGAGATCTTGACTCTTGTTATTACTGGATGTGTAATAACGAAACCATATCATGATAGACTACTTAATTGTGTGTCCCGACTGTGCAGAGATCATGATATTCAAGTCTATTCTCATGACGAGACTACATTAACTTGTGTGTCCCGAAGTGCGGATGTCATGATAGACTTTTGATGTTTAATACTCACTCGCTAAGAGGGAGTGTTAAGGTATAGCTTCATTCGTATTATATCTATATATATATATATATATATATCATAGTATACAAATGATTATTAAGAAGAGTTGTGATTATATTACTATCTTATTATTATTATTATATTGATGAGATATAATAATAATAATAACATAAGTAATATATATATACACCAAAGTCACAATGGTATTAATTGAACTATGTTCGATTAACATACGAATGCTAAGTATCGACTGTTAAGTTGATATAAGTAAACGAAATCATACTCGACTATTATCAACAGCCGACGACACTAAATACAAACCGTTGTTTGTATTAGTGTTAGCGACTGTTGATAACAGTCGCTAACATTAATACAAACAGCGAATGGACATGACTGTTTACTTTTGAAAAGGCACGATGGTTGCTGGATAACCGGTCACATGCATATATATACATGCTGTGATCGCAGGGTTGAGCAATCAATCGCAGCGTACATTGTCTCCTTCACCTGCGGTCATAACATTATATATATTCATTATAATATATATAAAATCATCACAATATTATTATATATCAGAACAGTTACTTCACAATGATATAATAAATTCCCAAAGATCTGATTTCCTAACATTGTTGATAGGGAGACTTGCACTACAGTGGCTATGGGACTTGGGGATCATGGTCTTTATAAACTTGTTGATTCCAGTGATTCTTAGGAGTACGCCATGGCAGCCAGGAGTACTTCCATCAGCAAACATTGGCATCAGTGTTATAGGCACTTGAATGTGCACTATCTCTCTCAGTTATCTTGAGAGGGTTTTGTTGTTGGTCTACCTGAGATCCAAATTCAAAATAATGGAGTTTGTGGAGCCTGTCAAGCGAGGAAGTAGCATTGGACACCATTCCCGGATGACGATTCTTGTTGAGCCTCCAAGGTACTTCAATTGGTTCACGCTAGTGTATGTGGGCCAATGAACACTCCTGTTATTGGGTCCAAGTACTTTTTATTATTTGTTGATGATTTCAGTAGAAATATGTGGGTGTACTTTCTTAAGAATAAATCAAATGTCTTTAGTACATTTCAGCAATATAAGGCCTTAGTTGAGAAAGAATCAAGCTCTCACATTGTTACTCAAAGGTCAGGTAATGGGGGGAGTTTTGTTCATCTGACTTCTGTACTTTTTGTGCAGAAAATAGCATTAAGTGCCAACTGACCAACCCTACACCCCTTAGTAGAATGATGTCGTTGAACATAGAAATCACACCATTATTGAAATGGCTTGTTCTATGATGAAACATAGAAATGTTCATAAGAAATACAAGATTGAAGTAGTTTACACCGTAGTCTACCTTCTGAATCATTCACCTACTACACAGGCCATTAAGAAGATGACTCCTGAAGAAGCCTGGTTAAGACGGAAGCCTACGATGGGCCATCTGAAAGTCTTCGGTTCTATAGCTCATGTATGGATTTTAGAAGCCAAGCATGCCAAGATAGACTCCAAGAGCTAGATACTTATGTTTACTGGCTACAACGACAATCACAAGGCGTACAGGTTGATTGATGTGGAGACAAATTGTCTCATATTCAACCATGATGTTGTGCTTGATGAGACTATTGGTCCACTTATTTCTATTAGTAGTCTTGAGGATCAGCCTGTGAAGGCTTCTGATGTGGGTGTTTGTCTTAGTCTTGGTTCCCCTAATGGAAGGGCTTCAAATCATTCAGACACTAAAGATGAGGATTCTACCAATCATGATATAGCACCACCTGATTTTCCTTAGGATTCACATCAAAATGATTTTGTTCCAATCTCCCTAGGAGATGTTTCTCCTTTGCCAGATGTTAGTACTTCTACGCTCTAGTCGAA
The DNA here is from genome assembly GCA_027943335.1 of Chamaecyparis obtusa. Classification (NCBI taxonomy): domain Eukaryota; kingdom Viridiplantae; phylum Streptophyta; class Pinopsida; order Cupressales; family Cupressaceae; genus Chamaecyparis; species Chamaecyparis obtusa. The sequence goes on from BSBK01004446.1 coordinate 802,191, forward strand.
GTGGTGGGCCAAGACTATAGGAGATCTTTATGATGATGAGCTCATTGAGGGAAAATTGGCTCACAGACAGAGCAAGCATTAAAACAAAGTCAATTTTGGATGGACAACATCCACAACATCTATGAGCCTCAAACATATTCAGAGGCTAAAGGCTTTCTAGGGTTGGAAAAGGCTATGGAGGCAGAATACCATAGCCTTCTGAATAATAACACCTGGGTCCTTTCTGATTCCTCCTAGGAAGAAACCTATTAGTTGCAAATGGGTTTATAAAGTCAAGTATCATGCAGATGGTACTCTGGATAAATACAAGGCCAGATTGGTAGCTCAAGGATTCACACGGTAGGAGGGCATTGATTATGAGGAGATGTTTGCTCCTAATGCCAAGATGAGCACAATTCATCTTATTCTCGCCATTGCAACCTAGTTTGGATGGATAATTCAACAGATGGATGTTAAGAGTTCCTTCCTCAATGGTGAGTTGCAGGAAGAAGTCTATATGACGCAGCCTCCTAGTTTCAAGGTTGTCGGCAAAGAACATCAAGTATGTAGACCTGTGAAAGCACTTTATGGATTGAAACAGGGCATGGCACATTAAGATTGATCAATATTTGGTTGATCATGGCTTTTAGCGCAGTCCTTTTGACTAATATGTATGTCAAACACTCTGGTGATGATATTCTTTTTCTTGTTGTCTATGTTGATGACTTGATCATTATTGGCATTTCAACACATTTGATTGTAGTAGTCAAACAAGATTTGTACTAGGCTTTTGACATGACAAATTTGGGGCTTCTCCATTATTGCTTGGGTATTGAGGTTTGACAGACAGCTGGTAGCATTTTTATCTCTCAATCTACGTATGCTAGAAGTTTGCTTGACAAGTTTCAGATCAGGACTATAAACCTGCCTCCACACCTATGGTGAAGGGGCTGAAGTTGTCAGCCAAATCTGATTCACCTGCAGTAGATGAAACCACATTCAAGTAGCTAGTAGGCAGCCTTATCTAGCTCACTGCCACTAGAATTTGTTTACCCTCGTAGGGTAACAGACAGATACATAAACACAACCAGATATTCAAATACTCAACATAGAAGACAATAAGCTATTTTATTCATAAACATAAGAGCTTGTACATTCAATTCGTGTATACAACATAGGCACAAGTGTATACATATAATCCCTGAAGGGTCACGACCAAACGTCGTGTCGTAACGGTCTTGGTTACTAACTGCCGAGATTAACATAACATAACATACCCGTACATACATTTAATACATTTATGCCGACAACATCATCCCCCCCAAAAAAACAAGTCGTCTCCGGCGACTTACAACAAAACGGAGAGAATGCCCAGTACAAAAAAGAAACAAAAAGCAGCTAAGTAGAAGTAGAAGGGGGCATCCCTGGAATCGACGGTTGGGACGCTGACGAAGTAGCCCTCTACCTCAGCTGGTAGACCTGCTGCGTATAGATGGACAAGTCTGTCTGAAGCTGTGAATTAACCTCAACCACTTCCTTTAGCATCAAGGTAGCCTCCTGGAACTCAGCATCCTTTTGAACAACCCGGCTGTCAGCAAGACTCTTGGCGGCATTGGCTGCCTCCAGCTATGCCAACAATTGTGCATGTTCCTCCTGCCAAGCATGACGCTCTGCGGCTAACTTGGTGGCCATCTCCTCCCGAGATCTCTCTGCTGCCTCCCAAGCCCTTTCCCGAGCCTCTCCTTCCTCGCGTGCTGTAAGGACTATCTGCACCAACTGTCGACCCTTATCAATCACCAACTCGAGAGTGTTCATGTACTCTCCCAAATCCTCTTCCATCATGACTTCAACCGGTTTCCCCTTCCGTGCCAGCACCGTAGCTGCCTTCGGCTCGACACTCCCTCGGCTGTCTCCTACACCCCCTGATGTGCCTGCCGCTACCTGGAAGTCCTCTCGCAAAGGAGACACAATCGCAGATCCCCGAGCTACTGGTGTGATAGACCTCTGTGCCAAGAATGCACTCGCCCGGTCTAACACGGATGGCTGACTTTGACTCACCGGTGCCAACAAATCTTCCATAGGCCCTCTGCCCTCCATACCCTCGTGGTCGGACTCGATCAACACTGAGTCCCCAAATGTCACAACCAGCTCAGATCCTGCCATCTCCAGTCGTACCTCACCAGGCTCAGACCTACCCTGATTTGCAATTTGTTCCATCAACTCTGTCATGTCTCTACCCGAAGGGAGACCCTCGCTTTCTCCTGTCTCCAACCCTGTCTCAAAATTTGGTAATGCCTCCGGACTGGCAGCTCTCTCTGGGGAAGCGGCTACTGTGGAAACCTGTACTGGCTGATCGCCCACTATTTGAGCTGCTACCGTCTCTGCAACAGGTACAGATAACTGCACTGGGATTCGGATGTGGCCAAATGCTGGAATGGCCGTGGGACCGGGAACCAAAGCAACTGTGGTCCCATTGGAGGGTACCGGATAGGGAAATAATAGCTGGACAGCTGACACCACCCGTACGTCCTCATCATCGTCCTCCGGACTGTTGCCCTCTTCGGAGGTCGCCTCCCGATCATTGTTCGTGTCCCCACTCGCTTCTACCTCCGGTCTGCTACGTTTCCCCGGACCTATCTTCTGGCCTCCGGGGGTATCTAAGTGACGCCACCGCATGATCGGGGGTTCACCTGGCACCAAGAGTCCTGGCTTGAGGTCAGATGCTAAAATCTCTGCTGGAATCTGACGCTCCGCAACATCCAAGAACAGGCCAATCGCGTAATGTGGCATGTAGAATGTACGGTGCTGCAGAGTCATGAAGGCGTACATCCGTTCCGCCAACACTGTCGCCCAGTCATACACCCTACTGGCCAGAAGATAGTTCATTAACGCAATCTACTGAAACGAAATGTCTGAGGCACAACTAGCCCCCGTAAGCCTACTCTTCACCAAATCCATAAGTGCGCACCAATGCCCCTTCCGAATGAATGTTTTCTTGATGCCACGGTGATGAGACGTTTGCCGGAGAGACTCCTTCGTAGCTGTGAGGTCGTCCTTGCAAACAAGTCTAATATAAAAATCCTTGGTTTCCGTGGCCAACTTCTGTGATTTCAAATCCACCCGTGCTCCTCTTTCTGGTAACCCGAAGACTGCGAAACTCCACTGCTGTAAATGAAACCGTCACAGAATGCCCCAAGTACGGTATGGTGCTAGTCTTCGAAAAACTATCAAAGGCTTCAATTAGTGCCCACAGTGTGCCTTCAAAATCCTGAATGCAAAATATGGGCATTTGAATTGTCCATTGTACCTGAGCCTGTGCCAAATTATCCTTGAAAATGCGAGTGTTGGGATCATTATCATTCTCCTACCACCATCTACGGCAGTCCAAGCCGTTCAAACCCTCAAAGGTAATATTCTGTGCTGTAATTGCCTCTTTCTGAGACCCTGCAGGTGCCATTTGAGGCCTGTAAACTTGCAGCTTCTTCCCAGTGCCCTTGCCTACAACCTTTGGTGTATGTCTGCTCATGCTGTTGGAACCCTCTTCTAATTTCTTCTTCCAATTTCTTTTGCCTGCAGATTGCATTTTGATGATTTCTTATCCTGGTTGAAGTAAATAACCGTTATTCAACTGCTTTTCGCCCTTGTCTTCACTGCTCTTCCGTACTGTATAATTATAACTGAATTGTTATTACTCCTATGAATTATGAAATGCTTGCCTTCAATGTCGTATAGTCTTCATGAACATGCCATTAATAGTGCAAAATGCCTGTGCGGAAGCCTTGTGCCCCCCTGTTTCACCGCACGATTGCCTTTCCGCTGTTGTGACCGTACAGACCAACAAACCATTCACGTCTTCATATATTTTACAACATTAAAGCATTCCGTGTGTCTTCATCCACGGCGTGCCTTCAGTGGTTCCTCGTGCCTAGCCAAATGTAACAATCCTGTAGAATGAGTTGTTCTCCCTCCAAGATAAATGTTGACGCACCTCCTTATGAATACCATAGAGACTGGCGATACAATGAATTTGAAACTACCATGCGCGATAGGTAATCAGAATATATTGTCCTTCACCACGTTCGATCACACCAAGTGCCGATAATTATTCGGCTCTGGTTCTGACTCGATCAAGCCCATTGTTATGCCTCGTACCTTGTGGGACTGTCGAAGAGTGGCTCTCGGCATTCACAGACTTACCAACTTCCAACTTCGAAACTAGTATGAAGATGTAGCTCTCGGCTCCTATTGGTTCGGATGACTTAATAACTTGCCCCAAAAGAATTGATGATTTAAATTGGTCTCAAGCTCGTGTAGCGGTTCTTCGGGTACTGTGAAAACTTCAACCATCCACTTTTCAAATTTACTATAACCTGGAAATGTGTCGACGCAACTCTTTCCCGCGCCACCGCGTGGAATTGAACCTTGGCTATTGCGGTAAAAGCTTATATGCCTTTCCATGCTGTAAAGTAAAACATGAAAACACGTTCGAAACCACAAGATCGACGTGATGAAAGGCGGATGAGAGCGGCCACAAATCCCACCGAATCATCTATTCCCCCTCAATAATAAATACTAACTCTTATTAGTACTCAAAACCCGATATATTATAGTGAAGCTGCACTTAAATGCCCTAACCGTACGGTACCGTTTCTTCCTTCGTTACTCCAAGCTGCCATATGGCTGTACGGTTCATAATTATATCTTCGGCTTTTCTTTTTTTTAACATTGCCGTACGGACACTGTTGCTTGATCTGTGCCTTCGCTTTCTAAAATCGCCCATGCATACCTCCATTCGATATTTTATCTCTTCGTTTAATACTTTGTCTTCGTTCATACTTTATGTCTTCATCTTTGGATTTTATGTCTTCATCTTCGGACTTTGTCTTCGTTCATTATACTTTATTGTCTTCTCCTTCCCGTCCGTACGGTGCTTTTTATGTGCTTGCTTGCCTTCGCTCCCAAGTTGTCGTACGACCGTACGACCTTTATTGCTTCGTTTCTTTTTTTCTCAATTTTTAAAAAAAAATTTAAAATTTTTTTATTTTATTTTATTTTATTTTTTCAAATTTTCGTCAATTGCCAGGCCCCTGCCTGTGCGCCTCCGGCCGCTGATGATATACTTTAAGTTTTGAACCATTGACAGCCTCCAAAATTTCCTTTCCGTCGAGGGTCCAGAGTTTTACAAACCCATTTGCTGCGAGCTCTCGGACCTTGTATGGGCCTAACCACTTGACCTTGAACTTGCCAGGCTTAATCTCGTTTCGGCCATTGTATTTCAATACTAACTGCCCCTGAGTGAACCTCGTCCGTCGGATGTGTTGGTCGTGCCAGTGCTTTCTTCATTGCTGGACCACGTCTGTCACCCATTGTGCCATCAACCTTCATTCATCAAGCTTGTTTAGCGCGTAGAGGCGCTCCCTCAAGCTCTCCATATCGCCAAGTTTATTATCGATAGCAATTCGAAGGCTTGGCACCATGAACTCCATCGGCACTACCGCCTCCTGTCCGTACATCAATTGGAACGGTGTCTGGCCCGTTGTCACCTTGTAAGTGGTGCGGTATGCCCACAACACCGACGACAGTTTCTCCTTCCAATCTTCTTTTTCTACCCTGCACGACTTATAGATGACTGAGACCAGAATCTTGTTGGTCACCTCCGCTTGACCATTGGCTCTCGGGTAATACGGACTAGACAAGGAGTGAAAAATCTTGAAATCCGTCGTAAGGAGTCTCACCACATGATTCACAAAATGGCCTCCTCTGTCACTGGTTATCTGAAGCGGGATTCTGTACCTCGTGATAATTTGTTCATAAATAAACCTGGCTATACTCACAGCGGTGTTGTCCGGTAGGGCCCGTGCTTCAACCCACTTCGTCAAGTATTCCGTGGCTACTACAATGTATGTACATCGCTGACGTCTGCTAACTTTTAAGGGCCCCACGAAATCAAGTCCCCAATGTTCAAATAACTCCTGCGCAGCTGAAGGATTTAATGGCATAAAGTCTCGTTTTAGAGGTTTCCCAGCCCTCTGGCACGTATCACAACTGCTGACCCATTCTCTAGTATCACTATGTAGCGTCGGCCACCATAGTCCGGCTAGCAGTACTTTTCTAGCCGTTGTGTCTGGCCCCATATGGCCTCCTGCCGGTCCTTTGTGAGCTTCCTTTAAGATGTCTGGGATCTCTTCCTCCATCACACACCGTCGGAGTACCTGGTCGGTCCCCATTTTATAGAGAAGCCCATTGATAAGCTGGAACTTTCGGCTTCTTAGAACCAGTTTACGTCGTTCCCTTGGTGGCATGTCCCGAGGGAACTGGGACGTTGATAAGTACTCGCCAATACGGGTGCACCAGGATGGTAAAACAACAATCCAGAATAAGTACGCGTCTGAAAAATCATCATTCACCCCCTCCGCTCGTTCTCCCGACTTGATTCGTGACAATTGGTCAGCAATCACATGGCTCTTCCCTGGCCGCACTATAATATTGAATGTGAATTCTTGCAGTAATAACAGCCATCGACTCACCCGTCCTTGAATAATTGGTTTGTTCACCAAGTACATCAGAGCTTGGTGGTCTACATAGAAGGTGAAGGGTGTTGCCAACAAATAATGTCAGAACTTCTGTACTGCATAAACCATGCCGAGAGCTTTCCGTTCAGTTGTATTGTAATTCTTCTCAGCTTTCGAGAGTAGTCTACTGGCGAAGTAGACCGGGTGATCCAGCCCATGATCCCCAACTTGTGCCAATGTCGCACCTATTGCATAGTTGGAGGCGTCGACGTGCACATGAAATTCTCTGTCCCAGTTCGGGTAGGACAATATTGGTGCCGCCAACAATCGTGGTTTCAATTCCTCAAAGGATTCCGACTACGCCGTTCCCCATACGTACGGTTCCCCTTTTCTTGTGAGGTTATCCAGGGGGTAAGATATCTGGGAGAAATTTTTTATAAACCTCCGGTAATATCCGATGTCCCAAAAAGGATTTTACCCCTAAGACATCCTGTGGGGGTTCCATTTCCACAATCACCCGAACTTTATCCGGGTCTGTTTTAAGTCCCGCTTTACACACTATGTGCCCGAGTAGTCTACCTTGCGGTACCATGAATCTGCATTTCTTCGGGTTTAATGCAAGTCGTGCCCTCCAGCACCTTTCCATACATTCTCCGAGCGCCTTTAGATGTGTCTCTTCCCCGCTGTAGATGGACCAATCATCCAAGAACGCCTTGAAGTTACCCACGGACATCTTATCAAATGTGGAGAATTATCTGTTGGAATGTTGCCGGAGCATTGCAGAGACTGAAGGGCATCCGGTTGTAAGCATATACTCTGTCCACCACAAATGTCGTCTTCAGCGTATCTTCCTCCACGATTGATATCTGGTTATAGCCGAAAAATCCATCCATAAATGAATAGATTTTATGGCCGGCCACCTCTTCAAGAATAGAGTCCGTAAACGGTATGGGAAACGGATCCTTAATAGTGACTGCATTGAGACGCTAGAAGTCGACATTGTGTGATAGAAAATGGTCACACTTCTGTGAATCCTTGCATTCAAGAAGACTCAATAATGAGCTCTCAAATATCGATTCACAGCTCTCTATTCGTGGAGTGCAGGGGTTGTATTATGAGGCCCTCAGATTAACCTTGTTAAACCCATGCAAGTACACCAAGAAACGAGAGATTCAAGGATGAGAAGCAAGAGTGCTAATCTCCATTGATCTTCAAGTTATTGCATGTAAATGAAACTAATCTAGATGATTGACATGCAAGAAATAAACTACTCTATTGAGATGAAAGTATTACAAGTTCTTGCTAATTATGCTATGTGGATTAAGCTAGAACAATGAAAGGAAACATAAATTTAAACTATTATGTGAATGCAATATTAATCTAAACTATGGATTGCCATGAGGCATGAGAGAAGAAGACAAGAAGAAAGAAGTCTCAAATATCCAAGCTCCAAATGTGCTCAAAAGCTTCTTCCAAAATTGCTCTCCAAACCTGCAGCATAACAATAACATGAAAATTCTAGGATCCTAATTGAGAAGGAGAGGGCTCCTTATATGAGAATTTGAGGAATTGAATGCAAATCCAAGAGCAATGTGGGATAAATCCAAAAAGAGGAAATAAAGCTCAGTTTTTAGAAAGTGTGGAGAGAAAAGGGATTTTCTTTATTTTATTTATTTTTATTTCCCTTTTTCATCACAAAAGAGCTTTAAGAGGATTTTTTATTTATTTAAAAGAATGATTCTCTATTAATTAAATAAGATAACATTATTTAATTAAAAGAGAGATATTATTCTAAATAAGATAAAATCATTTAATTAAAAAAGATTTTATTTCATTTAAAAGATATCTCTTTCAATTAAATAAGGTTATTTTATTTATTTAAGAGAGAATATTTCTTTTAATTAAATAAAATTTATTGAAAGAATCAAAAAAAGGATTTTTGTTTTATTTTTATTTGATTTATTTCCTTTTCCATCACAAAAGATCTTTTGAGAAGATATTTTATTTATTTAAAAAGAATAATATCTCTTTTAATAAAATAAAATAAGATTATATAATTTAAAGATGAATAGTAATTAAATAAGATAAAATCATTTAATTAAAAATGAATTTTAATTAAATAACATCATTTCATTTAAGGAATATTAATTTCAATTAAATAACATTATTTTATTTATTTAAAAGGGATTTATTTCTTTTAATTAAATAAAATTATTGATGACATGATTAAACCTTAGGAGATTATTGAAATGATTGAAATAGTTATGATTTGATCAAGGAAATTGATTTGAATATTGCAAAACATTGATTCAGAAAATTGATATTTGACAAATTGAATAAATGGGGCCCAAAGTCTAGGTGACCATTTTAGGGTGCATACAGACACAAATCCAGATCTGGTTGCCATCCTTCTTAAGAGAAATTACAATGGGGGATACCCATTCACTAGTCTGCACCTTGAAGATAATTTTAGCCTCCAGCATTCGTTCAATCTCCTCTTGTACTTTCGCAGCATAGTTTTTATTCATTCTGTACGGCCGCTGCCGTACTGGTACTGCGCCTGGTACCAATGGGATACAGTGAACACATAACTCTGGTGGGACCCCCTTCAAATCCTTATAAGTCCATGCGAATACATCTTTGTACTCGGTGAAGATCTTGAACGCTGCCGTTTTCAATACTGGGTTCCAGTCGTCCCCTACCAGAATGATTTTCCCATCTGTCTCCGTACCCAGATTCAAAGGTTTCACTATCAGTTCTTTGTACTTCATAGCCTCCTTGTTTTTAAACTGATGTGCGGGTATGGTGTCCATTGTGGCTTCTCCTTCCTTATACTCCCCGTACTCTGGAGCATATTGATCTAGCTCTTCTTCTTTGACGCTTAATACGTTACAGGAGGGTGAGAACATCTCATAATCCTCCTGCTGCCAATGGAACAATCCATTTAGTGAATCTATGTCATCCTCCGAACAGCATCCTTCGAGTTTTAATATGCCTTCGGCATCTGGTTCCATGCCCTCTCTCCCTTCGTCTCGTGGGTCATTCTCCCCTTCGGATTCAGACCCCGAGGAAGAGGCAAGTTCCTCGCTCACCAACTGGGTCTGGAGATCAATAGTGAATTTTTTGCCTCCGCTCTCCATCGAGAGTGTATTCCGTTTCCAGTTGTGGTTTGCCTTCGTTGTCACCAGCCATCCTCTTCTGAGTATGGTGTCATACCCTTTCTGTTTTAACGGGATGACCACAAAGTCGAGCACAAAAGGTTGTGCACCCACGGTGACTTGCTGTGCCATCAACATGCCGAGGGGTTTAATCCCGTGCTAATCGGCACCTAGCAGATTAAACGTAGGTGGCCAGCGAGTGGGCTTTCCTAGCTTTTTCCATGTGTCCTCTGAGAGGACGTTTACCCCGGAATCGCCGTCTACTATAGTATCCGTCAGGATGGTGCCCAGAATGCCCATCTCCACCACGGCTGGGTGTCTACCATTGTTGACGGTAAGCACAACTGGATTTGTTGCCGAGTTTCCCGGTACGGAAGCGTCCGTGTGTCTCGATTTGGGTTTATCAACCTTTGAACCCAATAGCACTGTCCCCAATTGAGGCATGGTGTGTAGGAGGTCCTCCAGTTTCACAGGTACCTCCAGTTGGAGCATCTGCCGTACAATGTTCCTCTCCACATCTGTGCCGTAGGGTCTGGATGATTCGTGTGTCTCTCCCCGTTGGGCTTTCATGGACCTTTCTATTTCCTCCCTTGCTTCCGCCATTCTCTGCTTCTCCGTACGGGGATGGGGTATCGGGCTTCCTTTGCTTGCCCTCGAGTAAGAGCAAGGATGGCTTCTTTAACCTGTGTGTTGCCTTCGATATCAATCAGATTGGCCCCTATGCCAGACTACGGACAATCGACATCTTCATGGTCATCGGGGCCACACCATCGACATAACTTTTGAGGGGCGTCATTATTATTACACTCTCGTGCATAATGACCCCATTGGTTGCAAGCCCTACATTGAATCATCGGGCGTTGTAATATGCTGCCTAGTTCTGTAATTCTAGAGTCTGTTTCTTCCTGTCATTTTGTCAAACAATTGGCCTGCAACTGTCCTTCTTATGTTTTTTCCAAATTGATGTTGTTTAATAGTCCTCAAGATTGTTGTATTTCGTATGAGATATCAGTAGAAGGCAACATGAAACCATATGCAGCTAATAACAATGACCGTTCATTTATTTCTTGTTTCAGATTATTAGGAAATTACAACTACCATATCTAACATATCTTATTAAACTCAACACATTATATCAACTATAGAGTTCAATGATGGTCCATACCCATTGCAGCTACAACAGTGTTAATAGTTCTGAAAATTGCTACAGTAACTCACAGCTACAATGTTTCCGGACTGCTACAGTAATTCAGACTGCTACAGGAACTTGTTGCTACAGTAACCCGCTGCTACAGTACCGCGCTACAGTGATTCGGACTGCTACAGTACCGCACTGCTACAGTACTCACGCTGCTACAGGAACTTGCTACAGTACCGCGCTGCTACAGTGTCGCTGCTACAGGAACTTGCTACAGTACCTCACTGCTACAGTACCTCGCTGCTACAGGAACTCTCATTGCTACAGGATCTTGCAACTACAATATAAAATCTCAAGACCATATCTTTCAATGGCGTCAAGATTGAAAGCGTAGAGGGTTTGGGTCCTCCAAGCCCAAGAGAAATAATCTCCACAGTTTCTCAATTTCATTCAATCTTCAAGCATGCCAAATGAGAGCTATCCTCTCTCTTTTAATCCTTCCTTACTAGTTCTACGCTTCCGTCGCGCCAATGTGGGATAAAACATGAGCTTTAATGTTACCTTTTTCCCTTATGAATGCCCATGTATGTCCTTTAAAGGGGGGAACTTGATTTTTATAAAGTGACTTTATGAAACATTATAATATTTAAATTAAATAGTCACTTTATCGTTATAACTTCAAACATTAAAATAATATACCAAATGAACTCGGAATCCCACATATGATAGCTCATCGGAAAGAGCTCAACAAAACGCATCACATCCTGTCACTGAAAATCCAAGGCACTGCATCCCCTGTTGGCTTACTAAAAATAGTAAATCCTCCCCAAAACCCAACAAACGAACTCCATTTGGCTTGTAATTAAATTTGACTAGGCCAAATAACCTCAGGATCCCTTTTGAAGTCCTGGTTAGCCCTCGGGACCATGAAAGAACGGGCTAATGACAACATATATGCAGACTGGCTAAGTGGGGGACATTACAGTCCGCCCCTCTTGAAATTGCTTGTCCTCAAGCAATCTCAACTCAGGATGCTGAAGAATCTGCTCTGCCTCCCATGTTGCATCCTCAACTGGTAGGTTCCTCCACTTCACTAGGTACTCCCTGATAGTCCTCCTGCGAAGCACCCTCTCCCTAGTGTCAAGTATAGCTTCAGGAACCAAGATAAGCTTCCCCTCATCATCGAGAGGTGGCAATACTACTGAAGGCACCACATTGTGCCCCAATGCCTTCTTAAGGCGTGACACATGGAACACGTTATGTACTTTACTGTCTGCAAGCAGCTCCAACTCATAAGCTACCTCGCCCACTCTCCTGATTACTCTGAATGGTCCATAGTAGCGTGGTTTCAATTTCTCTGCTCCACTCCTCTTGAGAGAGGACTGTCTATACGGCTGTAACATGAGGTACACCATGTCTCCCACCTCAAAAGACCTCTCAACCCTATGTTGATCAGCATATTGCTTCTGCTGATTTTGTGCCTTTTGCAAATTTTCCTTCAAGGATCGCATAATGTCCTGACACTCCTGGAAAAGATCCTTGGCCTTAGGTACCCTACTGTCCCCAAATAACAAATCCAAGAAATTAGGAGCATCATACCCGTATAGTGCCATGAAAGGGGACATTTGAATAGACATATGGAAAGAAGTATTGTAGCAATACTCCCCTAGATGTAGCCACTTCACCCAAGCCCTCTGTTGTCCTGCAATGTAGTTTCGAAGGTACCCCTCAACCCATTTGTTCACTATCTTTGTCTGCCCATCGGTTTGGGGGTGGTAACTGGTACTCGGAGTGAGCTCTGTTCCACACAACCTGAACAACTCCTGCCAAAAGTGGCTCATAAATCTGCTATCTCTGTCACTGACTATGCTCCGTGGTATCCCATGTAGTCTAAATACCTCTCGAAAGAATAGCTTTGCTGTCTGTGCTGCGGAATAAGTAGATGAAATTGCAAAGAAATGTGCAAATTTCGTCAATCTGTCTACCACAACAAAGATACAATCCCGTCCCTGTGCCTTTGGGAGCCCTGTGATAAAATCCATGGAAATGCTATCCCACTTCTTCTCTGGTATGGGTAGGGGCTGTAGTAACCCACCCGGAAAGGAATGTTCCTGTTTGTTCCGCTAACACACTGGGCACTCCCTAACAAACTGTAGCACCTCTGATTTGAGCCCTTTCCAAGTGAAGCGCTCTCTCACCTGCCGATATGTCTTAAAGAATCCTGGATGTCCTGCCAATGGTGAATCATGAAATGCTCTCAAAATCTTCTGCTTCATAGCAGACCCAGGTACCAAATAAATCCTTTCCTTGTAAATGATCAGATCATTTACAACAGTATATCGGCTATCCTGAGTAACCGCCTCAATAACACTAGATGCCCAACTATCCTTAGCATATTCTGCCAAGATCATCTCTCTCCAATCATCCATGACTATCCCAACAGCAAGCAAATGAGGCCTCCTGGATAAAGCATCTGCGACAATATTTTTCTTCCCTTTGACATAGACTATGTCAAAATCATAGGCCTGTAACTTACTCACCCATTTTTGTTGCCTGTCATTAAGATCCTTTTGTCCAAAGAAATGTTTCAAGCTGTTATGATCTGTTTTAACTGTGAATCGACTTCCCGCTAAGTATTGCCTGAACTTAGCTAGCGCGTGCATGATTGCTAACATTTCTTTGTCATAGATGCTGTAGGTTCTCTCAACACCTCGTAATTTCTTGCTCTCATATGCAATGGGATGTTTTTCCTGCATGAGGACAGCTCCTATGCCTTCTCCCGAGGCATCACACTGCAGCTCAAAAGGTCTGGTGAAATCTGGAATGGCCAAAACGGGACATGTACTCATCAACTCCTTGAACCTGTCAAAACAATCCTGAGCCCTCTCTGACCACCGAAAACTGTCTCTCCGTGTCAAGTCTGTAAGTGGTGCTGCTGTCTGTGAAAATCCTTTCACAAATCTGCGGTAGAACCCACAAAGCCCGAGAAATCCCTTGAGCTGTGAAGTGTTCCTTGGCGGTGGCCAATCCATAATGGCCCTAATCTTGTCTGGGTCAACCCAAACACCTCCTGCACTAATAATATGCCCTAGATAGAGCAACTCTGTCATCCCGAACTCGCATTTACTCATCTTGGCATATAATGACTCCCTCTCTAAAATACTGAGCACTGTATCAATATGCTCCAAATGTTCCTCCCAAGTACTGCTGTATATCAGTATATCATCAAAAAATATCAACACAAACTTCCTCAACTGATCTCTGAACACTCTGTTCATACAAGACTGGAAAGTGGCGGGGGCATTAGTCAACCCAAAGGGCATGACTAAGAACTCAAAATGACCGTAGTGGCATCTGAAAGCTGTCTTCTCCACATCCTCCTCTCTAACCCGTATCTGATGGTAGCCGGATCTCAAATCAATCTTCGAGAAGTAGCATGCACCGTGCAATTCATCAATAAGCTCATCAATGTGCGGGATAGGGTATCGGTTCTTGATTGTTTTCTTGTTCAGCTCCCTATAATCTATGCACATCCTCATTGTACCATCCTTCTTCTTCACCAATACTACTGAAGAAGCGAAAGGACTCTTGCTTGGCCGTATGTGCCCCATGTCAATCAACTCCTTGATTGCCTTTTCTATCTCATCCTTATATCTTTGTGGATGGCGGTAAGGTGTGATGATAACTGGCTTAGCCCCTTCTTCTAACTCAATAACATGCTCGATTCCTCTATCTGGGGGTCTCCCTGGAGGTATCTCACCAAACACCTTAGTATGTTTGGTTATTATTTTTTGTACATCAGGCGGGTACTCCTGTTTATGCTGCTCTGTCGTCTCAGGCATTTCTCTAAACTCTGTTGCCCACTGTACCTGATTATGTCTAAATAAACTCTGCATCCGCTTGAGTGACACCACTCTAAGCTTCCCATCTGACAATCCTCTGAGCACTATCTTCTTACCTTTTGCCTCAAACCTCATCTTCATTTTCTGAAGGTTAAATGTAAACTCCTCCAGAGACTTCATCCAATTCATCCCAAGCACCATATCCTGATCACCAATGTTGACCACAAAGAAATCTCCTGTCATGTCATAATCTCCCAAACGAAGCTGCAAGTTGGAGATTTTCTCGGTACAGTCAATCTTGAAGCCATCGGCAACCATCACCTTAAATCCCCTATGCTCCTCTGTATGTAGCCCTCTGCGTGACACAAACTTCTCATCAATGAAGTTATGTGTTGCCCCTGTATCAATAAGTGCCACAAATCTCTGTCCGTCCAAAGTCCCCCTAACTCTGAAAGTGACGGCCTCCTGTATACTGGACAATTGAGCTATCGTGCTATCACTGCGTGCTTCCTCATGTGAAGAATTATCATCATCCCCGTCTGATTCTGATGACTGCTCTGAATCTCCATCCACTGACTCTTCCGCTGAAAAGTATTCCATCTGCTTAGCTTTTGCCTTCAGTGGACACTTATGTGACAAATCCCAAGGCTCCCTGCAATGAAAACAAAGCTTCTTCTTCTTGAGATCATTAAGTGTCTCATTGTCCAGCCTCTTACTTTCCTCCTTAGGTGGCTGAGCCTCTCTATGAAAAGGTTTCCTGTCCTTATCTTTCCTCGAAGGGAAACTCTTCGCCTGGAATTTATTCTTAGAAGCTGAAGAGGAATCCATGTCACGAGCCTTCTTAATGGCTTCCTGCAAAGTGGGAGGGTTGAGAGCTTTAATCCATCCTCCCAACGGATCAGCTAACCCATCCATAAATAGAACTAGTATCCTCCGTTCAAATACATCTGTTACTAACACTGCGAGTTTCTGAAACTCTGAAATGTATGTTTCCAATGATCCCCACTGTTTAAGCTGAGCTAACTCCTTGAAATGGAGTTCTGGATCCTTCCTATCAAAACGTTCAATCAGTCTCTCTGTAAACTCCACATATGAGGTAATGTGTGCATGACCCATAGTGACCATACCATGATGCCACCACTCGTGTGCTAACCCATCCAGATGAATTGCTGCGTACTTAATAGCTTCTTCCTCAGGCATAGGGTTCAATTGAAAGTATGTGTCAAGCTTTTGAACCCAAGCTCTCGCTGTAGACTTCCCCGAGCCATCATAATATGGTAATTGAAGTTTCCCTACTTTCTTCCGTAGCTCATAGCTCTGGTTCCTGTCATGTCCACGTGGCATATGTTTCATCCGCACATCCATATACTCCCTAAAGGTAATTGCAGCAGTAAAATCTGGACCTCCGGCTTCCCAATCTCTCCTCAACTGGTCCTGTATATCAATGATCTGGGGCTCTGGTACGGGCTGCTCTGGGGCTCTAGGAAATGTGGGAATCATGGGCCTCGAACTCATTGTCCTAGCTTGCTGGGGTGCATGACCGAAATTGTTCCCAACTTGTTCACCTCCATTATAGGTCCTATCCTGATTATTCCCATTCTGATTGTTACCATTCTGATTATTACCATTCTGATTATTTCCTCCACCCACGTTAGCATTCAACCCCATTTGACGAGCCATCATCTGCATCATAAGCTCCAACCTCTGACTCTGTTCCTGTGCTCTCTGCTTTGCTAATCGCTGTCCCTGAGTCAATGTATCCAATAACTGCAGGAATCGCTCCTCACCAGGATCCCTAACATTCCTATCCCCCATAGTCTCTACAGCCTGTTCACCTGTAAGACTCGGTTCGTCTGAGTCACTGCTTCCTCCCGGTAAGATATTCTCTCGGTTAGTATTCAATAATGCTCTGTTTCTTCTTGTGTCGTAGTGATGTGGCAATGGTTGAACACTCCAATCTGTCATGTCATATTTAATTTATACTGAACTCGACAGGATGGCAGGAAAGATAAGCTCTGATACCACTGTAATATGCTGCCTAGTTCTATAATTCTAGAGTCTGTTTCTTCCTGTCATTTTGTCAAACAATTGGCCTGCAACTGTCCTTCTTATGTTTTTTCCAAATTGATGTTGTTTAATAGTCCTCAAGATTGTTGTATTTCGTATGAGATATCAGTAGAAGGCAACATGAAACCATATGCAGCTAATAACAATGACCGTTCATTTATTTCTTGTTTCAGATTATTAGGAAATTACAACTACCATATCTAACATATCTTATTAAACTCAACACATTATATCAACTATAGAGTTCAATGATGGTCCATACCCATTGCAGCTACAACAGTGTTAATAGTTCTGAAAATTGCTACAGTAACTCACAGCTACAATGTTTCCGGACTGCTACAGTAATTCAGACTGCTACAGGAACTTGTTGCTACAGTAACCCGCTGCTACAGTACCGCGCTACAGTGATTCGGACTGCTACAGTACCGCGCTGCTACAGGAACTTGCTACAGTACCGCGCTGCTACAGTGTCGCTGCTACAGGAACTTGCTACAGTACCTCGCTGCTACAGGAACTCTCGCTGCTACAGGATCTTGCAACTACAATATAAAATCTCAAGACCATATCTTTCAATGGCGTCAAGATTGAAAGCGTAGAGGGTTTGCGTCCTCCAAGCCCAAGAGAAATAATCTCCACAGTTTCTCAATTTCATTCAATCTTCAAGCATGCCAAATGAGAGCTATCCTCTCTCTTTTAATCCTTCCTTACTAGTTCTACGCTTCCGTCGCGCCAATGTGGGATAAAACATGAGCTTTAATGTTACCTTTTTCCCTTATGAATGCCCATGTATGTCCTTTAAAGGGGGGAACTTGATTTTTATAAAGTGACTTTATGAAACATTATAATATTTAAATTAAATAGTCACTTTATCGTTATAACTTCAAACATTAAAATAATATACCAAATGAACTCGGAATCCCACATATGATAGCTCATCGGAAAGAGCTCAACAAAACGCATCACATCCTGTCACTGAAAATCCAAGGCACTGCATCCCCTGTTGGCTTACTAAAAATAGTAAATCCTCCCCAAAACCCAACAAACGAACTCCATTTGGCTTGTAATTAAATTTGACTAGGCCAAATAACCTCAGGATCCCTTTTGAAGTCCTGGTTAGCCCTCGGGACCATGAAAGAACGGGCTAACGACAACATATATGCAGACTGGCTAAGTGGGGGACATTACAGGCGTCCCTTCGCATTGTATTGGACCCTGCTTCGGGTGGAATTATTATTATTCCCTCGTCCGCCTCGTCGGTTTCCTCGGTAGCCTCCGGAAGATGCATTATTGTTTGAATCCGATGTGGAGGGCTGCTCCTGTGCAAAGAGCACTTGCTGGTTATGTGCCTTTAGATTGTATGGGCATTCCTTCGTAGAATGTCCCATGATCTGGTAGATGTCACAGAATGCCTTCTTGGGACAGGCACCCTTCGTGTGGCCGCTCTCCTTACAATCCGTGCACCACAGTTAATCATCCTTGTTTGTGGTCCCCTTCATTGTCTTAAACTCTTTTAACATTCGTTCCATATCCTTCTGAAGGGCCGTGACTTTCTTCTTTGGCTTCTCATCACTGCTACTCTCCTCTTCTGACGTATCGTCTTCAGAGGATGACGAAGATCTATTCTTCTTCTTTTTGGCCGTCTTATTTTCGCTTTCCAGGTCCATGGCCCGGTTGTATGCATTATCGTAGGATGTCGGAGGCACAATTTTCATCTTTCGTCGTAGCTTAGGGTTTAGGCCCTCGACAAACCACCTCTTCTTTAGGCCATCAGCCGGTTGGCTTTCCATCTTTCCCACTAATTCCTTTAGCCGACTGCCATATGCCCGTACAGTCTCCTTACCTTGCTTTGTTCCATAGATTTCGGAGACTATCTCGTTATCATCTTGGAGAAGCCGGAATTCCTTCTCGAATGCTTTCTTCAGTTCATCCCACGTAGTTACCTTGGTTTTATCCAAGTCTGAATACCAGTCAATAGCCACTCCTCTCAGTGTGGCGGGGAACTGCTTTATCCATTCGTCCTGGTCAGTCACCCCGTTGGCTGACCAGATGGTTTCGCATGTACAACAATGCCGTGCTGGGTCATCCTTTCCATCATCATGGAACTTGGGCAACTTTTCTTTGTGAGTCGCCATAGGTGGTTGGGTCATTTGTTGTCTGACACCACCGCTTGTGGTACCCGCACCCACCCCTACTGTATTGCTTCTTGTAGTATTTACTAATGGCACTTGTTGAGCCTGCGTAACCGGTGGACCTGTGTTGTGTGGAATCATGGGCTCCAATGGAGGGTTGACGTGCGCCTCCTGAGTGTCTTCGGTCGCACTATCTCTGGTTCCTCCAGCTGATCCGTCACCGTCACCGTCACCCTCAGCTGTACGGTTCCCTTTGTGATCACGGTCTTCCGCACGTGGTGTACGGACCCAATCTTCAAACCGGTTTCATTCTTTCTAGAGGAAGGTCTTCAACGCTCACGTTTCCTCAATTAATTCTTCACTACTCTGCACCCTTCAATGTTCCGGCAAAATGAACTGTTCCAATTCGGCTTCTGCACCTTTCGTGCCACTTCCGAGGTCCCCTTTGGGCAACCCTCCGGCAAGTTGGTCCTTGGCAAGTTGCCTGAGCCTATACCGACGTTCACGTTGCTGCGCGGATATCAAAACCTGTGTGTGGCTTCCCTTTCGTCATCTACCACTTTCTTATTTCGATCTTTATTTAGATTATTGGGCATCAAGACAGACTATACACATTGCTTAATCAAAAAGAACACTTATTTTTTATTAATTCATGTTGCTTTAAAACATTCTCAATTGTACTACAATTGATTTTTGTGTTCCCTTTCCCTTCGTTTCATACTTCAAAAACTTTACTGTTTGTCATTTCCTTCCTCCCGACGGCGACGAAGATGCTCTCGGGCGTGAAATTCACGGAGGATCTCCAAGCGGCATTCCTCTCAATCAATTTCCTCCTGCCGAACGCATCGTGCTAGTGCTACTTGTGCCAGCAACCGTGGAAGTTGGTTCAACAGTCGATTGGCTGCCGGATTAGCCCCAATCGCATCCCACATTGCGGCTGCAGGGACGTCTTGGTTTGTTGCCTCCCTTCGGACGTAAGTTTCAAGAGCTACTTGGAATAAAATTCGGAATTCCCGTACCTGATTATCCTCTCCTTCGTACAACTCAATATGGGCATCATCGGCTTCTGGGTTTATCTCACCAACGGGTAGGCCCATTATACCTACTCGCCATCCGGGTATGTCTAGGCAGCGGCGCTAGATGTTTACCCTCATAGGGTAACAGACAGATACATAAACACAACTAGATATTCAAATACGTAGCATAGAAGACAATAAGCTATTTTATTCATAAACATAAGAGCTTGTACATTCAATTCGTGTCTACAACACAGGCGCAAGTGTATATATATAATCCCCGAAGGGTCACGACCAAACGTCGCGTCGTAATGGTCTCGGTTACTAACTGCCGAGATTAACATAACATAACATACCCGTACATACATTTAATACATTAATGCCGACATCATCTCCCCCAAAAAAACAAGTCGTCTTTGGCGACTTACAACAAAACGGAGAGAATGCCCAGTACAGAAAAGAAACAAAAAGCAGCTAAGTAGAAGTAGAAGGGGGCATCGCTGGAACCGACGGTTGGGACGCTAACGAAGTAGCCCTCTGCCTCAGCTGGTAGACCTGCTGCGTACGGATGGACAAGTCTATCTGAAGCTGTGAATTAACCTCAACCACTTCCTTTAGCATCAAGGTAGCCTCCTGGAACTCAGCATCCTTCTGAACAACCTGGCTGTCAACAAGACTCTTGGTGGCATTGGTTGCCTCCAGCTGTGCCAACAATTGTGCACGTTCCTCCTGCCAGGCACGACGCTCTGCGGCTAACTCGGCGGCCATCTCCTCCTGAGATCTCTCTGCTGCCTCTCGAGCCCTTTCCCGAGCCTCTCCTTCCTCGCGTGCCGTAAGGACCGTCTGCACCAACTGTCGACCCTTATCAATCACCAACTCGAGAGTGTTCATGTACTCTCCCAAATCCTCTTCCATCGTGACTTCAACCGGTTTCCCCTTCCGTGCCAGCACCGTAGCTGCCTCCGACTTGACACTCCCTCGACTGTCTCCTACACCCCTTGATGTGCCTGCCGCTACCTGGAAGTCGTCTCGTAGAGGAGACACAATTGCAGATCCTCGGGATACTGGTGTGATAGACCTCTATGCCAAGAACGCACTCGCCTGGTCTAACACGGATGGTTGACTTTGACTCACCGGTGCCGACAAATCTTCCATAGGCCCTCCGCCCTCCATACCCTCGTGGTCAGACTCACTCAACACTGAGTCCCCAAATGTCACAACTGGCTCAGATCCTACCATCTCCAGTCGTACCTCCCCAGGCTCAGACCTACCCTGATCTGCAATTTGTTCCATCAACTCTGCCATGTCTCTACCCGAAGGGAGACCCTCACTCTCTCCTGTCTCCAACCCTGTCTCAAAATCAGGTAATGCCTCCGGACTGGCAACTCTCTCTAGGGAAGCGACTACTGTGGAAACCTCTACTAGCTGATCGTCCACTGTCTGAGCTGCTATCGTCTTTGCCACAGGCGTGGCAACAGGTACGAATAACTGCACTAGGATCTGGATGTGGTCAAATGCTGGAATGGCCGTGGGACTGGGAACCAAAGCAACTGTGGTCCCACTGGAGGGTACCGGACGGGGAAATAACAGCGGGACAGCTGACACCACCTGTACATCCTCCTCATCATCGTCCTTCGGACTGCTGCCCTCTTCGGAGGTCACCTCCCGACCACTGTCCGTGTCCCCACTCGCTTCTACCTCCATTCTGCTACGTTTCCCCGGACCTATCTTCTGGTCTCCGGGGGTATCTAAGTGATGCCACCGCATGATCGGGGGTTCACCTGGCACCAAGAGTCCCGACTTGAGCTCAGATGCTAAAATCTCTGCTGGAATCTGATGCTCCATAACATCCAAGAACAGGCCAATCGCGTAATGTGGCATGTAGAACGTACGGTGTTGTAGAGTCATGAAGGTGTACATCCGTTCTGCCAACACCGTCGCCCAGTCATACACCCTACCGGCCAGAAGATAGTTCATTAACGCAATCTACTGAAACAAAATGTCTGAGGCACGGCTAGCCCCTGTAAGCCTACTCTTCACCAAATCCATAAGTGCGCGCCAGTGCCCCTTCCGAATGAATGTTTTCTTGATGCCACGGTGATGAGACGTTTGTCGGAGAGACTCCTCCGTAGCTGTGAGGTCGTCCCTGCAAACAAGTCTAATATAAAAATCCTTGGTTTTCGTGGCCAACTTCTGTGATTTCAAATCCACCCGTGCTCCCCTTTCTGGTAACTCGAAGACTCTGCGAAACTCCATTGCTGTAAATGAAACCGTCACTGAATGCCCCAAGTACGGTATGGTGCTAGTCTTCGAAAAACTATCAAAGGCTTCAATTAGTGCCCGCAGTGCGCCTTCAAAATCCCGAATGCAAAATATGGGCATTTGAATTGCCCATTGTACCTGAGCCCGTGCCAAATTATCCTTGAAAATGCGAGTGTTTGGATCATTATCATTCTCCTGCCACCATCTACGGCAGTCCAAGCCGTTCAAACCCTCAAAGGTAATATTTTGTGCTGTAATTGCCTCTTTCTGAAACCCTGCAGGTGCCATTTGAGGCCTGTAAACTTGCAGCTTCTTCCCAGTGCCCTTGCCTACAACCTTTGGTGTATGTTTGCTCATGCTGCTGGAACCCTCTTCTAATTTCTTCTTCCAATTTCTTTTGCCTACAAATTGCATTTTGATGATTTCTTATCCTGGCTGAAGTAAATAACCGTTATTCAACTGCTTTTCGCCCTTGTCTTCACTCCTCTTCCGTACTGTACAGATATAACTGAATTGTTATTACTCCTATGAATTATGAAATGCTTGACTTCAATGCCATATGGTCTTCATGAACATGCCCTTAATAGTGCAAAATGCCTGTGTGGAAGCCTTGTGCCCTCCTATTTCACCGCACGGTTGCCTTTCCGCTGTTGTGACCGTACAGACCAACAAACCATTCACGTCTTCATATATTTTACAACATTAAAGCATTCCGTGTGTCTTCGTCCACGGCGTGCCTTCAATGGTTCCTCATGCCTTGCCAAATGTAACAATCCTGCAGAATGAGTTGTTCTCCCTCCAAGATAAATGTCGACGCACCTCCTTATGAATACCATAGAGACTAGCGATACAATGAATTTGAATACCCATACATACATTTAATACATTTATGCCGACAACAGACTTGATCTCAGTTTTGTTGTGAGCTACATTTCTCGCTTTATGACAGCCCCAAAAGCTGATCACTGGATTGTAGCAAAGGGAGTGTTGAGATAAGTTAAGGGCACTTCAAATTTTGGCATTTTGTGTAGAAGGTGCAAGGATCCAAAGCTGATTGGTTATACAGATTCAAATTGGGCAGGTTCAGTAAATGGCAAAAAATCCACTTCTGGATATGTATTCAGTTTGGGTACAGATGTTGTAACATGGACCAACAAGAAGCAACAGGTGGTGGAGCAACAAGAAGTAGCAGACAGTGGCTCTTTCCTCGATTGAAGCAGAATATCAAGAAACATTTAAGGAAACATGCAAGGCAATTTGGCTTTGAGGGATATTTTCTGACATGCAGATGTTGCAAGGACCTTTTCCCTTGTACACTGATAATCAAGGGGTGCTCAAACTAGCCAAAAATTTAGTCTTCCATGAACATACTAAGCATGTTGAGCTTCATTGTCATTACATCCGCAAGCTGGTAGAAGACGGATCAGTTCAACTGCAGTGTGTTCCAACAGAGGATCAAACTGTAGATATTCTCACCAAGTCTTTGAGCCCAGATAAGTTTGTCAAAGTCAGGGGGCAATTTGGTGTAGTTGACAGATTGACCATTAAGGGAGGGTTTTAGAATAATATCTCTATAGTTAATGGTCAATAATAATGTAAATAGTTAGTTTAGTTAGGAAGTTTCTATTTCTGATTTCAGTTAGTCGTAGTCTTTTTTAGAAACTTCATTGATGTAATTGCCTATAAATGTTTCTCATTCCTTAATGATAAACAAGCAATTACCCAGCTCTATTTGTTTCAGCTTCAATAGATGATAAAACAACATTTCAGTGTGGAAAACTTGATCAGGTTGTGTCTTCTCAAGAGTGCATCAAATGACATGAGCATATTGTACACATATTGGATTTGTCTTGGTTCCAGTCACCATTAGTCCAAACTGAAGAGCTTAAGTCTCCATGAACAGCACTGCAAAGTGCCAACAAGATCTCGGCTCCTGTACCTTATTGGGGCATTTTGACATGGCTCGAATACTAATTGATAGAAGGTGAAGAATCACTAATGAAAGAGAAACTGTTTCATCTTCATAAGAGTTCTTTTCCTTCTGTCATATGATCAACTATAGATAGATCAAAACAGATAGAGAAAGAAATAGGAAGATAGACAGCCCACTTCATCTCTTCATTAAGTGTCATGTACAAAGTAGCTGGATTAATACAATTTCTATTATGGTCCACTATGTTTAATATGCTCATTTTTTAACATACTCTACTTTTGAATACTTGTTTTCCATTTGCTTTCACATATAACATATCTAAGTAGTAGCAATTTCAAGTATTGTCCACGAGATATCTCCTGGTATCCAAATCACTTGTTATAATAAATATTGCCATTAGAGAGATTGGATTCTGTCGCAATATTCAATATTTTCAGGTCCAACAATCACTGATGAATAGACAAGTCTGGTATGTTACTGACATCCTTCATTATATGATTTGAGATGTCTGATGAATAAAAGCCCCTACAACTGTACTCTAATTCCCTTTAGCTTTTTCTTGCAACTATCCGCTTGGACTCACACATTTCCACACTCACATCCTTGTACTCAACACAACTAACAGATGCAAAACCAGAATCCAAATTTGTATAAAAAAGAACAGACTCTATCCTGAAAGACAAATGAAGCAACATAATAGCATATATCAGATGTAAGCAATGGGAAAGTTGTGATGTTGATTGACATCATGTTAGTCCTGATGTGAGAATGCTTAAAATTAGCCTTTGCAACATCAATAGTGAGATCTCTCTGTGACTTTGATCACCCAGTCCTCATTAATGGGTTTTTCCCTCAATTATTAACTCCTTTTGAAGCATCCTGAGTTTTCCAGTATATCCACATATTCTTATTTAATATTTATCTCTGAAGCAATGATTGAAGGTGCCCCTCTTCAAAGACTGGAGATACATTCCTTACCTTTGCTATGATGTTATTTAAATGCCAATCGGGGGCACATCACTTAAGCATACCTCTAAAAATTAATGACAAGTCTGCTTCCACAATTAAGCATCTCACCCATCATGAATGGCTGTCCTAAGACCCTTGACTAAGCCACTTAGTTTCAGCTAAGCTTTTGGTGCCCAGAGGAATATGAAGAGAAAGAGGCCTGAGAAACATTCTTCACTTCAAAGGAAGCCAAAAATCAGGACAATACTGTAATTAGAATTAGAAGCTCCATCAAAATTTAATGTTAAGGGAGGTTGATCTCATTTTACTAAAACCCTATTCCACTTCCTTCCCTGCTAAACTCTTTGTCAGAGAGAAGATATTCCTGTAGAGGAGTTTAAGTGTGAACATTGTGCACTGTAATCTCTGACAATCTAAGGTAATGTCTTATTATTTGTTCTACTCTGGCAGCAGTTTTCTTTCAGCAAGTTACAAAGCAAACAAATTCAAGCCCTTGCATCTCAAACTACAAATTATAACTAGACAAAGCTCTTACGCCCAAACCAACAAATTATTGAAATAAATGATACTCTAGATCACTAAACTACTGACAGCTTATTGGTTTTCTTGATATTGGAAAGAGGTGCCTGCTAAAATTTCAGATCATTGCAATATTATTGTACGCTTGAATTCCCATAATTCATTTGGCAAAATTATTCTGAAGAGTTTAACATGTAACAGGCTTGCAAGGCATGCTGGCCATTTCCCTACAAATATACTAGAGGTAATATGAAATACGTTTGACCAAAAACATTTGGGAAAAAATCAAGAAAAAAATGTAGGATTTTTTCAATAAAACATCTCAGACCCAGTAGAACTTCTTTCTATAAAATTTCCAATTGAGAGTCAATTAAGGTATGTTGGACAATGTTGATACCCTTTTTTGGCACTTCATACCTCAAAGGAGATTATCTCTTTGGGCACCTGTGGATGTTGGTGTTGCTGGTATTGTGAGGTCTGTTTACTCTTTCAGTCTATTGACATTTTTGTGTGCCAGCTTCCTCCCTTCAGACACTTGTGTGCTCCTCGTCACCTTCTAGGGAAAATGGTGCTAAATTGATCTGTAATAGATGGCATTACTGTCAATACATCCAAGCTACTTAGACCTCCTCTTGAGTTTTCTCAGCCCCAAACTAGCTTTATATACTGATAGTTTATTACAAGTTGTTGATGGGACCATTGTTCAGGCCCCCTATCTTCAACATTATTAGTCTCATGATTTGATGATTACCTTTGTTGATTGTGGGTATGCTCCATCAGCTTTGCATTGAGAAAGACCACCATAATTTACAAAGTGAAAGATGTAGCCACCTTTGTTCTCTTCAAGAGGCAGAGTCCAAGGAGCATTTTATTTTCCAATGTTAATCTACTATGATGTCCAAGGACATACTATTGTTTATAACTTTATAAAAAGATTCTGGTGGTTCTCTATCTACTTTCTTTCACTACCTTGATCAGATGTGCCTGGCTCTTTTCCTTCATCAGGCCTCCAAGTTTGTGTGTATATCTCTCAATGGTAGTCCCAGACCTACCAAAGTGATTACTTCTCTCAACACATCATAGATGCAGGAGGTGTTAAGCACTCTTTCGTTACTAGTGATTCATGTAAAGGCGGGGATAGATTGGTAAGGCACTGCTCATCCTTGCAACCTACCACTGCTGATGTGATGACCCTCACATAAGATACAACTTAATAATAAATCAAAATATAAAATAAATAAATAATAAATTACAATACAATATATATTATATATATAATTAATTTGTCTCAATAATATTTTAATACTATATTAACTAATACTAATTAATAATCAACTTTTAATATTAATAATTCAATATTTATTATTATATCACTCTTTAATATTATATCAATATAAATTCTCGATATTAATATCAATTCTTAATATTCATATTAATTATTATTATATTAATATTGTTAATATTAATATCAATTCTTAAATGAATGCTGTTAGTCAATAGTCTATGCAACAATCTCATGTGCTGAGTCAGCAAGGAAAAAAAAAAATATTAAATCAAACAAATATCTAATCATTGTTAGAGGATCATCTATGACATAACAAGCTTTAAGAAAGTATAAAATCATTGAGCGATTGGTATTGTAAGTCATGGTTAGCGATTGCTAAGAGATGTGATTTGAATAGACAAGATTACTATGAAACATTACGATATGTTGGAGAGAGATGAGTAACAGGGATGTGTCTCTTAAGTCGATAAGTTATAACTGTTCGGTTAGCAAGATATATTATGAGAGGGATCTCACTTCAACCAGCATCGAATAGGAAAGGAAAATATTACAATCAGTGCTGGGAATCAGCAAATTGGTCCAAATAGGACTTATGGTATTTAAGACAATGTCAGTAGTGTATTTTCAAGTGGCATTATAAAATGGAAATGATGACTGGTGAATAATTATATATATAAATAACAGTATAATCATATATATATGTAACAGTATAATC
Source organism: Chamaecyparis obtusa (assembly GCA_027943335.1). Classification (NCBI taxonomy): domain Eukaryota; kingdom Viridiplantae; phylum Streptophyta; class Pinopsida; order Cupressales; family Cupressaceae; genus Chamaecyparis; species Chamaecyparis obtusa. The sequence continues at coordinate 829,715 of BSBK01004446.1, forward strand.
ATATATATATGTAACAGAGAAATCAGAGATATATGTGTATTAATATATATATATATATATATATATATATATATCAATAACAAAGATTTATATATGTAAAAATATATATTAATAACAATATAAGAATATATGAATATATGAATAACAGTTAAATCAGATAAGTTATGTTATAAAATATATATAAGAGATTATGATTGTATATATAAATATGCTATTAATAATAAAATCAGAATTATATATATATAAGAATTATATTGGTTATATTATACAAATATATATATATATATTCACTCAGATTTGTCATCTGTTGGACTGGAAGGAAGGAATATAAGGATGTCTTCAAGAGCTTGTGTAAATCCCGCCAATAGCTTCTGTCCCAAAATAGGGTGGGGGTCAGCGTCCCAATAGTTTGGGCTTGGACCTGTAAACCTTGAGGGAGCCTATTGGGAATGGTCTCTAAGCGTCTCGATCACATTCTAAAGTTTTCCTATCCAATTTGACAGGGTAATAATTTGGACATGGGACCATCAATATAGTCATAAGAGGAAATATAAATTCTATTTAAATTGAATTACTGAATAGATCTATATGAATTACAAGCATGATGAGTAGACTAGTGAGGTCCAAGGTTACAAACTAACAAGGGACATTACAGCTGAGCCCCCACAGCACCCCATCACTCACTCTAGTGGTTGTGGCTCTATCTCTTCTCTACATCCAGGACCCTTTCTCATTTCTTTTACAGCTTTCTTCCCACTGCCAACAGCTCTTCAGCTTTCAATGTTAAAAGTGATCATATGCGCAATTAACTCCTAGGGTGGTCCAGCCAAACCCCCTTAGTCCTGGACTTTTCCTGATAAGCATTCTCAGACTCTGCATTGATAATCCTACAGAAATCAATGATAATATTGTTGGATTCTACAACACATCATTGAACACTTACACCTAAAGGATTTGGTTCCCCATCTGGGTGGTCTTCTCTGTTTCTATGGTTTTGCAGGGTCTTCTCCTACTGATGTGTTTAGGTTGCTCTTTTTAGGTTAACCACTATGTTTATATTTTATTTTCCGTCTTTTTCATTCTTTCTTCATCGAGGGCTCCTTTCCTTTAATCCTTTACTATTGTCACAGCTGTACATTCCAGTTTCTTAAATTTATTTTCTGGTCATTCGTAGACATTAATTTCTTTGTTTCTTTCTTTCTCTGTATTTAATCTGTATTTCTCAGGCAAAAACATGGCTTGTTTTCTCAATATGGAGGTATTTATTTTTTAGCTACCATGGTTGAAACTGAAAGTGCAAACTATGGCCCACATTTTTATGCAAGTATAGCCCTTATTTCTGAAAAACTATATGAAACAAAATATAAATCTACTATTACAAATAAAGCAGACTACTGACAAAATAGTATGCTAAACATATTTAAATGGGATAATGGACTCTCACTTAAGGGCTCAAACAATAAGCATACAAATTGACAATACTGTACTACAAAACGTGTGCAGGAATATGAGCCAAAATGAGCAGATACATAATAAAATCATCTTTAATTTCATTAGAATGATATGCATCATGCATCATTGGCTTTGACGCTGAAATATAATTTTGATTTAATATAATTTCCTGATAGAGCCAAATCTGAAGCAGCGGGTAAATCAGATGTAATCTCTTGTTACCAAGAAGTGGCAAGCAGAAATACTTCTCATTGTATACATAAACATTTTCCATTACCAACAAGGAGTGAATTGCAGAATTCCAGTGTAATTAATCTAGCCCCAGCCAAATAATCTGTCAGACCAAATTCTCAATGTACCCACCCTATAGGTATAAACTCACTCTGTAAGTACAAAAACGCGCCTGTAAAGCCAATCTTTTGCAACCACTACCAACCCTTCTGGTCAAATTTGGAAAGAACAATAGCGGATAAGATTTACTTGCAAACATTAGTCCTGTGCGCCAAACAAAACAGCATTAGCAATCATTATTAAGTTATTAACACATCCACATGTATACACAATTCATACAAGACCATGATATGCTGTTCAAATCAACTGAGAGTTAAAATCAAGCATGATTCAGCTCGAAACATCTCAGCTCACTTAGAAACAAATGTTCATAATTCGACACGGTTACTACCAAAGCAAGCTCTTGTTCTCAATGCCAAAGAAGCCCAATGGAGCATATAGCATATGGTCCAATGAAACTAAAATAGGTGATACTCTTTCCCAAGCACGGCAAAGGGGGGAGGAAGTTTCTAATTTTACTGGTATAGATATCAAATGGACCAGGTTTCACAAAACATGCATCCCGCTATTGGGGATATTACTAACAATGTACAAGAAAATGATCAGCAACAATTTCAGATGCATATATCGGTTTATGTTACTAGAGGCACATCCAATTGTGAAGGGCAATTGGATCTAGAGAACTAATTTTCCGGGTGCATTGACCTGAGACAATTGATATTATACCATTTTGCAAGGCTTAAATAATTCCTCCTATAACTGGGTTAATTCCTGGGTCATCAAGATCCTCTGATATCCATGCCAGATACACGTTCCATGCTAGAGAACTTCTTGCAGCTGAGCTTTGTACTTGGAGTCATAATGTATAGGTTAGCAATTAAGCTCCGAGCCTCACCAGTTATATATCAGATCACTACACCAAAGTTCAATCCCTTGCCTGAAACAACAAATAATTGGTAGACCAAACCCTTGTGCTCAAAACATCAAATTATGACTAAACTAGATCCTCGTCCCCAAAACCAACTAATAACTGGCATAAATGATATTTTAAATCAGTAAATCATTGACAACCTTCATTGGTTTTCTTGAGACATTTTTTTCTCCAGGCCATAATGATTTTGCATCATGGCAATCAACTAAAGTACCCAATAAAACTTTCAGTTTACTGCAATATAGTTATTGAGCAATATGATTCCCGATTTAATTGCCATTAATTCCTTGGGCGTAATGCCTCTTACAGGAAAAAATAAATCTAAACCCCAACTGGAATCCAGTTATAACCCTCAATTTCTGTCAAAATTAGACGCAATGCAATATAAACATAGCACCGCATTTATAGCATGCCTACAGATGAAAATGATCAAACATAAGTATGTGGGTCTTATGAAAATCATGATGGATTTTCTTTTTAAGAGTAAGAACACAAGTAGACAATTCCATAGTAGGCAGATACTGCAGAAAATCATGTTTAACTAGATATTAGTACAAAATAGAGCTGCTTGTTGAGAAAATTACCTTACAGCAGCTCTCCTTCTAAGCAATTAAAAGTATGTTGATCGAAGATGGGATGCGTTCAAATACTGCAAGATTGTATATTTTTAAAATATCTTAAGTCAGTGCGAGAGTCCATGTCTGTGACAATCACTCCCACATGTCATGGGGATGAAAAATTCCATTTGTTTTCTGTGTTTTTTAAACAAAACTTAAAAGTTGACAATGCTCCTGCGTTTTGATGGTGGACATGATGTGAGATCGATCTTTCTTTTCTTTTTTTTTGAGCTGAATACTGGTTTATTCATTTTTAATTTCATTTTATAAATTGATGGTTTCCATCCGTGATTTATAATATTTACTTAATAAATAAGACTAGCGCTGCAACCAAAATGAGGTGCAAGGGTTAGTTGATAGGAAAATAATTTGATATGTGCAAGATACATTATTTTAAAATATATAAAAATACTACAAATAAGACATACATATTCTACTTTTTTGTGAGATTTGAACTTGTGACCTCTCTATCATTAGATCAATTTAGACTATAAATATATCTTTCTAAATAATTGTGTTGCTGTAAAATAGGATTAGGATTTTTATAATCAATAGTGCTACAATATTAACACATATATGTAATGAAAAAACAACTTTGAATTATTAAAAAACTGTATGTATTCAAGTTTGATTTATTAAAAAACATCATGTATTAAGTTTGAGAACTTGTATCTTAGCACAAATAAATAATCGTTTTGATGCAAGTTGGGGAAAATATTACAATAAACAAAGACACTTTTTTTTGCTATTTTTTTCTAAAGCAAACATCTTGAATTAAATAAGGGATGAGAAAAATAATTTTTTTTCAAGAATCTAAAGTGTTGAGAGTGCATACGATACTAAATTCAAGAGCCTATAATGAATAGGTAAAATAATATTTAAAAAAATCTAAAATCAATAAATATATTATTTTATAACCAACAAAATAATATTTAATTCCCCTTGACTTTTTAACTTCAGTTCAATTATCTCTTAAATTTATCTTTGTATTTATAGAAATATATTTTTAATCTATATCAACTTATCTCTTGAATGTAAAGTATTTATTATTAAAATATTATATAACTAAAAATCAAATTATTAAACTTAAACTTAATCTTAAAATAAAATAAAAATTGAATCTCTATTTTTGAACTTCAATCAAACTATGCTAAATTTAATTATCTAAATTTAAATCTTAATATTTTAATTTAATTTACGTATTCAAATTCAAATTTTTATTTTTATTTTTTTTCAATTAAAGTGGCCAAAAAAATATATTATCAAATAATAAAATAAGAAAAAATCGGAGGAGCGAAAATATGAGGAGTGAAAATATTCAGCGGCAGGAGTAGGTGTATCGAAAGCAACATGATAAGCATCAGAGGTTCGGGAAACAAGGTGTCGATGCGTCGAGGCTAGGGTTTCAGTCTGGGTTCTAGGATACACGCGTGGGAGCAAATGGTAGTTTTCATCAGCCTTCGGCATCCTTTCGGAAATCAAGATATGTACAAAATAGTAACCCTCAATTTCAATTTGGATGTTTTGAGAATAATGGTTTCTCTGTCAGATCTAGAAGAAGAAATTTGATTCCTCCCCCTTCTTCTCACCAATCTCGTCTTCGGCCTTCTTTTGATATTGGCTTGGGCCCTCTTTTGCCAATTCCCATCTCTGATGCAAAGGGTAACCGCATTGGGAATTTTGATCCTAAGGCCCCTTCTTTTGTTTCTTCGCCCAATTCCCTGCTTGTTTAGTCTCCCTCCTTTGTTTCTTCTCCAAATAACATTCATGTTCAACCGCATCCACCGCCTCCGCACAAGCAATCATACTTGGAGCCTAGGGTTTCTTCTTCCAAAGATTATGTTTACAAGGGCATTTTGGATACTCCTCCTCTTCCCTTTGATGGAGCTTCTACACAGTTCAAATCGCCTTGTGGTAAGGTTACTGTATACCATAAGAGCCTTCGTCAAGAAGGTACATTTTCTTCGGATCAGAGTCATAACTCCTCAGATCAGGTGAGCAATTATGAATTGGTGATTTTCTTAGAAGATGGTTTGTTAGCACCACAAATTTCTCACATGTAGGAAAATGCCCTAATTGGTAAGATCTGCTCGTTCATCCCTATTTCGGACCTCCGAAGTTGGGCTTTTGAGAACTGGTCAGGTTTACGTGACTTATTCTATGTGGATCATGTTGCTAATTTCTTTGTTGCTATTTTCTCATCGCCTTCAACACGAAATAATGTTCTTTGTTCTAGATTTTGGTTTTGTAAGGGTTTTGGCATTTCTTTGATATCTTGGTACCCTAACTTTAAAATGGATGAATCAGCATGTGCCCTAATTCCTTACTGGATTGAGATGCCAGCCTTGCCAATTGAATATAGGGATACTGACATTATTGAAATCATTGCGAATAAAGTTAGATCTTTTGTTTGACACGATTTGCTTCCCTTTGAACATTTACATAGGTCTGTTCGTGTTTGTCTTATGCTAGATTCTTCTAAACCTTTTCCCAAAGGAATTGAATTGCAATCAAAATGGGGATCTTGGCATCAACGCTTTGTTATTCAAGATGCTGAGACGGTTTTATTCTATGCTAATTTATTGGGTCATTTTACGAACTAGTGTAAGCATCCTAATAGCTCAAATTTGATTGTATGTGAGGATCATACCACTTTTTCGGCTAAATGCTCAAAAGTGACACAAAAAGAAATCCCATTTGTAAATGTTTCAAATAATAATGAATCTTTGCCCTCGGTGGAGGTTCCTGTTCCAAATATTGAGCCTTTGTCTCATTTTCATAATTTAAATGATGGATCAGTTTCACAATGACAAATAGTTCCTTTATATCAACCTTCTACTTTGATTTTTGATTACATCTACTCTTTTGTTAGCATGCTAAGATGGTATCTTCCAGTTATTGCTTCTATTCTTAATGCGGTTGATTTTTCACAAGTTTTAATTCATCTACAGTCTTTCTCGATATCCAAATCTCATTCCAAGACTGTAGACTCTTCTTTGATGGATGCCATTGTTAATAAATTGATGTTCTTTGGAGATCCACTTAAGTTTTGAATGTTAACTTTGGAGCATACTGATTTGATGGCTAAAGAAGTTATTTTGGCTGTGAATTTTCGTATTAACCCTAATAAGGATGTAATTGATAATACTTCTATGTTTTTAGAATGCCAAGATAATTATGATGATTCCTTGTCAGATTTTCTTGTTACACCAAATCATGATGATGTTAACCCTTCTCCTACCCTGTCTTCAGATACTTTCCAGTTGAAAAATATTGATGACTGTTCCTTGACTCTTGATTCTGTGCCTTTGTCTCCGGTCAGGAAATTGGATAAATCATCCATTGTTCAGACTCCCTTATCCCCAAAAATGAACGTTCAAACACCTAAAAAAAGAGGTAGAAAGTCCAAATTAACTAAAGCCTTGGAAGAAATTGAGGCTGGTGTTCAATCCACATTGGATAAAAAATTTTCTTCTTCAAAAAGATGTTCGACAAGGAGAACTAAGTGTTCTCCTTGTCCACAATGAGAATCCTCTCATGGAATGTCAGGGGCATTAATGCCTCTGACAAGAGAAATAGAATAAAGCAAAGGCTTGATTCTTCTCAATGTGATATTATTTTGCTTCAAGAAACTAAGTTGTCTATTGATAATTTTATTTCTTTAGCACGAAGGTGGGGTTTGTGGGAAAGTTCCTCTGTTCTAGCAAATGGAGCCTCAGGAGGATTGGCAGTCTTATGGAATCCTAAGACCGTTTCAATATTCCCTCTTCAATCAAATACTAATTGGTAGTTATTGAGTGTTAAGTACTTTTCTCTGTCTTTCCTTCTAATCAATTTATATGGGCCCACATCTACTCATGCTAAGTTGCTTCTTTGGCAATCTCTAACTAATGTACTTCAACAATTCTCATCTTCCAAATTTCTTCTTGCTAGGGATTTTAATGCTACTTTGAGCCCAAATGATAAAAAGGGAGGAATTAACACTCCTAATCTAGTGATCTTTGATTTTAATAATTTTGTATTGGATAATGATCTTCTTGATATCACACCTTCAAATGGTTCTTATACTCGGACAAACCGTAGGTTAGGTTTTCTTCAGATAGCGGTTAGGCTAGATAGGTTTTTGGGATCTCATCTTTGGAAATTGGAAAATTTTCTCTTATCGTTAGAAATCTTATCTTTTTCAGATTCTGATCATTTCCCTATTCAATTACACATTGAATCACCTAATTCACCTTTGTCTATTTCTCAGAAATCTTCTTTTAAATTTGAATTAGTCTGGTTTAGGCATCCTCTTTTTCACTCCCTTTTGAAGCAATGGTGGCAATCTGTACCTCATGAAAATGGAACCAAGATGTTTCAATTTTTTAAAAAATTACAGTTTGTTAAAAATCTAATCAAGGCTTGGAATATCAATGTTTTTAAAAACATTTTTGAGCAAAAGCAAAAGATAGAAAAGGACTTATCTGAAATTAACCAACACATTATAGTCAATGGATTAGATCCACAGTCTTATAAAGTGCAAAAAGCACTCCAGTCGGAGTGGTCTGAGTTGTGTATTAGAGAGGAAGAATATTGGAGGCAAAAGTCTCTTGAATTATGGGTACAATCAGGTGATAAAAATACTAAGTTTTTTCATGCATCTGCCAAGCATAAGAAAGCAGCTAAATCAATTTTTTCCATAAAAGATGAGAATGGGAATATATTTTCTGATGTAAAAGAAATAGAGCAACAAGGAGTTAGGTTCTTTTCAAACTTGTTATCTCCCCCTATGTCTTTGATACTTGATGCTAATAACTTCACTGATATCCTTCAACATATTCCTTCCTCTATTTCACCCCAGGACAATCTAAGGTTAATGGCTCCCTTTACCTTGTTAGGAGTTAGAAATGTAGTTTTTTCTTTATCTCCTGACAAGGCTCCTGGCCCTGATGGGTTTATAGGATTCTTCTTTCAGAAAACTTGGGAAGTTATTGCTTTTGATTTACTAGCTGTCCTAGAGGAGTCTAGGAAGAATTCAACTATGTTGAAGTGGTTTAACACTACAAATATTGTGCTTATTCTGAAAGTGAATGATCCTCAAACTTTTGTTGACTTCCATCCTATTTCACTTTGTAATACAATTTATAAAATTATTACTAAATCCATTTACTCGTGTCTTCAGCATATTATCCCGAGAATCATCTCTCGTGAGTAGGGGGGTTTGTCCCTGGTAGGGACACCACAGACGGGGCCATCCTGGCTCACGAAACCCTACATTCAATAAAATTACATTCCATTCCTTCTTTTGTTGTTAAGTTGGACATGATGAAGGCATATGATAGGGTAAGTTGGTCCTTTTTGCTAGAAGTTTTGTTAAGATTTGGTTTTTCAAAAAAATGGTATAAATGGATTAAGGCCTGTATAGATGGTGCTCACTTTTCTGTGATAATTAATGGAGCACCCACTGGTTTCTTTTCATCTTCTCAGGGTGTAAGGCAAGGAGACCCTTTGTCCCCCTTTCTGTTTATAATAATGGCTGAGGCCCTTAGTCGAGCCATTAATGCATCCCATTCTGCAAGTTTGTGGCATGGTATCCTCATTCTGAACACTTCTATTTTAATCACACACTCTTTATTTGCTGATGACACACTGCTCTTTGATAAGGCTTCCATAGCTGAGGCTAAACAAGTCAAGAAAGTCTTAGATTTATATTGTTTGGCATCTGGTCAAAAAGTTAATAGTAAAAAATCAAAGATATACATTTTTAATGTACAACCATCATTAGCCTAAAGGATTGTTGATATCCTTGGGTTCCCTGTGGATGAAATGCCTTCTACTTATTTAGTAGTTCCTTTCTTTTCAGGCTCTAATAAATCACTATATTAGCATGCGGTTATTGCTCGTATTAAGTCAAGGGTTCTGGCATGGAAAGCAAGATGGCTTTCCCTGTCTAGGAGAATTTTGTTAATCAAAACTATTTTGTCAGCTATTCCCAATTATTATTTTTCAGTTCTTCAAGCCCCAAAATCAGTGATAAATCAGATTGATAAACTAATTAGGGACTTCCTTTGGACTGCCAATATGATAGGTGAAAAGAAAATTTTGCTTGTCTCACTCTCGGATATGGCTTCTTCTTTATCTACTGATGGAGTGGGCCTTCATAATTTTTCATCTCGTAATTTAGCCTTTGGTGGAAAATTGGTATGGAAATTATTTTCTCAACCCAATATTAAATGGTGTCGTTTAATGCAAGAGAAATATCTTGACAATTTAGATCCTTACAGAATCATTTATGTTCTTGATCCTCTGAAAGGCTCGGCCATTTGGAATTTTATGATGAAAGCTAGATTTGTTATTACTTCCTCTATTTCATGGGAAGTTCATAATGGTGAATCAATTAATTTTTCGCTTGACTCATGGAATGGTTTTCTGCCTTTATGCATTCTTCAACCCTTTTTAAACATCTGGGAAGTGGCCTCTTCTGTGTGGGGTTCTAATTTCTCTTCTTATGTATCTGCAGTTTCAATTCACAAGGGTTTAGTAATATGGATTGATTTTTCTCTTCTTCCGATTTCTTCCCAGGAAGCTAGTGTTGCAAATCAATTTCTCTCTTCTCAAACTATTTTCCTTTCTAGATCTCCCGATCATCTCTTCTGGGCTTCATCTCCGGATGGTAATTATACGGTCAAATTGGGCTATGAGAAAATTTAGAATAGTCAAAATAATAGCTCAAGGAAAAGGGCCTTTATTTTTTGTTGGCACAAATCAGTTCTTCCTAAGGCTAGTTGTTTCTCTTGGCTTGTTCTGAAGAAACGAGTCCTCACAAGTGATAGATTAGCTAGATTTAATATTACAAATGTTTTTCCTTGTGTTTTGTGTAATCAGGATCAAGAATATGTTGATCACCTTTTTCTTAATTGTTCTTTTGCTGTAGAATGTTGGTTATTCGTTCTAAATAAATTGAATTTTCCTATGCCACTCCTCGTGACTGTTTGGAATTTATTCCAATCTTGGCCATATTTGTTTACTAAATCCATGTTTGCCTCTATCTGGCTTTGTTCACCTTCTCTTGTGATCTGGGCCATTTGGTGGGAGAGAAATAAAAGGATCTTTCAAAATTCCCCGTCCAACATTGATGTTGTTCTTAAAAAACTTCAGCATTCTATTGTTGAGGTTACTAATGCTTATATGCGTAAATTCAAAGGTAATAAGGGATTTTCTACTTGGGATAACTCTATTTCCAAGGATTGGCAGGGGTTAGTGTTTCCTTCTCTCCCTTTCCCCTTATGCCAAAAATTATGTTAGATCTTTAATTAGATGGTCCCCCCCACCCCCTAAAATGGATATATTAAACTAAATTTTGATGGTTCCTCTAAAGGCAACCCAGGCAAGTCAGGGATTGGTTTTGTTCTTCGCGATCATCTGGGATCAGTTATTTATTTTGAGGCTCACCCCATCCCTTCAGGAACCAATAATTTGGCTGAAGTTTTTGCGCTGGTGTATGGACTCTCTGCTGCTAAGAAGTTAAGTATCCAATTCCTACATGTTGAAGGTGATTCCTCTGTTATTATCAATGCATGTGTTAGAAGAGTTGCCTTTTTAAGGCACATTCATTATGTAATGTCTTAAATCTGGTCCCTTCTAGATTCATTTTTGGATTGTTTTCTAACCCACACTTATAGAGAGGGAAACTGTCTAGCGGATTTGTTAGCTAATTTTGGTGCTGATGGCTTTACCATCCTCTACCCTTCTCCCCTTGTATCTCCAAGTTCTCACCCCTCCATCTTTAACTTAATAAAATTGGATTCCCCTTAATTATCCTTCATAAACTTATATCATTTACACTTATTTTAGTTTTCCCGTAAGTATGAATAATTTGCATTTACATCATCTTGCGTAACATATCATGCTACTTTATTCCTTGATATATCATGATTAGCATGTACTATTAATACTCTACCTCCGCATGTGTAACATTTCCTTTCATTTCTACCTTCTATTTATTTCTGGATCGAGTGTTTACTTCATGATTTGGCTCGCATAAGGTAATCTTGTCTACTTTTGTAAGGACCCTGCTGAGTATTGATTAATTATGTGTGAAATTTACTGGCTCGTACTTGTTTCATTTATTTCTGTGTATGGGGAAAGGTTCCTCATGATGGCTCCCTATGCTATATTATTGATCTTGGCTTCATTTCAATTACTTGATCTTTTCTTTGACAACATAGTCTTGGATTTATTTGTATTGTTTCCATGGCATTACACAAATATGTTGATGAGTTTAGACCATTGAATCTTCGGGTTCGATTGTCAAGTCCTCATTTGGAAGTATCGTTTGAAGGTAATGTTTTTGATGATGCCCTTGCATCCATGTTTGTTATTCATTGTCCAAAGTGTGCTCGAAGTATTCGTAGACTGATTGGTGATTCAGTCCTATCTCCGCATTTCCAAAGGATTATCTTTCCATCTCAAATTGTGTCGGTCTTTTGTTCTAATATCTTGGATTTTTCTCAGTCATGGACTTTGTTAGTAGCTATTGCAAATTGGTCTATTCAGCTACACTTCCTTCATGAAAATGGTTTACTTCTTGCAGTCCAAAAGTACAAGTTTTGGCTTCAAGATACTCATATTGGAGGTGTATTTCCTTGGCACCTTCTTTTTAACTCTGATAAATATGTCATGCTTCTTGCTGCTGTTAAAGATTGCATTTCGTCAAATACTATTATGCCTCTTGATCACCTTCTTAATAGAACCCCGTTTGATGCAGGACATAGAGGGAAGGCATTTGCAAAAATGTATGCCCTACTTGCTTTATTGTCACATGTTCGTACTTTAGATTTGGTTTTGGCCTCTCCTATGTTAGATGGTATCTCACCTGTTAGTAATTCGGGTCCATTAGAAGTTCTTGCTTATTCTCTGGCTCCATTGTCAGCTGGCTCATGCTCTTCGCCTGCTCGTTTCCTAGTTTCACCTCCATCTACTCATGCTTTGTTGTCACTGCGTGCATCCTTGGCTTCGGGGGATTCTCTTGTTTCTCAAGCAGACCATCTCTGGAATTCTCTGTTCCTGTCATTGCCTTCACATCCTAGTTTTGGGAGTCATGAGCAGTGATGTTCTAACATACTTTGTGGTGCAATCTATTTTTGTTTTCTTTCAAAATTGTTTTGCAAGAGGTGCTTCGTGCTGCTCTTGGTCAGCCCATATGGTTTATGGAGATGCATTCATCAGTTCTTACTATTCAGTTTCCTCACATGGGCTCTTAATGCAAATTATGCCATTCTATTGGGTGCTCTATGTACATTACATGGCAGATGTCATATTCTTAATATGAGGGCCAATTTCTCATTGTAAATGTATTCTATCTCTTATAATATGGTCAATGTAAAGGGGTCTCTCTCAGGGGGTTTTAATTAGTTGTATTTTAGCCTACATAAAGGCGAGATGTCTTTTAAGGGGATTTCAAAATTCTAGGTCGGAACATATTGTAATGTAGATTTATTCTACCATTTTGATTGGGGGGCCTTTTTTGTACTTATCATTAGGTCATGTTTTGACCTTGTGGGTTTTTGGGTAGTCTATGAAAACTTTTTTGAGCAAGCTGCTGCTCTTTTTGTATATATATGGGTAATGAATGGAGTTTTCTTTATTGGTTCCTCCTCGGGGAGCCTTTTGAACCAGATTAATATTAATATAAATATAAAACTTTTGCCAAATAAAAAAAAAGAAAAATGAAAAAATCATTCTTAAAAATAGATTATTGTTGAAAAACCAAAAAAGTGATTTCCATAAATTGGAAACCAAATTCTATTGAAAGAAGAATTAATAGAAAAAATATGGTACAAGGCTAATCTCCCAACAAAATGCACTATTTCAAATTTCAAAAATGGAAAACACAACAGATTTTTGCAAAATTTTCACTGGTAAAAAACCACAAAAAAATTGACAAAAAATCAGAAAAAAAATTGCCAAAAAATTAGTGTCTCCATCCTTCTATCATTTCATTTCGTTTAAATATCTCCCACATTCTTGGGTAAAAGCACAATAAGTTGTCACCCTTTTACAAAGGAAGAGGCTAACAACACCAAAACTGAAAAAATTCAAGGGCATAAAAGTCACATTTCTGTTGAGAATTTGAAGATGATGTAAACTGATGAAATGTGTAAAATAGGATGAATTTTATGCCTATAATTTTTAAAAATTAATTTGAGCAAAAATTAATATGGTTTTTTAATTTTTTAGGTGTAATTTTCATATCCTGAAAATACTACAAATCAGGGAGTTTGCTTCCCGTCAAATCATTATAAGTAAAACATTGTTTTTCCCTCCAATTTTAGAATATATTTTAGATGACATGTATATCTAGTGCAGGAAAAAGGAAATAAGTGTTTTTGATTTATAGTTTACCTGTTATAAGTATTCAAAGTCGAACTTACTTGAAATCAATAGTTTTTTTCTCCCGTCACTTTTTGCCTATCAAAACTATGCCAAAAGCCAAATAAATTACATATTTTTGAAGAGAACTCTCTCCTCTAGTGTCATATATGATTTTAAATTTTTTTTGAATTGATTTAGCATTTTTCTATATTTTCCAAATCATCATCTTCTAAAAGTTTAATATACCTACATGTAGTTTTTAGCAAATTTGTTTAATGTTTTGTAGTAAAAAAAATATAAACTTTATATGTCTAGAATCATACTTCCAAGATCTACAAAAGGGTACTTTTAGTTTTTTAACATTTTCTATTTTGATTAGAGAAAGTTCTAGCAGAAGTGCAAAATTCTAGTTTTTTTGTGTTTTTGAAGGTTTGGCTGCCAACATAGCATGCCACCTAGGTAGACTCGGCCCAGTCGGACTGGGCCGAGTCCCCCCAGGGGTCGGCCCCACATAAATAGCTAAATAGTGTGCAAATGAGGGGCTTGAGATGGTTTTTGATATTAAAAATATCATTTAGACTAAGCTAAGTCCTACTCGGCCGAGTACCACTCGGCCCAGTTTACTAGGCCACACAAATGCCATTCGGCCCCGCGTGGTGCCTACGTGTACTCGGCCCAGTCTAACTGGGCCGAGTCATTTGAGTTAGCCAAAAAGGTGACACTCAATTGTGCTTTTACCCTCTTATAATATTACATTTTTTGTGTAGGTTTTGCGTGAATTTAGGATATATCTTCTAGTTTCGAATTCGCAACCTTCATCGAGCGAGCGACTAGATGTTGTTAATAACTTATCTTCAAGGTTCCTAAATACTCAATATTAGATTAGGTTTCCTTAATATTAGTTTATTTATTTTTCCTTTTATTTTTAGGTTTGTTAGTAGGAAATAACAAATACTTTCCAGTTTCCCAATATTTCAGTTTATTTTCAATCTTGGGCCAACAGTTGTATCAGAGCATTGGAACAAATCTGTGTGAAGCTTCCGAAGACTGGAGCATTTTTACAAGAAAAAAAAATTGATTCAAGTGAAATCGATTTGCTTTTTATAAATATTTTTACAGGTTGTTTTCTCTGCTAAATTTTTGCAAGAAAATTTTAGTCAGTTATTTAAATTTGCAATCTGTGCAAATTGTGTTTTATTTTTGGATTCACAATGGAATCTATTGTTTCATTGATTGGGAAAACATTATATGGAAAAGATAATTGGATATAATGGCATAGAAAAGTAGCAAAAATTTGCAATCTGTGCAAATTGTGTTTTATTTTTGGATTCACAATGGAATCTATTGTTTCATTGATTGGGGAAATATTATATGGAAAAGATAATTGGATAGAATGGCATAGAAAAGTAGAAAATACACTTATCTTTAATGATTTATGATAAAAAAATATGTGATGGAAGTACGAACCAACTAATGCTAAAGAAAAAGCAAAAGAAATTTGGCTATATAAAAATTCAAAAGCTTTGGCTTTGATAAGAGCTTATGTTAATGGAGAAGTGTATAGACATATACATGGATGCACATTTGCTTGGGATGCCCTTCATAAATTAAAAAATTTATTTGATTCTCATTCAGAATTAGAGTTTATTTAGTTATAATTAAAACTATTTAATATTGAGTTGAAAAATGGTGATGTTATGAATCTAGCTTCTGAAATTAGAGCCATAAAACAAGATGTTGATGCCGTTGGTGGGAAAGTTGATATATATCTCACAAATTTTATTAAAGCACTTCTTCAAACACATTCCACATATCTAGAGTCTCTTCAAGCAAGCAACCAATTGAAAACCATTACTTTTGATCTATTAGTTGAAAAGTTAGCAGAGCGTGAGAAAGCATTTGGAAGGAAAATGAGTAATACAAATGAAAATGTGTGTCTTTCTCACCAAGAGAAACCTCCAAATAAAATCTCTTCAAGAGGTGGTTATAGTGAGAGGGAAAGGTAGAGGTCAATGGAAGAAAAATGATAATCAAAATGATAAATAATTTTTATATTGTAAAAGAGTGGTAGAAAAGGTAGTCATGCAGCACATGAATGCAAGCTCTCTTGGGATAAGATAGAAAATTTAAAGAAAACTCTTTTAAGCAAAAAAGATAAAACCAAAGTTTATAATGATGATAAACCTTCATATTAGCTCAATTTGCTTGTGATAGTGATGGTGATCACTATGCACTTTCTGTTTTAGAATTTGTTTCTAATTCATCATGGTATGATTCTTGGATTTTAGATACTGGAGCCACACCACATATGACATTCTAATGTGATTACTTCAAGAAGAATTTCATGACAGTACTTGTGGTCCAATTTACTTAGCAGATAAATCAAGTCTCAAACCTGTTTGAAAAGGAACTATTCAATTTAAGTTGTCTAATCTTCCAGATTTTGAGCTTCATGATATTTTATTTATTCCTCAATTACAATGTAATTTATTATCACTGGTATTGATTCGACAACAAGGGTACTCTATTTTGTTAAAAGATGGCCAATTTGTTGTAAGAAAGCCATCTAATAATCAAGTTGTATTGACTGGATGTGAGGATGTAAGAATATTAAAATTAAATGACACTTCTTCTCTTTCTAAAATTTTTGTATATCTTACTGCGGAAGGTAGTCTATCTGCTACTCTTTTATGGCATGCAAGATTTGGGCATATTTGTTATGATAAAATTCATATCATGAAAAAGAATGGTGTTGAAAGTTTGCCTGTTTTGCCTAATTCAATTGAAAAATGTGAAGCATGTATTCTTTCCAAGCAACATAGAAATTATTTCCCTCATTCCACTTGGAGAGCACAATGAAAATTACAACTTACATATTCTGATTTATTTGGGCCTTTACCAGTAACTTTTGTGGGAGGATCTTGGTATTTTTTGTTGTTCATTGATGATTACAGTTGCATGACTTGGATTTATTTATTGTAGCAAAAATCAAAAGTTTTTGAAAATTTTAAAATATTTCATGTTATGATTGAAAACCAAGCTCAATCTCAAATTGGTACTCTTTGAATAGACAATGGTGGAGAATTTACTTCTCTAGTTTTTTAGGATTATCTATGTCAAAATGGGATTCAACATCATCTAACTGTTCCAGATACTCCTCAAATAAATGGATTTTTTGAACGTATGAATAAAACCATCATAAATATGGTCAAAGCAATGTTATATTTTGAAGGAATCAAGTTGCATTTTTGGGCTGAAGTAGCAAGAACTACAGTCTATCTTCGTAATAGATCACCATCATCTGCACTTCACTAGACAATTCCATATGAAGTTTGGTTTGGGTATCCTCCTTCTATTCGACATCTTCAAATTTTTGGGTCCACTTGCTATGCTTTAATTTCAAAGGAAAAAATAAGTAAGTTGCATCATCACAATTTTACATGTATTTTTCATGGATATTCTGAATCTTCCAAAGCATATAGGTTGTATGATGAAGCTAACAAGAAATTTATTATTACACGTGATGTTGTATTTTGTGAAACTTCTAAAAGTGCTGAAAATATTGAATGTCAATTACATCAACTTGATAAACTTTCAAAATATTCTCCTTGGATAGAAAAATTCTCGTGATCGTATAGATTTTGGGGGGACCCCAACTTTTTTAGCCCCACCTTTAATGAATTCACATGTAGAATCTATACCTCAACCTGTCCTCACTCAAGTTGATGCATCTATGAATGAGCAAGAAGAGACTCTCTCAAATGATGAGCCTAAAATTTTCAAAACCATTAACCATTACTGAAACATCTGTGTAATCGAAATATTCTCATAAGTGGGGAAAACAAGTCCAACAAACTTTGAAAGATTTAAGACCTGATGAAATAGGTAAAACAGGGACAAGAAGTTCTTACAAGGCAAGCCTACATGCTCAATCTAATGAGTCTATTGATGAACTCAATCTCATAAGTGACTCTGAACCAACTTCCTATAATGAAGCTAAAAACATTGCAGTTTGGAGGCAAGCTATGCAGGATGAGTATGATGCACTTTTTAAAAATGGCACATGGGAGTTAATTGATCCACCACTTGGTTGTAAGCCTATTGGCTGCAAGTGGATTTTTATAAATAAATATAAAGCATATGGTTGATGCAGGAGCATCCTGGGTGTAAGAGCAATCTTGCATCACCCAAAAATATTTCTGTTTTTGTATTCAATAAGGGCTATTTTGTGCAGAGCTGCTATTTATGGAAAGTTACTATTTTTGGTAATTTTCATCTGTGCTCAGAATGATCTAATTTCTTTCTTGGAGGTTCATTTTGGTCATATAAGTCTGCCAGTAAAGTTTTATTTCCAGATCAAGTGTATGTTGGAAGATATTGAAGATTTTCGGTATTGGCAGCAGGGTACAGAAACTTTGAACTCAGTTTTGAAGGCTTTAGAGGCCCCGGATGAGGTCGAAAATTTGGGTGACGAGCACTTGCGCTAATCAAGCCTATAGAGCACTTCGTGGCATTTCTGAAATGGGGTTATAATAGCCGAGCGGGTCAACGGGTGATGACTTATGGTCTTCGGAAGTTGGGCCACCTGAAATGGCGAAAAATAATTTTCTTCAAAATTTATGTTCGGGTTTCAAAGGTTATCTTGAGCCGACTATGATGTAATAAAATGTAAAATAAAATAATTCTAAGTTTGGTCGGCCTTATTGGCTAAAAATTTTGGAACCTTCCCAAGCAGTGGAAAATTGCCTATATAAGGAAGGCTGTATTATTGTCTTAGGCAGTTCAGAATAGTTCTGGGTAGTAGATCTGGGTAATAGTTCGAGGCTTTGTCCTACAGAATATTGTAAGGGAATGCCCATGTGGCTTTGCATATTGTAATTCTGAAAGTTTGTAATTCCACATTTGTGGAGATAATAAGAAGCCAATTTTCTATTCTTGCATATTGTTGTTGTTTCTCTATTTCTGTTATGTGTTTGTGGTATTAAGGGGAGCACCCTTCATCAATGGTACACTTAAAAAATACAAAGATTGACTTGTTGCTAAAGGATATGCTCAAAAAGAGGGAATATATTTTGATGAAACATTTGCACCTACAACAAAATGGATCACCATTCGTACTTTGTTGAGCCTTGTAGCTTAGAATGGGTTGAAAATTTACCAAATGGATGTTAAGATCACATTCTTAAATGGAAATCTTAAAGAAACAGTCTATATGACTCAACCTGAAGGGTATATGGTTAATGAGAAAGAACATTAGGTATGCAAGCTTGTCAAATCATTATGTGGTTTTAAACAAGCTCCTCGGGTCTGGTATGAAAAGCTTACTGAGCATCTCTTGAAGTTGAATTTCAAGCATTTTGAATTTGATGATGCAACACTTTTTGTTAAAAAGATTGATAATATTATTATCTATCTTGTTGTTTATGTGGATGATTCATTTATCACTGGCACAGATGAGAATAATATTCAAGATATGAAAGAACAATTGAAGCAAGGTTTTGATATGACTGATTTGGGTCATCTTCATTACTATTTAGGTATTGAGATGATTCAAAAAACTCATTCAATTTTTATTACCCAACAAAAATATATTGGTGATCTTTTGCATAAGTTTGGCATGGTTGCTTGCAAGCCCTTTTCTACTCCTATGGAGAAAAATCTTAAACTCACATTAGATGAATCCTCACCATTGATTGATGCAACTATATAGAGGAAACTAGTGGGAATTTTGATCTATGCTACAACTACTCGTCCATATATTTCTTTTGTTATTGGAGTTCTTTCAAGGTTTATGCAACAACCTAGGCAAACTCATTGGTTCACTGCTAAAAGAATTCTTCGCTATCTACAAGGCACTCAACACTATGGGCTCAAATACTCTAGGAAAACAAAGTTTTATTTTCTTGGATATTATGATTCATATTATGCATGTGATTCACCAGATGGAAAATCTACAACTGGGTTTCAATGCATCTTGGGTCTGCTGCAATCTCTTGGGAATCTAAAAAACAATCAGTCCCTATTGTCTCTTCTTCTGAAGCTGAATATATGGAAGCCTTTGAAGCAAATTGGAAATCTTATGGATTAGAAGGATTCTTGAAGACTTGCAAACACCACAGATTTCATCAACCCCACTCTTCATTGATAGTGAATCTGTTATCAAAATGGCTAAAAATATAGTCTTTCGTGACTATACCAAACACATCAACATGAAGTTTCATTTGATTTGGCATCATGTGAAAGATGACAATATACATCTCAAATATTGTCCCACTATAGATCAGCTCGCTGATATTTTTACCAAGGCATTGGGTAGAGAAAATTTTGAGAAGTTTAGAGGAATGCTTGGCTTAACCCCTTCAGATTAAGGGGGGGATGTTAATAACTTATCTCCAAGGTTCATAAATACTCAATATTAGAATAGGTTTCCTTAATATTAGTTTATTTATTTTTCCTTTTATTTTTAGGTTTGTTAGTAGTTATCTATTCCGACAGTTTTGTATAATAGTTTATAATTGTTATTGTCATCTCTTTTATATTTGCTTTGTTATTTTTGAAGTGATAATTCATGAGAAATAACAAATACTTTCCAATTTTCCAATATTTTATTTTATTTTCAATCTTGGGCCAACAAATGTGGTTGTTTCTGTATGCACCCTAAAATGGTCGCCTAGACTTTGGGCCTCCATTCAGTAATTTATCAAATCCCTGAATCAATATTTTCAAATATCAACAATATCAATTATATCAATTTCCTTGATCAAATCATAATCAATTCAATATTTCCTGAAGTTTGAGCCTTATTTAATTTTAAAAAGAAAAATAAAAAATAAAAATCTTTGATTCAGCTTAGCTTGAGATTCTTATTTTGAGACTTGATTATCACCTAGCAACGACGGTGGTGATTTTGTCTTTCAATTTTTATCTCTTATTTTTCAGACTTGATTATTGCCTAGCGGTGACGATGATAGTTTTGTCTAAGGCTTGATTTGCACCTAGCAGCGATGGTGTTGGTCTTGTCTTTCAGCTGTTGTTTATGCTTGTCTCGATGTGTTCCCTTCCGTCGAACATGCATTTGAGTTATTTTGTGATTGTGATCCCAGATTGATCTCACATTTCAATTCTTCTTTGATTGCATGTGTTCCCAGAATGATCACACATTAGTCAAAGAGGGGCAAATGTATGCACCCTAAAATGGTCGCCTAGACTTTGGGCCCCCATTCAGCAATTTATCAAATCCTTGAATCAATATTTTCAAATATCAACAATATCAATTATATCAATTTCCTTGATCAAATCATAATCAATTCAATATTTCCTAAGGTTTGAGCTTTATTTAATTTAAAAGAGAAAAAATAAAAATAAAAATCTTATTTAATTAAGAGAACATGCTCCCTTTTAATTAATTAAAAATCTCTTTTAATTAAATAATAAAATCACTTTATCCTAAGCTTTTATTTAATTAAAATGAATTTCCTCCTCTTTTAATAAATAAAAAGTCCCCACTTTTCTTCTTATCCTATGTTGCACAAATAAAACATTATTCTTATTTTATAAAAAAGGGAAAAACACTTTTTGTCTTATGTGGGACACAAAAGTCAACTCCTATTTTCCTATTGGAGGATATTTGTGCACAAGGATCAAGCTTCCATTTTTCTCCACCGTTGATTAAGTCTTTTGCCTCTTAATCTCAATGGTCCATTTTCATCTCATTTCTTATAAAAGGTGAGCTCTCTCCTTCATTTTCATATCTTAAGTTTTTATGCTAATGTTATGCTGCAGGTTTTCTAGGTCATTTGGAGCTCTTTGAAGACATTCTTGCATTCAAGCTTTGAAGACATTGTTGTTGCATTTCATTTAGCTTGTTTTCTTGCATCATAGTTGCATAATCATGACATTTTTAGTATAGATTTCCTTTATGCAATAGATTAATCTCACATAGCTTAATAGGAGGATTTGTAACACTTGTATTTTCCTTTCATAGCATAGCTTGCATCTTTCATTCTCATAGATTAGTTTGCATTGCATTGCATCCATATTGATTTCATTGGAGATATTGGCATTGTTGCCCTTATCTTTGATTTGGAATCTCTCATTGCGTGGTTGACTAGCAAGGTCATGAGTTTATAGCTCTAACTGAGAGTAATTTTACAAATCTTGCAACTCCATGCATAAAGAGCTATGGATCGATTTGTGAGGGCTCATTGTTGAGTTTTCTTGCATGTAAGGATTCATAGAAGTGTGGTCACATTTTCACCATACATTTTTTGTGCCCACCGTGGGGCAACCCACTTTTACATGCTGGTTTTTGATTATTTTTGGAGCTAACCCTTGTGCAGATTTGTTTGGAGATGGAAAACCCTAGATTTTGAAAGATTTGATCATATCTCCCAAACGGCTTGGTTTTTTGGTCTGAAATTTGTTTTTTAGGTTGGTGACATATCAGAGAAGCTCCAATAAAAAATTTAGAATTTTTTGAAGTATTTTTAATTTTTTATAATTTTTTCTTGATTTTTCATAAAAAAATAATTTTTGGTACAAATTAGCATATTGTTTAGAAATTTTTACATTTTCGGAAATCTCTTCAAATTCTATAGGGGGTCTATTCTTTATGTTTTGAATTTAGGTGCAATATAGTGGCTCAAATAATTGATTTACAAAAACTGGTCTATTTTGGTAAAATGGGTCTTTAGGGCACAAATGAAGAGATTTTTCTAAAATTTTTACATTTTTGGAAAGCTCTCTATTTTTTAGTAGTGGTCTCTATTTTGCATTTTTATTTTTTTGGCCAAAATCATATCAAAAAAATCAGATCTTGTTGACTAGGTCAAATGCAAAAAAACAAAAACTTTTGTGATGGGTATGCACTTATTTTTTATTGTTCAATGCATGATATGAGTTATCATTTGGATTATTTGTTGACTATTATTTCTCCTAAAAATTGATTTTCAGATCTAACTCTAGGGTTTGTATAGGTTGGATATACATTGCATATCTTATTTGCTTGTTTTCTTATCTTGTTCATTTGAAGGTGCTTTTGCTTTCATAGAAAATGCTTAAAACAAAGCGTTGGACTTGAGGTACTTTGTTCCATCTCTACAACATTTAGATTTTGAGATTAAAATTGAACCTCTCATGTGTTTGGCTTGAGTGTTTACATATTTTCATAGAACACATTTCAATTGATGCTCTTAATGGGAAATGAAAGAACATAGATTTGTTTTTACAAGTTTATATAAATGAATGCTTGTGTTTAAACCTTAAGTAATTCTTGGTTCCAATATCAAATATCTCATTGAATGATTGAGGGCATGGATTCATTCCTTGTTTACATGAAGAGTTAAATGCACCACTTTGTGGACTCACTTCATGTTTACTTGGAAAGTTAAATATTCCATGGTTCAAACCCTTTTGCATTTGTGAGTAGTATTGATAAGCAACTTTAGAGTACTTTTGATTGATCTTGTTAGCTAAATTGGGTGTTTGACTCACTTATTTCTAATCGCCCCTCATTACCACCCTTTGGATGCAAGGTCAGCATTCATACATAGGAGAGGGGTCTACTTGAAAAGAGCGTTAAGTGTTCCACAAAGTTTCTCTTTTTTTATGCTTTCTTGATCTCATTAGTTTTCTAAGGTGTGGACTCACTTTGAGTTTGTGTGAGGAGTTAAATATTCCACTTTTGGACTCACTTTGAGTTTGTGTGAGGAGTTAAATGTTCCACTTTTAGACTCACTTTGAGTTTGTGTGAGGAGTTAAATGTTCCACTTTTGGACTCACTTTAAATTTGTGTGAGGAGTTAAATGTTCCACCTTGTGGACTCACTTCACATTCACTTGAAGAGTTAAATGTTTCACTTTTGGACTCACTTCACATTCACTTGAAGAGTTAAATGTTCCACTTTTGGACTCACTTCACATTCACTTGAAGAGTTAAATGTTTCACTTTTGGACTCACTTCACATTTACTTGAAGAGTTAAGTGTTCCACTTTTAGTGCTTTAAATACTTTTGATAGTGAATTACTTAATTTTATTTTTAGAAAGCCTGCTTGGGGACACACCACCTCAAGGGATGACCTTAACTCTTGTGTTCTGACGAAGTATAAATAGTGGGTGGTGAATCGAAAGACACTTCTCTTGGGAATTGAGTTTGATATCACTCTTGGCTAAGCCTCAAAGAACTTTATACCTTTGAGAAGTGAAGGAGGAGATTTGGGTTACCATCTCCCCCTAGCTGTGTGATTTTGGATTCTTCTCATCTATGAATTTGGGCCTCACGTACCTTGCGTATATCAAGGACTCCTTTTAGAAAGCCACACATATCCTTGTAGACAACTTGTTAAGGTGTTGTTGTGTTCTATGTGCCTGCTAAAACATTTTCAAGAACATACACAAGTAGAACCTTTAAGGAGTAGAAATACTAAGTCACTATCCTTGTTCATGCACAAGGTTGCTTTGCCCCTTGCTCATTGTTTGAAGACAATTGCTTGCTTGAACTCCTTGATTGTTGTCTTATGTGCTTGATAAAATGCTGTAAATATGCTAATGTGTCTGATTAAACCACAAAATAATTGAATTCTTGAGTTGAAACACCCAACTTTTTACAGCTTGCTTGATTTTCTATCCTATCATTAGAGACTTGTTTTGACTTTAAATCTCTGGTTTCTGCCCTCTAGGAATAGCATCAATTGGTTTACAAGGCCACTTTGGAAATAGTTGTCAGGTTAGAAGGTTATTCTTGGTGAGAAAGCTTATCTCTAGAATTGTTAGCTACATTCTTGGAGAATTTTAGTGCTCTTATTGTCCAAAACACTTTCATTTAATCAATTTCAATTATATTTTGGCCTAGTCCAACCTCTTGATTCAAAAGTGCAAGGATATTCATCCATTGATTTTAGCACCTCTTTGACAGTGTTGGTAAAGCCCCTTTATTTCTATCTTTTCATTTCATTTTGGACAATAGAGAACTTTGATTATCCTAGTTTGGTGTTGACACTTTGCGAGGTCACCCTATCATTAAGAATCTCTTTCTTTCATGTCAGTTACAATAAGGTACCAAGTCAATCAAGGGAAGCGACCCCCTGTTGTCTTTAGCCAGTTACCACCAATTAAGACTCATCAACAACATAAGGGAAAAGGACCCCTTTTTGATCAATCTCCTAAGAGTGAATCTGAGATTTGTTTTAATCTGAAAGGTAATCCTAGTGAAGTAAGTACCTCTTTAGCACCCATTTCATCAAGTATGGACATGAGTTACACCTTCACTCAACAACAAAGAGAAGCAATGAACCAGACTCTTGATGACATATTTCAACGGCATAAGGGTAACATGATGTCTGCTGGGTCTGCATATGCTAGTCCACCTGGATCACCTCCGATCAACATAAGGTATCTTGATGCTCACCAATGAGTTGAGAGACATCACCAACAAACTCACTCAGCTTCAGGGTCACAACACAAAGACCAAAGCAACGAGTCTAGTGACCACCACATCAATGCAGCCAATGCAATCAGACAGTCAAGGCAACCTTCTCCACTTAGAGATACCTCTTGATATGCAAATACAAGATTGAAGAGCATTGAAAGGGAGAAGCAAGCCTATCTAGATGAACAAGCTGCTAAAAAGGAAAAATTTAGACAACTAGAGGAAGAGGAATGTGCATTATTGGACATAAGGAAAAGAGTTGCCCAAGAAGAAGAAGATAGACTCTATGCACAACAACTCCAAAAATAATTCAATGGGAGGGGTACTAATAGTGGGACCCACTCACCCTCGTCTACTCCCTCACCAGGTCCTAGAAGAAGGTCAAGGACGCCCTCAAGATCCCCAAGTCCTAGAGGTAGAAGGACTTCAAGATATGATCACCATAGGAGACAGTCACCTCGTAGACTTTCAAAGCAACCCTCCCAATGAGCACATCATGGCTCACAACATGGAGGAAGTTATGCCAACTTTGATCATATAGATTTTATGACTATGCAATAAGAAACATCCTTTCAAGCATATGTAGAAAGGTATGTGGAACAAAACAAGGATCAATTCCTAGAAAGTCTCATCAACAAAGGTGCTAAGGTCCCATATAATTTTGATGTGGACCAAAAGGTAAAGAAGCAAGATCCATCAACTAATGAGGTGATCAAACAACTTCAAAAGGATATAGAAAGGATGAGGGCTCCTAAAAGCACATTTAATTTGGACTCCATATGTCCCAACCCAATTGACAAGAGTGTGGTGTTGGTTGAGTTTCCTAAGAAAGTTGAGTTTCCAATCTATGACAAATATGATGGTGTTGGTGACCCTCATGACCATGTTAGACAGTTCTACATAATGAGATTTTCTTTTCACCATGAAGACTCCTACTTGATGAGATTATTCTCAAGGAGTCTCAAGGGTCAATCCATGGAGTGGTTTACTAACCTTACTCCTCTAGTTAAGACATTTAGAGAGCTTGTGGAAATATTTGTTCAACATTTTTCTTACAACTTATCAAGGTCGGTCACCATGCTTGATTTGTGAAAACTCAAGCAGAATCAAGGGGAATCTTTTGTTACCTTTCTACAAAGATGGAGACGTTTGTGCTTGAAATATCCAAGGACAATTCCTGAGGAGGAAAGAATAGACATCATTGTGAGCAACTTGGTACCGAAATTAAGGTACGAAGTAAGGAAGATCCCATTTAATTCTTTTGATACCATGGTAGAATTGGCATGTCGCATAGAGGATGTCCTAAAAGAACAAGGAATTTTGGCCAAAACAACTAATAACAACAATGGCCAAAACAACAATAATAATGGTAATAAGGACAAAAAGAACTCCTATTGGAATGAGAATAAGCAAGTGGTCAATGACAGAGTTGTTGACTCATCACAACCTAAGAATGAAGGAGTTCTTAATCTCTCTAATGTAGTCCAAGCCATGAAGTTGCAAACATCTTTAGCACAACAAGAAAATAAACCCAAGTATCAAGGGAGACCTAAAATAGAAAAGAGACAATTTACCAAACTTGGGGACTCCTGTGCAGACATTTTCAAGATGTTAATTGCTCATAATTTGGCACAACCTCAGGATCCTACAAAGTTTCGCATACCAGATCCTAAACCTCATTGGTGGGATGAGAAGGCTTTCTATGTCTTTCACAATGGAATTGGACATGATATAGAACATTGTTTTAAACTTAAGCATCTTGTCCAAGATATTATTGAAAGTGGAAGATTACAAGTTGATGGTTTAACCACTAATGCGGATCACAAAGATTTTAAAGAACCCTTGCCCAAATATGAGAAAGGAGAGAATTCTAACAACAAGAACGGAAAGGCTGCTATCAACTACACCTACACAAATGCTGAAAATGTTATTAATATGCTTGAAGTTGTTGATGATAATGTCAACATGATGAGAGGGAAAGACCCTTATGGATATGATGTGGATTCAAATCCTATGCCTGATGAAGGACCCGTTGTGGTACTAAGAGGTCCTCACTCATGAAGGATGTCTGAACCCCTCAATGTAGTCACTAGGAGTCAGTCTCAAGCTCCCATTGTTATTAGAGGTCCTAACTCTAGTAAGTCTAAGCAGCTAGTGTCAAAAGGTGTTCTTCCCAAATTTGTTGTTGCTCCTGAGTTGAATTATAATCTTGTTGACCAATTACAACATACACCAGCACAGATTTCAATCTTTGAGCTTTTGGAATTGTCCCCTAAGCATAAGCGTGTCCTTGAGGATGCCTTGCGAGCAGCTAATGTCCCTAATGATATAGATGTAGATCAATTCCAGAATATGGTCAACCACTTGGCTAGCCCTCACTACCTTACATTCTCAGAAGAAGATGACAAGTCATTAAGCCACCCACACAATTTGGCCCTTCATATAGAGGTTATGATCCACAAGACCCGTGTCAGGCGCGTGTTGATAGATGGGGGTGCTGGGCTTAATATTTGTTCTTTAAGCTTATTGAAGGCCTTGGGTTATTCAGAAGAAGTCATTGACACAAGGAAGAAGATAACTATCAAGGCTTATGATGAAGCAGAACGTAGTTCTAAAGGATTGGCTGTTCTTCCTATCCGAATTGGTCCTGTAGAGAAAGATATTTTGTTTCAAATTGTTGATGCCAGTCCTTTGGCTTACAATATTTTGTTGGGTAGACCTTGGATACATGATATGCAAGCAGTCCCATCTACTTATCATCAGTGTTTGAAGTTTCCTTAGAATGGAGTAGAAGTTTGCATACCCGGGGATAGCACATTGTCAGTCAACACAATTTCAGCAGGGTCTCACATTCCTTTGAATAGGGAGGTTGACACTTTTGATACTACATTTGAACAATGCAAAGACAAATTCAAAGCCATGGATCTTGGCATGGGGGATTACAAAATTGATTCATTCACAAAAGTGCCAATTTCCCCTAGGTCTTATGGCAAACCTTCTCAAGATATGAAACCCTTGTCTTCAACCATGACATTGTTTGACAAGTTTGTAGAATCCTCAGTTCTGATTCAAGAGGAAAAAGAAGAGGTTGCCGTTAGGGACTGGATTTACCAAGAGGAGAAATACTGACATAATGAGGATTTTGCACCTTCTCCTCGAGCTTATGGGAGAGGGTATACATTGGTCAAGAATATGGGTTATCCAAGACATGGTCCCCTTAGTCATCGGTTGGATGCCAAAGCTGAACCTCTTAACCATGCCCTTTTTGGATGAAGGAATAAGTCAACAGTTGGCTTAGGTTTTGCAAATAAGAAATAGAAAAGTGTCCCGGTCTTAGTTGCGATGGACAGTGACAATGACTCAGACTACACACCTAATCTATCTAATCAGCAAGACATGTCTGATGATTGGGTGCCTTCAACAAATCTCCTTTGGGGAGATTCAAAAGATTTGACAATTGACAGTCCTACTATCCCAGCTGTGACGAATAGTGACTATATGAATGCTAGATTGACAATGGAAAGTGTTGCTATCCTAGTTGCGACAAATAGTAACAATGCTAGTGCTAGAGAAAGGGAAACCTTTCCTAACCTTGAGGCTTCTACATCACGAGGCCCAAATAATGATTCAGAGACAGACTCACATGAGTTTGAATGGCACTCACTTTCAGATACAACAGTTGATTTGGACATGGATGTTGTCCATACTTATAGTACTCAACCCAATGTGATCAACAAGCCTAGTGTAGGACTAGAGGATTGGACTCCTTGAATTGCCTTAGTGGACGACGCTTTGTTTGGTAGGACAAATCCTGATTCAGGTATCTTAGAAGGAGACTTGATGAATCCCAATTGTATGGTCACTAGAGATAACACCTTCCACATACATAATGTTGAACCAGTCATTGACCTACCCCTTGTTCATTTCCACCTAATTGATTGGTCTCAACGTCACCAAGAGCCTCAGCTCTTAAAATTTTAGAATGACTATGAAATTGCCTGTTATCTAAATGCTCTTGAACCCGTAGTCTCTTCCACTAGTGAACCAACAACAAGTATGACAGAGCCTGATATTAAGTACCTCAGTCTAAAAATAAAAGAAAAAGAAAAAAAGAAAGATGGTTCTGATGCTGAAAACCACTTCGTGGCGGTGTTAGAACCCAAAATAGTAAAAATAAATGACGTATCCGAGGGTGAAAACCTCTTTGAGGTGCTTAAGGATGGGGTACTTAATAACTTGCCAAGTTACTTCCAAGATAGGTCATCAGTTCTCATTGAGCCCACACAACCAGTGAATTTGAATATAAAAGAGGCTCCCCAAATAGTGCACCTAGCTCAGTCTCTATCAGTTGAAGAAAAAGAGGCATATACAAAGTTTTTGCAAAAGAAGAAAATCAAGTTTGCTTGGACATATTTCGATATGCCAGGGCTTGACACTGATCTTATTATGCATCATCTATCTATAGCTCCAAGAATAAAACTGATCAAACAAAGGTTGAGGAAAATGCACCCTCACGTAGCTCTTCTTGTTAAAGTTGAATTAGAAAAGCTCTTACGCGCAGGATTGATTCGAGCTATTGACTATGCTGAGTGGATCTCCAATATTATTCCAGTTTCAAAACATGATGGGTCCATTCACATTTGCACAGACTTCAGAGACCTCAACAAAGCATGCCCAAAGGATGACTTTCCACTCCCAAACATAGACATGATAGTGGATATGACGGTGGGTTATGAGATATATTCCTTAATGGATGGGTTTTCCAGATATAACCAGATAAAAATAGCTCCCGAAGATCAAGAGAAAACAACTTTCACATGTGCATGGGGAACCTATTGTTGGAACATCATGCCATTTGGCCTAAAGAATGCAGGAGCAACATACCAACGAGCTATGACCACAAATTTTCATGATATGATGCATAAGAACATGGAAGATTATGTGGATGATACCTTGGCTAAATCTAGGAAACAAGATACACACCTCGATGATTTGGAAGTGATTCTAGATCGCATGGAACAGTTTCAACTTAGATTGAATCTGAAAAAGTGTGCATTTGGAGTTACCTCAGGTAAACTTCTAGGATTCATAATTTCAGCAAAAGGAATAGAGGTTGATCTTGAAAAGGTCCAAGCTATCTTAGATATGCCACCTCCAAAGAACATAAGTCAAATGAGAAGTCTTCAAGGATGACTCCAATCTATACGAAGGTTTATTTCACAACTTGCAGATAGAGCACAACCTTTCAATAAAACATTTCATAAGGGAGTCACATGTGTGTGGAATGAGGATTGCCAAAAGAGCCTTGATCAAATAAAATAGTATTTGGCTAATCCTCCAATTTTGATGCCTCCTATTCCAGGGAAACCATTGATTTTGTACATTTCAGCAACAAAGTCTTCCTTGGGGGCATTGTTGGCTCAATTAGATGACACTAGGAAAGAAAGGGCCATATACTACATCAGTCGTACTCTAGTATCTTATGAGATCAATTATAATAACATTGAGAAGTCTTGTCTTGCAGTAGTGTTTGCTTCCCAAAAGTTGCGACACTATATGCTTGCTCATACTATACATTTGGTTGCAAAAATTAATCCTCTTAAGTACTTGCTTAGTAAGGCTGCCCTCATGGGTAGACTTGCTAAGTGGATGGTGGTTTTATCTGAGTTTGATATAGAGTACATTGAGAGAAAGGCCATAAAAGGGAAAGCTATTGCTGATCAGTTAGCTGATTTTCTAGTTAAGGATAGTGTGCCTATTCAGGTAGAGTTCCTAGATGAACACATTCTATACATGACCACTCGCACTTGGAAGCTGTTCTTTGATGGTTCCAACATGCAAAATGGATCAGGTGCGAGAGTATTGTTTGTTTCTCCTCATGGGTATAATATACCAAAATCCTACAAACTTTTATTCCCATGTACAAACAATATTGTAGAATATGAAGCATTAACCAATGGATTGAAACTAGCTATAGAATGGAACATAATAGAGTTGCATGTCTTTGGGGATTCACAATTAATTATCAACCAAGTCAATAAGGAGTATCAAACCAAAGATGATAAATTGATACCTTACAAAAAGATGGTTGATTCATTGAGATGTTACTTTACCTTTGTGACATTTCAATAGATCCCTAGAGCAGAAAACAAAGCTCCAGATGCTATGGCTACATTAGCTTCACTCTTACAATTGGAACAACATGAATCCAGATTTGAATTCCTGGTGGAAGAGCTACACCACCCCATATTTGACTCATCTGAAAGCAATGTCATTTGTACCCTTGTCACACATGAGTCTTCCCGCTATGATGCTATCTATTCATATCTATGCGATGGCATCATCCCTGACACTTTCAACCGTTCTGAATGCCGAAACCTCATTCATAACACCTCTTGCCACACCCTTATCTCTGGTGATTTATATAGGAGGGGTTTAGATGGGACACTTCTTAGGTGCTTGGAAAAGGAGGAATTTGACCAAGTGTTAGTTGACATTCACGAGGGCATTTTTGGTGGACACTCTAATGGTCTTACCATGGCCCGAAGGTTGCTTAGGGCGGGGTATTACTGGCCCACAATGCAAATTGATGCAGTATCTTTCTCTAAATCTTGTGAGAAATGTCAAAACATGGAAACCTGATTCACGCTCTAGGGAGGGAGCTAATTCCTTCTATTTCTCATTGGCCATTTCAGCGCTGGGCCTTTGACCTTGTTGGGAAAATTCACCC
Organism: Chamaecyparis obtusa; assembly: GCA_027943335.1. Taxonomy (NCBI): domain Eukaryota; kingdom Viridiplantae; phylum Streptophyta; class Pinopsida; order Cupressales; family Cupressaceae; genus Chamaecyparis; species Chamaecyparis obtusa. Next base: position 861,517 of record BSBK01004446.1, read on the forward strand.
CAACTCATCAGGTGGACATAAGTTTATCATCATAGCTACTAATTATTTCATGAAATGGGTAGAGGCAATCCCTCTTTCTATTGCCTCAGGCAAAATAGTTTCCCTATTTATTTTGAATCATAGTATTTGCTGATTTGGAGTGCCTTATAAGATTATTACTGATAATGGAGGTCAATTCAAGAACAAGGACCTAAAGCATTTATGCAAGAAGTTTAAAATTAAGCAACATTGGTCCTCCATCTATTTTCCACAGGGAAATGGATAGGCAGAAGCCTCTAATAAAACCATTCTTAAAATCCTTCATAGAACAGTGCACAAGAATGGTAGGGATTGGCACTTACAAATCAATCCGGCACTATGGGCCTATAGAACTAGCATTCGTACACCTACAGGAGCTACTCCTTTTGCTTTTACCTATGGCGCTGAAGCAGTGTTGCCTTTAGAAGTAGAGATACCTTCACTTAGAATCTCTCTCAAAGGTTTGATTACAGATGAGGATTACCGCGCCATGAGGTTACAAGAACTAGAACTTCTAGATGAGAATAAGGCTTCCTTTGATCACATGAGAGTATATCAGAAGCATATGTCCAAAGCATTCAACAAGAAGGTTCACCCTAGGGAATTTCAGATAGGTGATCTTGTTTTGAGAGAGAACCCTAAGAATCAACAAAACAGAGAACAAAAGGGCAAGTTCGAACCTAATTGGCTTGGACCATACATTATTACAGCAACTTTTGGTACAGGTGCATATTTCTTGTCGAATGAAGATGGAGAATAGCTCCCTGAGCCCATCAACATTTTCAACCTAAAGAAGTTCTATCCTTGATGCCCATTTATGTCTGGGGGCATCCTTTGTACATATTTTATGATCCTAAAAAAATACTAAAAAAATTCATATATGATGCTGAAAAAATTCTAAAAAGCATATACAGTCCTGAAAAAATACAAAAAAATTGAAAAAATTGAAAAAATACAAAAAAAAGAAAAAAGAAAAAGTGCCCTGGTGAAAACCTGGAAACAGGTGCCTTGGTAGAAAAAATACAAAAAAATTGAAAAATCAAAAAAATCTCCAAGTGGTGAAAACCTAGAAACAGGCGCTACTTGAGGCCTTTGCACTCCTATTTGTTAGCATGCGTCCTCGACACTGAGCCTTTCTCCATCATGCCTTGACCTTATTTGACTTGGTTTGGAATTGGTCTTTATCTTTGTCTAGGGGGCATACCTGTTAGCATAGGTCTTTTAGGTGCATTTGTCTCTTGGGGCATTTCACAAACAAGTGTTTTTTAACACCACCCCAAATAGTGTTTCTCAACACTACCCTTGCGTCGAGTGTTTCTTAACACTTATCAGATGTCTTACCCAACAGTCTAGTATGATGCGACATTGCTCATTTGCAAATGTGATACTCAAAGTTTGACTCTATGACCAACACACACGCACTTAAACAATCAACTCGTTGAGATATGTTGACTTTATTTTTCTTTGTGTGCTGTCTATGAGGATTTCCTTGATGAGTGGTCTCTCCCTAAGAAGTTTTCGATGATGCATAGCTAGAAGACTGAGGGTATGAGAACATGCTTTATTTCTTTATCTGCTTGTGGGTATATTTTGTTGGTCCTAACTATCATGAGCATTTATGTTGGTCTTAATTGACACTATGGATTGACAAGGTATTATCCTTGACTGTTTTGCAAGTGCATGCTTATAGTTATCCTGACTTTCATGTGTCTTGATACAAGCATAATCTCACCATATCAAACTTAGGTAATCTCACTGCATTAGTCATCTTGACCTCCATGTCTTTGATGCCTAGGTGGGATTTCCACATTTCTATCTGATAAAGATCATATTCATATCCACATAGTTATGCTAGTGTGCATTGTATGATCTTACGACGCTACCAATAACGCTCAATGATGATAATTAGATGTCTATAGGCATTGTGACCTTGCAAGTCAGCCACTTTCATAGTAGCTTACATTCTTAGATTCATCGTAGTTTAGTTTTTGCATCTTGCATATGGAGAGAGCTCTCCTTTTTATCATCTAAGGACTAGTTGGTCAACTGTGCTCATTTTCTGATTTTTCTTGATCATATCTTTCATTTATGGTCTTTCATATCACATCATTTTCTATTCATTTTCAGACTCAAAATTGAAATCCGAGTCACGTTTCCAAGCTTTCTCATTCTTCTATGCAGTTGACTAACCTTTTGAGGCATAATTCTTCGATCTTTGATGGAATTTCTTCCTTTCCATGTCTTCCAAACTTCTAGTATTTCATTCACCCCTTTCGCTTCCTCCCTCTAAGGTTTGACTTAATCTTTATCCTATATCTTTTTCAGTCAAACCTCATCAACCTGGGGCATATCTTCACTATTTGATGGTTATCCTATCATGCTCCATCCTTCGATTATGATTTATTGTGACTTGATCAGGTTTATCAATTTGTTGTTCTCCTCTATTTGATTTTGATTTTGATTCCGAGGGGGCAGTACCTATTAGCTTTAATCTTTGATTCAGCTTTATCATTCAGCTTAGCTTGAGATTCTTATTTTGAGACTTGATTATCACCTAGCAGTGACGGTGGTGATTTTGTCTTTCAATTTTTATCTCCTATTTTTCAGACTTGATTATTGCCTAGCGGCGACGATGATAGTTTTGTCTAAGGCTTGATTTGCACCTAGCAGCGATGGTGTTGGTCTTGTCTTTCAACTGTTGTTTATGCTTGTCCTGATGTGTTCCCATCTGTCGAACATGCATTTGAGTTGTTTTGTGGTCCCAGATCGATCTCACATTTCAATTCTTCTTTGATTGCATGTGTTCCCAGAATGATCACACATTAGTCAAAGAGGGGCAAATGTATGCACCCTAAAATGGTCGCCTAGACTTTGGGCCCCCATTCAGCAATTTATCAAATCCTTGAATCAATATTTTCAAATATCAACAATATCAATTATATCAATTTCCTTGATCAAATCATAATCAATTCAATATTTCCTAAGGTTTGAGCCTTATTTAATTTAAAAGAGAAAAAATAAAAATAAAAATCTTATTTAATTAAAAGAACATGCTCCCTTTTAATTAATTAAAAATCTCTTTTAATTAAATAATAAAATCACTTTATCCTAAGCCTTTATTTAATTAAAATGAATTTCCTCCCCTTTTAGTAAATAAAAAGTCCCCACTTTTCTTCTTATCCTATGTTGCACAAATAAAACATTATTCTTATTTTATAAAAAAGGAAAAAACACTTTTTGTCTTATGTGGGACACAAAAGTCAACTCCTATTTTTCTATTGGAGGATATTTGTGCACAAGGATCAAGCTTCCATTTTTCTCCACCGTTGATTAAGTCTTTTGCCTCTTAATCTCAATGGTCCATTTTCATCTCATTTCTTATAAAAGGTGAGCTCTCTCCTTCATTTTCATATCTTAGGTTTTTATGCTAATGTTATGCTGCAGGTTTTCTAGGTCATTTGGAGCTCTTTGAAGACATTCTTGCATTCAAGCTTTGAAGACACTGTTGTTGCATTTCATTTAGCTTGTTTTCTTACATCATAGTTGCATAATCATGACATTTTTAGTATAGATTTCCTTTATGCAATAGATTAATCTCACATAGCTTAATAGGAGGATTTGTAACACTTGTATTTTCCTTTCATAGCATAGCTTGCATCTTTCATTCTCATAGATTAGTTTGCATTGCATTGCATCCATATTGATTTCATTGGAGATATTGGCATTGTTGCCCTTGTCTTTGATTTGGAATCTCTCATTGTGTGGTTGACTAGCAAGGTCATGAGTTTATAGCTCTAGCTGAGAGTAATTTTACAAATCTTGCAACTCCATGCATAGAGAGCTATGGATCAATTTGTGAGGGCTCATTGTTGAGTTTTCTTGCATGTAAGGATTCATAGAAGTGTGGTCACATTTTCACCATACAGTTTCGGCCTCTTTTAATTCAATCCAGAGATTTTTTGAAAGATTTTGGGGGCTTGGATTTGTGGATCAATGCAGGCGAAGGTATGTTGTTCGATTCCTATTAATTTGAGTTAAATTTCAGTGGACAATTTGTGCTACAACACTTGCTTTCATGTAGACTGGTGCAAACTTTATGTATTCGACTATAGACGCATTCAGAGCTCGTTGATGCAGGAATAAGATAGTCATGCAAATATTTCATTTGTTTGTCTTCGGATTTTACAATAATTCACGACTCTTTCCTTCTTCTGATGTTTTTTTAATTGGTATGAAAATCACAATAAAATATGAGTTAAATTATGAAATATAGGTAAAGAGAAGAGGAAAAATAATGCCCTCTATCCATGGTTTGTAAGAACATTTACATACATTTGAATGTTTTTAGTATGATGGGAATGCAGGTTAACATTAGCAAAACTAAAATCATGGTGCTCTCCACTAGCAAAAAAATAGAATCAACATAAGTTCTATTTTGAAGGGAGTATTCTTGAAGAAGTTACAAAATACAAAAATCTCAACATTGACTTTGACAAGAATCTAAGATGAGAAGGTTGTAGAAAGAAAATAATTTTAGAAGGTTGGAAGGATTTTTATGCCCTTCAAAATAGATGTAGAGAGGCAGAGATTTGGGATTAGAAAACTACTCAAACCTTTTTTGGTCTTTTAGTTTTGCTAGTTGTTCTTTATGGGTGTGAGGTATGGGCCAACAACACCTCCATCTCCCAATGGAAGAAAATAGAGGGAATTCAAAAATGTTTGATCACAAGCAAGTTCAAAATCAAGAGCACTGTCCCATATGAAATCATGTTAAGTGAAACGGGAGCTGTCCCTATTGAAGCAATGGCTATGGTGCATCTCCTTAGTTACCATAAAAGAACCAAACAAATGAAAGATGGTAGATGGTCTAAAGTTGTCTTTAATGATATATTGTGAAAAAGGAAGAAGACGTGGATGCAATAAAACATCATGTGGATGGATAAATAGAATATTCATTTCAACACGTGTCCCACAAATAACAAAGAAATAAAGGTTTTTGTTATGGATAAGTTCTACAAGAGGAACTAGGGTAATGAGATAGGCAAGAAGAAAAAATAATATATCAACAAGTTTAATCCCACATGTGACCAACTTCAAAAAGCTTATATATGGGCCAATATAGCATGGAAAGAAAAATTATTAAAAGCTCAATTTGGACTAACTCGCATCAGCTTCGACGTAGTGAGACCAGGTGTTGGAAAAGACCAAAAGAGATGTGGGAAGAGCGGGTTTGTTCTTTTTTCAATTCTGGCAGTTTTGGGTTTGTCCTTATTGTTGAATGTGTTGCTTACAAGGACAATAAGGAAAAATTTATAAATATTTTAACAAATAGCTCTTGGCATAACTTATGCAGTGAGGAGAACATTAAGAACTTCTTCTTCTTCTTCTACATTTATTGAAACAAAGAAGATTAAAAAATGTGCAGTATTTGAAAAATATTCATACATAAGGTTTAAAAAGATAGAGAGGGTGTATCTTAGATTAGCTAAAAATTAGAGTGCATGTCTATGTTGGATTTAGTTTAGCTTACAGTGATATTGGTTATAGATTCATAACAGTGATGCAAGGTTTTTTTTTTTCACTGGTAATTATTATTCGAGTGGGCTTGGAAGGATGGGGTAGGGTGTTGTAGAGCTTTACAATAATGGAGAAAATCTCAGTTCCCCAAATTTTAGTGTGAGACAAAAATTTGGTCCATGGTTTCTCCCCAAAGGAAGCCTATCGGCTAATAATGAAAATTGCATATTCATGTTTTTATGTTTTGTATTTTGGTTTATGTTAATGGATGCGGCTAAGCTCCATCCAAAATGCACCTTTGACCAAATTTCCAAAAATGGAAAACACAATAGATTTTCACAAATTTTTTAGCATATGTTCTTCATGATCTACACATTTTGTGATTAAAAACAACAAAAACATTGCAAACAAAATCACTGTGTTTTTGCAAATCTGGAAAAAAAAAGGTTGACTTTTTATTTTTTTTGGTGCATTTTGGGGGGAGCTTAGCCTCTGCCTATATTAATTAGGGTTGTTTAATATTAATATGTAATATTCAAGATGCCTTGTTTTGTATAGAAGTTGGTAAATGATATGATCTACTTTTAAATCTTAATATTATTTATCATTAAAAAATAAACATTACAATAATATTTGATTTAAAAATGTGAATATTTAATTGATAAAATTCAAGTTCTAAAAGTTTAGATTTTCAAAAATTTAAATTCTTAATTTTTTTTCTTTTTATCGTTGTGAATCAATTAGAATATTAATTGTCCAAATACATGCTATAATAAATATGTTAAAGACTAATTTTGATTGGAATGAATTGTAAGATTAAATACAAGCCTAGATTTAGATAAATAAAGACATGTTATAAAAGTGGATATTTTAAAAAAAGTTATCCAATTCAACAATCAAAGGACAAGTTTGACCAAAAAATTGAACAAGTATTTACTTCTTTATATGTGGATGAGTTGCAAAATTAGTATTGATTGTTAGACCATTGAATCAAATGATGTTTAAGAGGGTGTATATGTATTATATGCAAAGCAACAAATGATGTAGAATGTAAATGTTATGAACCTATAAGAAGAATAAGACAACACATGAAATATGCAAAATAAAGATAAACAAAATATATTTTGTATCTTTGGAGCACAACTTGAAGGAGGCAACCTTCCACACTACTACATTTGGGGCCAAATTTTGACAGAAAGTTCTAACAGATGATTTTTTTTATGAATTTGGTGTTTTTTTTTGTAATAGGCTTCGATGGTGTCGGTATTCCAATGGTTTCTAAATAGACCATCAGAATTCTGACAGTTTCAGGGTATAGATTAAAAAAAAAGTGAACGGACAAATAATTTTTATTTCAATTGCATATAGAAAAGGAGCGGGAGAAAATGAGGGAAAGCTGGGCACGAGAGAAGGTATGTGATTTCTTCATCTTTTGAGACTCTAGCATCATATTCGACTGCAAATTTCAAATGCATTGTATTTTATTTGATCATGAATGCTCTCTGAAATGACTTCATTCTACTGGTGTCATGCCCTAGCCAGTGCTTTATCTATATTATTTGATGTTATTGGTGCTTGTGCTCAAGGATATCGATTCACTATTTTGAAATGTTTGGATTCATGTTTGTTGATATTATTGGCACGTTGATAATGACGCCATTGTATATTGCTGAGATGCTCACTGAAATGACCGCATTCTATTGGTGTCGTGCCCTAGCCCATGCTTTAACTCCATTATTTGATGTTATTGGTTATCAATTTTTTTTGAAATGTTGATTGTGGTTATCAAATGGACAGCCCATGAGCTTCTAGCTAGGCGCCATTTGTATTGATAGCTTAGGGCATCAAATGTATTGTTTCATTGATAGTTGAGACTTTGTTAAAAGGAAATAGGACAAAGAACGATTTTGATTTATTTTCTCTATTTTGATCCTTAAGTCGACTAAAACCCTAGAGAAGTATATGTAGATTTACGGATGCAGTTGCAGGATACATAGCAGCCGATAACTCACAAGAAATCCATGCATCCAATTTTAATAGCAATTAATACAAAGAAATAGGGTCCTCCAATGGCCAAATCATTCGGACCTTGACTGTCCCTTCAACCAGTGACCCTTCAAAACTGGGTTATCTTGCAATTAGTGAGTGATCCTTCATTCTATTGGCCTGCCCTACATCCAAACATTCTTGACACTACAATAAAAAAACATTGCAAAAAAATAAAAACCCTATCATTTATATTTTCTGTCACAACCTAATTCACTATACCAATTTAATCCCAACAATTAGAATCCTTAACAAAATTAATTCAATCCAAATAACCAAAAAAAACATAATTCACTATACCAATTTAATCCCAACAATTAGGATCCTTAACAAAAGTAATTCAATCCAAATAACCAAAAAAAAAAAACAATCACATACATGTCAAAGAAATCATAAAAATTCAACCAAACCAAATCATTGCAATCTAAATCATCAAAAGAACCAAGCCAAACTCAAAAATTCAAAAAAATTCAACCAAACCAAATCATTACAATCTAAATCATCAAAATAACCAAGCCAAACCCAAAAATTCAAAATACCTATAGTATGTACATAATAAAAATACTCAAAATAAATAAAAGCAACCTACTAACAACCCATTTAGTCAAGAATGGAAAGAGACAAAATACACAATAAGTGATTTGCAAATGGTAAGCCATACTCAATGCAAAGTGTACATGTTTGAAGAATTGATCATGTCTATTAGATAGATCTATAACATACATACCTTCCCCTCCACTTTTTGAATTCCAAACTTTGATAAATATGAGGGAAAAGGGAATCCTTGACTGAATGTTAAGAAATTTTGCATTTTTATCCAAGAAGTCACTTTTAATGATTAGATTATTTGTACAAAGCTTAGGTGGATAGATACTTGAGTGGTTTCTACATTTACCAAATAACATGATCCCCACATTTAGACTTGGCTAAAACATTTGTTACACATTTTTATAATATAAAAGTGCACTCATTATGATGCACCTTTGTAATTTCAAATAACACAATGAGTAAAGATCCTCTTCTTTCTTACAATAATGAGAGACCTAGTGAGTTGATTCCCTCAACTAATACTTACAAATAAACTGGTTAATATTTTATTTAAAAGGTAAAACTAGAAAAGGAATTTCACCTACAAGTCAATGATAACAAGTCTTTCACAATCCCCCTTCCTTCAAGGAACACTATCAACCATCCCTTCCACACATAGCATTTCACTATTGTATGAGTGGATTGTGCGGGAACAGTTAACATTAAACAAGGAGCAAACTCCTCAACACATCTTGGAAACCATTGAATTCAATAATAAATGAAACCTAACACCAACTCTATTCCTTCCATTCACTTCTACCAAGAATAAAGCATTTAATCCATTCAACATTACATATAATCATTAGACAATTACATTTCCTGACTGTGTACAGGAACAGTCACGACCAAAACAATCAAAAATACTTTCACCCTTGCACAAGCTATTCCAAACTTCAAGTAAAATGAGCAATATGCTATATCAAATCATTCATATTCATAGTAACCATTCAAAGGATCATTTTGTCAATGAACCCTCTGACTGGACCCTTGTGGTAGAGAAAGGAAACCTAACAATAGAGAAAGGAAACATAGTAAAACTAGTCTATGCCACTGTTTATGAGGGTATAGTCATGATAAGTGCCTCTCAAACCTCTCCAAACATGTAAGATTGTCTTTAAATATGTTATTGATCTCTTCTAAACATTAACCAAATCAAAATTACATTTGAATCCACACACAATAACCCAAAATGAAGGGTTTTGTATCCTTTAATGAATCTCAGTCACTGGTAACACATGGACAGTCAAACCAGTAGTCTCCAAAGAATTCAATAAGTGAATATGAATGTTTGAAAACTTTCCTCTCAACTTCCCCAACCACTCCTAATCGATTAGAGGGATTAGTTGAGTATTTAGACACTAAAACTTCTCATGCAACTCCCAAAATTTTAGATATAAAATAATTATTGTAAACATGCCATTGGTTCAGTTTAGTGTATTCATTTTTGTCATACAAATCTTCATTGTCTTCTGATTGTCTTCTTTATATACTAGCATTTATTAATGTAGACAATTTAGATAGTGTATTTGCCTATAGTGTTCCTTAGTCTTGATTGAGGATGATAGGTACATGGTCGCTAGACTGGACTTGCATAGTGCAGTTAGATTAAAGGGGTGATTATTTTGGTAGTGAAGATGAGAAGAAACATACAATTCATTAGTTAAATGTTTTGTATATAAATTGGGTACTATTTTTGTAGGTAGTTTTAGCTCATTATTTTGTAATGTAATTTTTCAATTTCATGTATTTTATCTCCTATTTATTAGGTGCATGAGATGAAGGTTGAATGTAAGAGTCTTATAATGTTGAGTTACCTTTGGATCTTGAGTTTTTGATACTCCTATGATGATCTTTCTCAACAAGTATTTTATTCTATTGTTGTTTTTTGAAGAACATATTGGGGAAATACAAAACTATGTACTTCTACAGGATAATGAGATGATATTTCTGGATTCGATTGTGTGTGTATTTTTTGATGCTAAAAATACACACACAATCGAATCCAAAAATATCATCTCATTACTAATGGATTGTGGAAATCTCATGCTGTTAATTCTATAGGATAGTCAACACAAAATTGAAGCTACAAATTGTGCATTTGTTTCATACTATGCATATTGGAAAAAATGTAACAGAGACATTGTGGAAGATATTGGATGGAAGGCGTGACAAAGAAAAAATTGTCAAAATTTGTAGCGACATTCATGAATCCAATCATGCAATGAAAATTTTCATTGAATCAAATAAAAATGGAGAACATATTAGTATAAGTGCCCTTCCTTGGTTATTAATAGAGCAACAAAGTGATGCCACAAAAGAAGTCATATGAAAAATTTGATTTCCCACAGGATTTGTTGCAAACATAAGCAGTACCATATCAAAGAAAAGTGAATTTAGGCCAAGGTTGAAAATGCATGATTGGCATAGCTTCATCAAGGTAAGTCATGTTCTTTTGTATTTATAATATATTTGTAAACTACATGTACTTCTCATTGTATTATGTGAGAAAAGAATGACATGATTATTTTTATAATTGTTGTAGTACATGCTATCCCTATCTCTCCCAGAGAATTTTGAGAATAACATCAAACATGTGATATATGATCTTGGAAAATACATGAGGTAAGCAATGATATTTGTTCAATTTGTTGTATATATTGTAAAGTCTCCTGTTTATATATTTTTGTGTCTTGTAGGTGGTTGTCATCTAAAGAAATCCATAAAGCAGATATAAAATACTGGAAGAGAATAATTCTTCATCTAATGTGTGAAATGAAAAAGTGTCTACCTTCAACCTTTTTCAATGCACAAGAACACTACCTCATACACCAAGTTGAGGTGATTGAATTGTGTGGACCCATACACACTCGGTCAATGTGGATGGTTGAGAGGCACCTTAAATTTTTGAAGGATTTGGTTTGGCAAAGAGCACGTCCTGAGGGTTCTATGGTGGAGGGATATATGGTATACCGGACTATGGTGTATGTTACTGAATATCTTCCTAAGCTTGCAACAAAGATCCATATAGATCGCATTTGGGATCTCGACACCACTAGAAAATTTGAAGGGGAGTACTTGGTGGGGAAAGGTAGAATGAGGAAAGTGAGAGGTAATAAATTATAAGATGTTATTGTAGCTATCAATTAATTCTTAATCTTCAAAATTAATCGGTTGTAAGTTGTCTATTTATTTTTTGTATAGTTGCTCGAGAGTGAGATGCAATACATTTATATATTGCAAACAATCAAGATTGGATGACGGTATGGATTGAACAATGTCATCATTTAGGTCACACATTAACATGGGAAGTTGTGTCTTCATTAGTTAATGAAGCTCATTGTAACAGAGATCCAAATGTTACACAAAGGGATATAGATTTAGCACATGGTTTAAGAGATTTCTAGGTATGTATAAATTTGTTAATCACCTGTACGTTTATGAACTCTTGATGCAATAATTTATACATGTTTGACATATTTTTGCAAGTCAAACACCACAAGCCTATGGTTTGCAATGGTCATAAATTTCACATCAAAAATTTGGATGACACAAAGAAAACTTATGATTTTGGGATAAGTGCAATCTTTCAGGTGACTAATATTTCATCTAGAAATGACTTACATCTTCGAGAGTCTGAAAATTGATACTATGACATTTTGGATGATATACTTGAGTGTGACTTTAATTCCTTCAAATTAGTTCTCTTTGTCGTCAGATGGTACAGGCTACGACTTAATCAAAATGATCCTGATAGAACTGTTATTGAACATGACAATGGATTTCCAATTATTAATACAAGGTGGTTTGAGCCCTATGTTCTTCCAAGCCAATGTGAGAAAGAATTTTACTCAGAGGTTTCAAATAAATTGGGTTGGTCATTTGTTGTTAGACATTATCCAAGAGGAAGGCCGATGAGGTATAATGTGATGGAAGAATAAGATTGTGAACAACCAGAAGATGATGTAGATGATGATCACAAACAACAGTTAGTCGATGATGTTCTTGACACAACTTTTCTTGAAGAAGAAGAAGATGGTTTCGATGATGATGCTACTGATGATGATGATGATGATGATGATGTTGATGCTGATGTTGTTATTGCTGCTGCTGATGATGATGATGATGATGATGCCAATGCTGATGCCGATGCCGATGATGAGGATGATGAAGATGATGATAATGATAGTGGTGGTGATGATTTTGACGACAACGATGATCATGGTGATGAGTTAGATGAAGAAGAAGATGAATGACATGAATGAAATGTACAATTAAGTGATCATTGCTTAATCTATTTAATATTAATTTCTTGATAGAAATGTGCAGTTATGTGATCAATGCTTAATCTAATTAATTCATGATGTACCTTTTAATGTTTTTAATTCATATGGGATGCTTATGGCTTTTAATGTACTTACTATGTGTTTTTGAGTATATGTATCATGAATTTTTTAGCTAACATAAGATAATTGAATTACATATGTAGGTACCTAGACCCCTTTCACAAGCATCCCACATAGTCTCATGGATCGACAAGTATAAGTTAATACACCCTATAGAGATTAATGTATTTCATAATTTGCAAAATATCCGGCATTGCTTGCTATCTCTCTCATTTGATGGAGTGCAGGTTTCAACAAATAGGTATTTGTCAGATGTGTCTTCCTCAAGCAAAGAAAGTGAGTCATGTAGTATGTCTGAATTAGGAAGATCAACTAGAGGTCAAAAGACTAGAAAGAAATTCAATAAATGCATGAAATTTTTCCTTGCTCAAGGGGGGTCATGTTCTTATGATGATGAGAGAAAAGGAGACATCGAGGTGACCTCTAGGTACCAATATCTACAGAAACAATGGGTCCCCAAGGAACTTCCTCCAATAAACAATGATTTTAGTGTTAAAGGCAAGATATATCGCATTGCACCATCATCAATACATGGTTTGGGCCTATTTTCCATGGATGGCATAAAGGTCTCTTACAAAAAAGTTTTTGAATTGATGGAGTATGTTGGACCTTGTTACGATTACAAAAGTTGGATGCAAATTGTTAAATATAAAAAAAGTATGCATAGGTATGCACTCTTGGAAAATTATATTCAACAAAAAGACAATGAGCAAAGTAAAAGAGTGGTTATATACATTGACGGAAGGCCAAAAGCATAATGGAATATTGTAGGTTGTATAAATAGCACATGATCTCTATCAACTATTAAGCATCCCAATTGCATATTTGAGGTGCACGAGGGAAATCATGTATTTGTATGTGCGATAAAATCAATAAGTGTAGGAGAAGAGTTGCTTATTGATTACAATTTGAATCGCATAGATACAAATGATGTCACTATCATGGGGGTGCAGGTACATACTATATACCATTAAATAATTGAGTTTTTTTGCTAGCCACATGTAGAGACTCTCCTTACCATCCACCTCATCTCCATCATCATCTTCTAATGAAATTTATTAATGTAGTCCTTTCTAATTATTGGCTAACTTTAAATAATAACACAGGGCCACAATATGGAGCAACCACATAGAGGGGACAATGATGATCCTGCATGCACTTCTTCCCAGCAGGTAAACCTCTTTGTTATTGTACTACAAATTAGATAGAAGCAAAATGTTAAATAGTATTTTTTATTATATTCTTTTCATCACTGTTTCAGATTAATTCTAATAGTGTTAGTAATATTGTTGTCACAGATAGGTGGTCAGCAGAGAAAGGGAAAGGAACCCGTAGTCCCTAAAGAGGAGTCCTTTGATGAGGACCTAGCTATTGATTTTGCTACTTGTGATGACCTGGCCTCTGCAATTAAAAAATGCTTCTACAAAATTGGAAAAAGAGTGGCTGAATTGGCATCTATATTCCCTCCGACTGCTGAGTCACAAAAGAGGGCAACTAAATTGATGTACCTATCTCAAAATTACAGAGTAAGTATTAATGTAATTTTTAATTATAACAAAAGTTCAATAATATTTTTTATGTTATACTAGTCTTTTATGTCATTAAAAAATAAGTGGATGTGTTGCTTTTACAACTTTTTTTGCGTAATTTTAATCCTCACGGCCATGATGAGGGTACTGCAGCTGGTTTAGGTAGATCACATGTTGGACTATTTTTTTTTTACTCTCTAACAATATTGTCCATGCTAATCACTATTTTTATTATGCTCTGACAATCTTATTCTTTAGAATGTGTCAATGATCATTTACTATCGCCGCCTCATACGATGGCAGGCTCAGATGTACTATGTCTTGCAATGTCGGCAATGCGTAGCATGGCCACAGACACCTTGGCACCACCTACTCATAGACTAATTTTATTTTCTCTGTCATTATATATATGTTTATTTCCCTTGAAGTATTCTTTCTTAGGGGCATTTCGTAATGGATTCAATTTATGCAACAGGAGATACATCACTTGATGGTGAATTTCTTGGATGTACTCATATTCCTAGTACGGGAACGGTGAAGGATTGCATATTTCTTGTGAGCGACGAAGGAGTTCCCTTGAAAATAACAAAACTTCTAGGTACTTTAAAGATTGGACCTTTGTTTTACTATACTATCGGATGTTAATTACACCTTGCATTCAATATGAGAAGCTTACATCTATTGTATTCTTATTTTATACTATTATATCCTTCGACTAATGATCCCATGATTATTTTGCAAGGAATGATGTTTTTTATGATAAACTTAGTGATGAGTGTTTGTGGATATTCGGGCCCACCGTCTCTACAAGGTGGAACATCATATCCGAACTAAAACCCCAATCCACTATTTTGATTTCATATCATTGCTAGGATAGTTATCATTACATCCATTTCTTAAACTATATTAAAGGTAATTGCACTTCATTTTTTAATCTAACACTATTTTTTTCTTAAAAGGTGGAAAACCCAAGATATAAAGTTAAAGGATGCTCTCGTACAGAGTATGACAAAATTATTTGGACCTCATGCATTTGAGAAGGGTAAGCTCCTTTAGAGAGCTGGGTTATGTTTGAGGTATATTAGGGACTAGTACAGGTGTACATTATCCAAAAACTTGAAGTACCAGTGTCCCCCTTGCATTCCTGACAAAGAGTGGGAAAAACTTATCCTGGATGCGAAGGAGAAAAATGAAATAAAAAAAAGGAAATACATGACCACTAGACAACAGAAGAAGGTATGTGATACTGTTAAGAACGTAATTGTGTACTAAATACTCTTCATATTTATATGAACATATTTCAATCTCTTCATAGATTTCCTGACACATCAAAGGAAACAAGTGCAAGACTACAAAAGCACGGGCAACACAAGCTAGGCTCTGGCGGTTATTCCAAACTTGTTGCACGAGTTGTAAGTGTTAATATTGTCGGAATTAAATGAGGAAAAATACAATTTGTAGATGGCTTTTAACACTGAAAATAATAATTTTATCTTTATAATATTTATTTATAATTTGCAATCTTTTTTGTTTTGATGAAACAATGAAATAAAATATGACAATACCAAGCAAAAATGCAGGATGCGGAGTTCAATAAAAGTCTCACAGAAGAGGACAAGAGAATTGGCTTCCAACAAGGCTATAAAGCCATGGCAGAAAGAATAAGAAGTGCACAAGGTTCTATTGATGGATCCATCGCGGTAAGTAAGCTAAATGGATGATATTTCAAATTTAATTATTTACCAAGTACTTTATTTGATGTTAAGTTCCAACATAAAGTGAGTAAATTTGTTTTAAGTAAGAAAACAATGATAACATGAATGTGTATGAAATTGAAATGTAGCGTGCCGATTTTGGCCATACACAACCTATGCATGATGATGCCAATGAGGACGTGCATTAGAGTAATACAAGTAAACATCTTAAATTGATTGGTGTAGTAATACAAATTTAATTGCAATTGGTGTTTGGATTAATGTAACAATTTGTATTGTAGCTGTAGAGAGTGTAGAGGTCGATGTTAATGAGCAGGTTGAGGTTGAGGCCGAGGCCAGACAAACTGATCTCAATGTTGATGATGTGACTAGATCAGGTAAAGAGCTATGCAATTATGGCCTTCAAAGTACTGAAATACTTTAAATTTTTTTAATTATAATAAAATATTTTTAATTTAACCCTTTTATATGTTATTGCAGATGACCCCCCTTTGCATCAATAGAGAACTAGGCATGCATTGAGATTTAATGAGAGGGGAGATGATCATGATGATATCGATGCTCCTCTTGTTGGAATTAGGAGAGATAGGTACTGAGAGGGGAGGGGTGAATCAGTGCCTTCAAAACTTTAGTTGCAAAAAACCTTTTTGATCTATAACTGAATACTGTGATAACCGATCAAAATAACTTGAATCTAATTGCATAAATCAATCATCTAGTTAACTTAAGAAAGTAAACAACATGAAATCAATATGAAAATCACATAACACAAGTATTTTGGTAATGCAGAAACCCTTGTTAGAAGGTAAAAACTGCGATGGGGATGACACCCACAAATTCTTCACTACTGCAGATAGAAAAGGTTTGCCTGTTAAGGCTACAAGTTTTGATCACTTCTGGTGATCTTACCCTGTTAGGAGTAACATATTAGATTAGCTAGATCTACCTAGTTATAGGATTTAACAACACTATATGAAGTGTGTACTCAGTTAAGAGATTTATATAAAGACTGTTAAGTCTACTCTGTTGAGAGATTTATCAAAACTCTATCACAATTGTCAGAAAGTAATAGGTAAACTATCTGCTAGTTGACAACTCAATTGTCTGAAACAGATCTATAAGTTCTTATCAAAATATCACCTTATCTATGATGGTTCTCTGCTCTGATTTGCTCGGTTGCCTTGTCTGATTCTGCTTAATTTGAAAACCTCTGTACTCTGTTCTGCTCGGTAAACTGATTGTCTTGAAGATAGGCAATTTCTTCAAGTGCTCCATGATTCATATATATCAGTTCAACAACCCCATAAAATGGTGTGAACATATACAATATATAGTGCTCTGTTTTGCCGCTTAAACAAAAATTAGGTTACAAAAATAATCATAACCCTAAGATCTACGGTGTAAAATAACCTAGATCAACTAATACAAATAAGATAATCATTGCATTTAATGAATATATTTTACAATAAATGCTCCTCGATCTTAGTAAACCATTTTACCATCTATTATAACCATTTGCATAGAATAATGTGCCATTTCTAATTACTATGCCATTTTTTGTGATCATCGGTAAACACTATATAATCTGCTTGGTGTATATTGCAATGCTCAGTGTTTACTGACCGTCGGTGTCGGTGTCGCTGGTGCTCAGTTAACTGTGTGATGCTCGGTGTAAGGTTTTACTGACTGCTCTATCTTACTTCTAGTTACTGATTGTCTCAATATAAATAACCAAATGACCTATTTATTGTCCTTTGATACTAATGACAACCTAAAATGCTCAATAGAGATTAACACCTCTTAGCGATTACTTCTTAAAAACAAGAAATCAAAAGAAAAAAAAGAAATGATTGTCATCTATGCACCTTAATTGATAATGACTAATTTTTATATGTCAATGAATTTAATTATGTGGTATTGAATGTTCATGAATTTTATAATGTGTTAATGAATGTTATCATGTGATAATTAATGAATGTTACATTTTATTAATGTGTTAATGAATGTTATCATGTGATAATTAATGAATATTACATTTTATTAATAGATTAAATAATGAATGAATGTTAGATGTTAACGAGGAATTTAGAATGATGTTGGGGGGGTGGGGCCAAATGAGCTTCCACCTTCACGTGGTTGGCCTTGTTTAGTATAGAATAGAAAACTATTCTCGAAACAAAGTGAAGCTCAATAAGATTGTCCTTATATAGGGTGTCAAGTGTAGCCTTTATCCCACTCTCAACATTGCAAGGCTTCAAGTGGTATTTTGAGATTGGTTTCTCCATCTCCCACTAACATCTTGTCTTTCTCCTAAGAACTCTTACCAAGGTCTGATACATGGATGAGCAGAAGATGTCCCTTACAGGTTGCACACATATAATATGGTAGATCTAGGGAACAAATATACTACAACATAGAATGAGTCAACTTGAATCTATAGTTTCTTCATTCACAATGAAAATTCAAATTACAAGCCATATTTTAGATTTAATATTCATATTCATCTTCATCATGATCATAGCCATCACAGTTAGCATTTGGTTCAACTTCATTTGGACCACACTCCATGTCGGGTACCATTAGGCATGGAGTGTGGTCATACCCATGTTACCATAATAATGAGTTAGCCTATAAAATTATGAATAAAATACCTCATGTATCATATTTATAATACTACAGGTGCACCCAAGATTGGCCCAGGCACCCAAGTTCCTACCAAAGGAACCCAAGTCGAACCTAGAGGAGAACAAAAGTAGAACTAGAACCCAACCTCAAACAATTAAGGAACCAGATAACTTAGCTTTTTTCTAATTTAAGTTTATTTTTGAATTCTTCTCCAATTCCAACCTGATTATTCCATATTTTGTTTTCCAATTTTCCTTCTTCCTCGCTCCAAATAAAATGTCTTTCCTTCTATGCCTCTATATCCAAATGAAGTGATGCATCCCTTTGAATAGAGATCTCTTTTCTAAGAGATGTGGCTTTCTATTTAAACTATAAGCGTTGCTTTATACTTATTAATAAAGGTAATAATTATTAGTGTTATTTTCTTTTACTAATTGTGTTATTTCAAGGATCACCACCCATGACTTGGTTAAGATGATGAATGTTGTCAATGCCTTTATTACCAAGGAATCACTGCCCACCATTAATGAATATTAATGATCATTGTTTCCTAAGGGTAATCGATGTTTGTGTATGCTGATCACCCAAGTCTTTGGCTATGATTTGCATGTTGTGAGGTTTGTCAGAAGTGGGGGTATGACATGATGGTTGGATTATAACATATTGACACTTACACCATGAATAACACAAATGATTAAATAGAATGAATGTGAAGCTTACATAGGTAAATAAAAATTTAACTCTGGAAATTATTCAATCTAGCCAATTCACCTGTATTGGAACTCAATGAATTCAAGATACATCAAATAGAAGAAAACTTTTTTCAAGACCATGAATGATCAACAACATTCCATGATTATATTGAAAAGATTTTACATCAGAAAGCAAAACACTAATTTATATTATCATTAAGCCATAAAATATGCCTTTAAAGTTTAGAAGCATCACAAAAACTTTCAAGAAACATAGTACTATCCAAAATAAATACCCTCCAAATGATTATGATTATGTTGATGTTGATGTCTATAATTTATGTCTAATGATTATGATGATGTTGATGTTGATGTCTATAATTTATTTCACTTGCTGATGCTTGCTTAGATTGAATTTTGAATTGCCAGGTTGGAGAACGCTTCCAAAGTTTAGGGTTTGTTCTACATGATACTCTTAGTTACAGCTCATATGCAACTCAACATATTTTTTTATGCTAGACAACCCACTACAGAAAATCATTTGCAGGTGAAATTTAATGCTGTGAATCTTGACATTGTTAATGTTATTACTTTTCCTCACGTTTCATATTTGTGAAAATGTTTCTTGGCACTATCTTCTTTTTCAATTCCTATATTTGCAGCTTTTTAGATCATTAACATAAGCATTACATGTCTTTGTTCAAAGTTTATTCTAACACTATATTATATCTTATTCTTATTACAATGTTCTTTGTTGTGGGGCAGGAGGTCAATCTTCATTGTCTTCATTGTTGGGGACAGTGAAGATTTCTCTGAAAAATAGCAGGTCTTCTTTAGTATCTTATAATAACATGCTAAACTGATAAAGGTGTTATTTGCATTTAATTTGCCAATTACTAATAGATTAAGCATATTATTACTATGCTTAATGTTCCATTTAAATGCATTTAACACAATTTTTTTTTTTACAAAATTGAACCAATGGCATGTTTACAACAAAGGTCTCCAAACTGATTTATTTCCCTTTCAATGGTTTCCAAGATGTGTTGAGGAGTTTTCTCCTTGTTTAATGTTAACTGTTCCTACACAATCCACTCATACAACAGTGAAATGATGTGTGGAAGGGATGGTTGATAGTGTTCCTTGAGGGAAGGGGGATTGTGAAAGACTTGTTATCATTGTATTGTGTATTTCCAATATGTTTGGATGCACGACAGACTAGGAGAATGAAGGATCACTCACTGATTGCATGATAACCCAGTTTTGAAGGGTCACTGGTTGAGAGGACAGTCAAGGTCCAGATGATTGGGCCATTGGAGGACCCTATTTCTTTGTATTAATTTCTATTCAAATTGGATGCATGGATTTCTTATGAATTATCGGCTGCTATGAATCCTACAACTGCATCTATAAATCTTCATATACTTCTCTAGGGTTGTAAGCCAATTAGGGATCAAAATAGACAAAATAAATCAAAATCGTTCTTTGTCCTATTTCCTTTTAACAAAGTCTCAACTATCAATGATACAATACATTTGATGCCCTAAGCTATCAATACAAATGGCGCCTAGCTAGAAGCTCATGGGTTGTCCATTTGATAACCACAGTCAACATTTCAAAAAAATAGATATAAAGTACGAGCTAGGGCACGACACCAGTAGAATGTGGTCATTTCAGAGAGCATCTTAGAAATATACATACTTAAACATAATTTATCTGATATGATGAATTCTTAAACAATTAAGGTTGGAGTAGACATAGTTATCACACATTTTTTTGTGTGTTACAAGGAAGATTTGGCTAGGTAAAATCTTCCTTCGTGCTAGCAGTCTATAGAATTAGACCTTTATTAACAATTCATCATATCAGATAAAGTATGTTTAAGAATTGTTGGGACTGGTCCTTTAGCATGTATTAAACAGAATATAATTTTCAACATATTGTTATCATTCTATTTCTTTGTTGTAAACATGCAATTGGTTCAGTTTTGTAACTTCACTGTTGTATGAGTGGATTATGCAGGAACAGTTAACATTAAACAAGGAGAAACTCCTCAACACATCTTGGAAACCATTAAACTCAATAATAAATGAAACCTAACACCAACACTACTCCTTCCATTCACTTCTACCAAGAATAAAGCATTTAATCCATTCAATGTTACATATAATCATTAGACAGTTACATTTCCTGACTGTGTAGAGGAACAATCATGACCAAAATGATCAAAAGTACTTTTACTCTTGCACAAGCTATTCCAAACTTCAAGTAAAATGAGCAATATGCTATATCAAATCATTCATATTCATAGTAACCATTCAAAGGATCATTTTTTCATTGAACCCTCTGACTGTACCCTTGAGGCAGAGAAAGGAAACCTATTAATAGAGAAAGGAAACATAGTAAAACCAGTCTATGCCATTGTTTGTGAGGGTACAGTCATGATAAGTGCCTCTCAAACCTCTCCAAACATGTAAGATTGTCTTTAAATACTTTATTGATCTCTTCTAAACATTAACCAAATCAAACCTACATTTGAATCCATACACAATAACCCAAAATGAAGGGTTTTGTATCCTTTAATGAATCTCAGTCATTGGTAACACATGGACAGTCAAACCCATAGTCTCCAAAGAATTCAATAACTAATATCAACAAACATGAATCCAAACATTTCAAAATAGTGAATCAATATCCTTGAGCACAAGCACCAATAACATCAAATAATGGAGATAAAGCACGGGCTAGGACATGACACCAATAGAATGCGATCATTTCAGTGAGGATTCATGATCAAATAAAATGCAATGCATTTGAAATTTGTGGTCAAATATGATCCCAGAGGCTCGAAAGATGAAGAAATCACATACCTTCTCTCACACTCATCTTTCTCTCATTTTCTCCCGCTCATTTTCTATATGCAATCGAAATAAAAATGATTTGGCCGTTCACTTTTTTTTTCATCTATACCAAACAAAATGTAATGCATTTGAAATTTACGGTCAAATATGATGCTAGAGGCTCGAAAGATGTTGCCTGTCAAAGATACCAATCGAAGATGAAGAAATCACATACCTTCTGTTGTGCTCATCTTTCAGGAAGGAAGATTTGATAGCCAAATCTTCCTTGTACCACACGAAGAACATGCCATTGGTTCAGTTTTGTAAATTTGTTTTTTGTGCAATTAGTAATTGGCAAATTAAATGCATGTTATTATCATATCAGATAAAGTATGTTTAAGAATTGTTGGGACTGGTCCTTTGGCGTGTATTAAACATAATGTAATTTTTAGCATATTATTATCATTCTATTTCTTTGTTCTAAACATGCCGTTGGTTCAGTTTTGTAAATTTTTTTTTTGTGTTAAATGCATTTTTCGTGAGGAGGGGTCTTCTTTTGAGGAGATTGATGAAGATTGTGCACCTCAAAAACCAATTCATAAGGTACCAATCATGTTTTCTATTCGCTTATATTTTTGGATTGGTAAATCACCTTAGTTTCATGTCCTTTCTTTTGATTACTATGGGTGAGATATATATCTTACATTTAACATTCAACTTCTTTAAATTTTAGAACATGTAGTGTGTTTTTTGAGGATTTTACCAAATCAAATTTTAACATAAAATGAAAACACCAAACTGATATCTTGACGTTTCAACTTGACAAAATATTTGCATTTGACCAATAACGACAAGCAGCTGAATGATAAATCCACATACCTATATCTTTGTAAAATACCTGGAACATCAAAAAGATGGCTAAGTGGCTGCTGCCATGATTTTTATCTATTGAATATGGGAAAAAATCACCAAAAAGAATCGAATAGAAAACATGATTGGTCATTTCAGAGAGCATTCATGATAAAATAAAGTGTAATGCATTTGAAATTTGCAGTTGAATATGATGCCAAAGGCTCGAAAGATGTTGCCCGTCAAAGATACCAATCAAAGATGAAGAAATCACATACCTTCTCTCGTGCTCAATCAGCTTTCACCTGCTCTTTTTCTCCCACTCCTTTTCTTTGCAATCAAAATAAAAATGATTTGGCCATTTCAAAACAGTGAATCGATATCCTTGAGTACAAGCACCAATAACATCAACTATTTTGATCTATAGGTACCCTAATGTTGGCAAGAGTTCTTTTATTAATAAGATTACTCTGCAAGGTTGAAGAAGTGGTATATTTTGGCAAATGAAGAGTGGAAAGACAATGATATTCCTAAGATCATGGATGTACACAATATTGCAGACTTTATTGATCTAGATATCTTGCAAAGGCTTCAAGAACTGGAAAGGGAAAAAGGGCTTAGGATGGCAGCTGAGGGTGACGAGGATGATGAGATGGGGGAAGTGGAGTTGAATACTGATGAAAAGGAAGCTCTGGCTGAAATTAGGAAGAAGAATAAGATGCTTATCATCGAACACATATTAAAGAAGAGTACTATAGAGAGTAGGCCTACCATATCAATGAATATGACTTAAACAGAATGGGAAGACATCTTTCTAGCATGGGCCTCGATCCTTCGACAATTGGGGTAGGATCCAGACCCAGGCTAGAAAGATGTCTTCCTTTCTGTTGTGGATAGGCTCTGCTGCTGCAACAACTACAAACTATGATGTAGATATCACAACAGCTAAGAAACATAAATGTAGGCATCATGGTCACATTTTTTTATGTTGTGTCTCCAAAAAATTGTGACCATGATGCCTACATTTATGTTTCTCAATTGTTGTGTCCCAGGACCCCTTATGACCCTCTACGACCCTTTACAATCCCTAAGAATACATCTTAGAGGTCTTAAAATATCGTAAAGGGTCATAAGAGGCTCCTAGGAGGGGCCAAATAAGATTCAATAATTTAAGGTCTTAGTCCACGGAGATGCTGAAAAATTAACGGGAATCAATGATGGAGAGTTTTTAGATTTTGAGAAGATATATATGCAGTGGAGGCTAGAAGGGATTTTTGTGGAGATTTGCTAGATGTGGATGTTTTCTAGAGTGGCTATATACATACGAGGGTTTCCAGATTGAGTACCAGTGCAAAGATGATGATTCAGTAACCTACGTCTATAAAACCTTCACAAATATCCCTTCTTTGGCCTCCACTCATACCTCTTCTTAGAATCTAGAAACTTTGGATAATGTTTCTAATCCATGCACGAAATGTGCTACTGATCATATAAAATTACTTCAGGCCTCCAGTATTGATGAGCTGCACAAGTGTAAAATGTTTTTACGAGACTGGGATCAATTATATTGGATACTGTGCAGTGTACATAAAGGCAAGGCGGTGATTATTCTCAACGATCGACAGGTATAAGTCTTCCAGGCCTTACCTAGTAGCTAGGACTAAAGATAACAGAGCTCAAGAGACCATCATAGTTGGTCTCTTTCTTTGGTCTATATTATTGACAAAATGTTTTACCTTTCATTGGCTCATCAAATGCAGGGATTTGAAAGAATTTAATAGAATCATGTATAAGATACATTATTTTAGTTTGATGCTGAACGAATTTATATACTTCACACACTTGTATAAATTCATGCAACGTCAACTTAAATAATATATGTTATCATGAAAATATTATATTAAATTCTTTCAAATCTCCAAATTTGATGAGCTAATGAAAGGTAAAACATTTTGTCATTATCAATAATATAGACCGAAGAAAGAGAGAACCTATGATGGTCTCTTGAGCTTTGTTATATTTAATGTACATGTTCATCAATTTTTCGACACCAATGAAAACATTTTTGATGGTGTTTCTATACCTCCGATGAAAATACCATCAGATATTTACTACTTTTCGACAGAGCATTGTGACAGGAATGCTATACTACCGACAGGTATACCTATCACAAAATCACTGCAATGCGGTCGCTCTTTCGACAGGTAAAATGTCGAAGAAAACTTATTTTTGATAGATAGTTGTGACAGGAATGTTATACCACTAACAAGTTTACCTGTTGGAGGGTGAGTGTAGATTTGTTGCTATTCTGACTGATACAATGTCGTAGAAAACATTGTTTTGACTTATTGTTCCGACAGGCATGCTAAATCTCCGATGGGTATTACTGTTGGAGAATCATTGCATTGGTGTCGCTATTTCGACAATTAGGTCTGACAGAATGGCCACATGACTTGTTAGAGTTCTGATAGGTCTACCGTAGGAAATTCAATTTGAATTCTGGTATTCATGTGCTAGATTATGATGGAATCGGCTGGAAAGACCGATGGTTAGCACTTCTATCACAATTTCCAACGCAAAAATGCTGATGGACAAAAATGTCAAAATTGCAACAAATAGGCATTGCAAATCCAACAAATGGCTATCAGAATTTGGCCTCAAATGTACTAGTGCCAATAGAGATTTCTCAAGTACAAATATCAAAGCTACATTCCTTATACTGCCCAACAAGATGGAGTAACAAAAAGAATAAACCAAACCTTGATGGAAAGGGCTAGGAGCATAATAAGTAGTGTTAAGCTCGATAGATTCTTTTGGGAAAAAGATGTGATCATTGGTTGTTATTTGATTAATATATCTCCTTCTTCAACTCTTGTTGAAGAAACTCTGTATGAGGTGTGGGCAGGTAGAAATTCTTTGGTTTCACATTTAAGGATCTTTGGTTGTGAAGATTTTGTTCATATGCCTCAAGATAAGTGATGCAATGCTATCCTGGCTTATTTCTCGGTGCCTGAAGATTTTGGAAATCTTGGTAACTGTTTGGTGGAGGTCAGTTACTTGGCTGGTGATTTTGGTAGAAGACTAGAGTTTCTTAGTCTTGGTGGTGATCCTCAGTTGGAAGGTCTAGTGGATCTCGGTGGATGATGGTCACTCGGTGACTTGGTGTTTTGTTGCTCAATGTTTATGTTTGTTGCTCAGTCATTGAAGTGGCTTGGTCATTGGAGGACTCAGTCACTAAAGGGAGTTTGGTCATTGAAGGAGACTTGACATTTATGGTGCTCGGTAATGCTTTTGGAGCTCATTTGGTATGGTTGCTCGGTAGGTTTCCTAGGGCTCGGTAATTTGGCTTACCGACGGATGTTCTTGGAGAATCAGCTTGGCCGACTGGTGCATTTAATTTGGGTCACATTCCTCATGTTATGGATTGACCGTTGGATGTGTGTGGACCTAAATATGGTGTGTTGCATTCTCCTATGTGGATTTGGAGGCCGACTTGGAGAATTTATTTATTGTAAGGCTATTTGAGAGTCGACTGATGTTTTGGCATTTAATATTTGTTTGTAGGAGTTAATTGTTTCATCCAACCAACTTGTGGCTTGGATTAGTATTTAAGGGGTGCTTGGGTAGTTTTTTAGGAGGCAGATTTGTGAGGGTAGATCTGGTGGATAGAAGGTTAGCAGAGTTAGTAGCTTGCGAGATTAGGAACAAGAGGATTTCTTGGTGGCTTGAGAGCATGAGTTTAGATATTTTTTGGAGTTCCTACTAGTGTCCTATCATGTTTTAGACCTGGGCTAGCTGAGGAGAAGTGTGTTGGATCCTGCGTGATCTTGTAGAATTGTTTCTTGCATTGTAATTGGTTGTAACCAGGAAGGCCTTATAGCCCGACACATTGCATGTAATCAGTTAGTTGATGAATAAAGATATATGTTCTATATCAGATCTATTGTTGTTGTGTATTTCCATTATGTATTGGTTTGGCTGCAAGGTCGGTTAATCCTTAATTGGATCCACCATCCTTGACTGCATCAGTTGGTATTAGAGCTGAGTTGATCTTATTGGTGAAAATATTGTGCGCAATTTGAGTTGCAGATCTGTGGTGCTAAACTTGTGAAATCTTGCCCTAGTTGTTCATGTGAGGTGACAGGTTGCAATCTGACTTGCATACAACTTGGAGGTTGTCACAAGGTGGTCGGTGTTGGGTTTTTTGCAGAGGGTTTTTAAAGATCTTTGGAGATGTCTTCGAGAGGATTGAACCCTGGTGCGATTGCAGATTCATGTGATGTGGTGGAGATGAATATTTTTGAGAGGTTTTCTCGGTGGGAAATGGATTTGTTGAACTGAGTTAAGAACCTTGCAAAGGAAAGTGTTGTTGAGCTTTGTAGAGCTTACCGGAGTTGGAGCATGCCGATCTGGAGGAAAGTTGTTTGGCCTATTAGAAGACTGGTCTGAGAGAGAAGACATGTGGAAGCATGTGAAATTGGTTTTGATGGTTAGTTGTAGGAGTCTGACATGAAACCTACAGAGCAACTTGTGGTTGTTGTTGAGTTACCTGGGCTTACCGATAATGTTGTTGACCTTGTTGGAGTTGGTGAGAAGATTGGTGTTCATGTTCAGTTGATTGTGCATGACATGGAAATTACAGAGCATCTGGTTGTGCTAGATCAAATTGTTGTTGGTGAAAGGTTACTTGCTATGGAACACCTCAGTGATGTTGGTGTTACCAAATTGTATTTGTTTGGTGTTATGGTGCTGATGTTTCTTGCTAGTTGTGGACTTGAGTTACTAGTTGATAGTAATGAGTATTGTGATGAGATTCTGAGATGGGATTCTTCCTTGATGCTTAGTGATGAGTTGAAGGTTCAGTTTGTTCTTGTTCTTGAACATGTTGATTGGTTGAGTTGCAGATTGGTTCTCTTTCTCATGATGGAGTGGAAACCTTTGGTAAAGATGAAGTGGAGTTGGTGGTTTTCAGATGTTCCCTTTGATGAGAAAGTGTGGGAAACACTTTTCTTTGTACCCTGGGAGTCTGATGCAGTGGCATCTTGGCTTATTGCTCGGTGCCTGAAGATTCTGGTAGTCTCGGTAATTGTCTAGTGGAGGTCGATTACTTGGATGGTGATTTCTGTAGAAGACTGGAGTTTCTTGGTCTTGGTGGTGATCCTCAGTTGGAAGGTCTGGTGGATCTCGGTGGATGATGGTCACTTGGTGACTTGGTGTTTTGTTGCTCGGTGCTCGGTTACCGACGGGGTCTTGGTGTTTATGTTTGTTGCTTGGTCATTGAAGTGGCTCAGTCACTGGAGGACTCGGTCACTGAAGGGAGTTCGGTCATTGAAGGAGACTCGACATTTTTGGTGCTTGGTAATGCTTGTGGAGCTCGATTGGTATGGTTGCTTGGTATATTTCTTGGCGCTCAGTAATTTTTCTTACCAACAGATGTTCTTGGAGAATTCGGCTTGGCCGACTGGTGCATTTAATTTGGGTCGCATTCCTCATGTTATGGATTGATCGTTGGATGTGTGTGGACCTAAATCTAGTGTGTTGCATTCTCCTATGTGGATCTGGAGGCCAACTTGGAGAATTTATTTATTGTAAGCCTATTTGAGAGTCGACTGATGTTTTGGAATTTAATATTTGTTTGTAGGAGTTAATTGTTTCATCCAGCCAACTTGTGGCTTGGATTAGTATTTAAGGGGTGCTTGGGTATTTGTTTAGGAGGAAGATTTGTGAGGGTAGATATGGTGGATAGAAGGTTAGCAAAGTTAGTAGCTTGCAAGCTTAGGAGCAAGAGGATTTCTTGGTGGCTTGCGAGCATGAGTTTAGATCTTTCTTGGAGTGCCTACCAGTGTCTTGTCATGTTGCAGACCTGGGCTAGCTGAGGAGAAGTGTGTTGGATCTTGTGTGATCTTGTAGAAATATTTCTTGCATTGTAATTGGCCGTAACCGGGAAGGCCTTATAGCCTGACACATTGCATGTAATCAGTTAGTTGATGAATAAAGATATATGTTCTATATTAGATCTATTGTTGTTGTGTATTTCCACTGTGTATTGGTTTGGCTGCAAGGTTAGTCAGTCCTTAATTGGATCCACCTACCTTAACTGCATCAATAAGGGATCTAAATTATATCCAAAAACCCATAAATGCATCTACAATGAGAGTGTAAAAGGTCATAAACTTTTAAATCATCTAACCCATAAAATGATCTTTTTTAGAGATGCGAGTTTTAGGGATTTTAGAGCTTACTCAAGTGAAGAAAAACCAAAGATGAAAGATAAGACATAGACAATACAATTTGAGATGAATTGATTAAGAAAATATATGCACATGTGGAAGACCAATTAGATGGAGAAGAAGAAAAGGGTTTATAGAGTTTAAATGATGTGCAGGATGAGCACACAAAGGAAGAAGATGAAAAATTAGATCCCATTACTCTTACTTTGAGGAGGTCCACAAGACAATGAAACCCATTTGTTAGGTATAGCCCACCATATTTCTTTTGTATATTTTATTTGTTGGGTTGAAAATGGACCTAGAGCTTTCAGGGAGTCTCTCTCTTTGAAGAAAAGTGAGTCTTAGATGTAGGTCATGTGAGAGGAGATGATGGCTTTGGATAGTTTTTAAATTAATGGTAACAACAGGTTTTGAAGGGGTCCCAAAACCCTTTAACATATAAAATCTTAAGATAGAACATTAAAAGCTCCCAGAATGAATCAGTCCAGCCAAAATAAAAGGTAGGACACAAACAATGAACCCAAAACATTGCAAAAATATGATCATTATAAACGACGATCCTAAGAGGATAGCAACAAGGCTATCTGAAATTCCCCTTTTTATGAGAAAGAAGGGTCATGTCAAATGAGGAGGAAGATTTCTTATATTGTTTCCCTTTAACAATTATCCAACCATCTTCGACTCTCACAGCCTCATCCTACTAGCACAACGAATCCAAGACAGAGGACCTAGAACCCAACACAACGAATGGGTTTGGATAGTTATGACAATTGGGATCTTGTTAGTTTTCCAAAATGAAGGAATCTCATGAGATGAAAGTGGGTATTTAAAAATAAATTTGGAGGAGACAATCAGTTGGAGTGGTACAAGGCCAAACTAGTGGCCAAGGGCTACTCTTAAAGGGAGGGATTTGATTTTGGTGAAATTTTCTCTTATGTTGTTAAATTGACTTCAATTAGATTCCTATTATCTATTGTTATTTCTTGTGATTTTGAGATATAGAAAATGAATGTTAAAACTTATTTCTTGCATGGTGAAAGGAAAAGAACAATTGGTTTGCAAGTTTATGTGATCTGTAATAATCATCCAAGATGCGCTACCAAAAGTTTGATGATTTTGTATTGAATTTGGGTCGTGTTAGGAGAGAGGAGGATCATTGTGTTTACATTATGGTTATTGATGATCATAAACTAATTTTTGTCTTATATTTTTATAATAATAAAAGCATCCCAAACAAGGGGGTTGACCCTTATAAAAACATGGCCCAAAGTTAGAAAAACAAGCCATCAACAACACATAGGCAACATAATTGGTGCTGACTAGAAAGACAAAGTACAAATTACAAATGCTATAATCTCTTCAAAGTTGGAAAGACTAGTATCACATCCCATGAGAAGATGAGCGAGAGTTTGAAGAAAATTTCTTCCTACACCGTCAGACAAATCTCCAAGTGATGCTATCCTTAGGCTCACCAAAAAATGAGACCCCACTAGAACACCCATCAACACAAAGGCCAGAGTGTTGAAGAGGCTGAGCATTATCAATAGAAACTTGTTTCAAAATAGGAGCAGAAGTGGTAGGGTTAGTAAGGGCCACAAGGCCAATGAAGGTTGCACCTGAAGTAGCGAGGGCAACATCTAGGGTTGTAGTAGGAGAAATAATCAATTGAGCACTAGGAATATAGTTCTGATCAGTAGCATGTGTCACATCCAAATTTTCAAAAGGAGTTTCATCTTCATCAGCAAACTATGAATCCTTGGAGGAACAATCATAAAGAGAATCAAAAGCTCAGACTGTCAAATGAGAAACACTTACAGCCCTCCACCAAGTAGCATCTCCTTTTTAGTGTAGAAGAGCGTAGTCAATAGCCATGTGTCCCATAAAGAAGCAATTCCCACAATAGAAGGGAAGACCCTCATAATCCAACACTTGGGTCCACGGCCTCACACCTACCATGACCACCACCTCCCTTGAAAGCAGAGTGGAAATATCTATATCAACCAGAATATGAGAAAAAGTAGAATGTTCCAATATAGCAATAGCTTCATCCACCTTGAGAAAAAGGCCAAGAGAGTTTCCAATGGCCTCGAAGCAAGACATCTCCCAAAAGTGAAGTGGGAGATTAGGAAGGAAAACCCATAGTAAATGCACGTTGAGTGGTTTAGTAAGAGGGTTGAATGATATTGTTTAAAATTAAATCACGGTCTTTAGAAGAGGAAAAAAAAGTAATAAAAAACCCTTTGCAAAAAGGTATAGCTAAATGCCACCAAAAAATAGGGGTCACCAAGAACTACTTACCCAATAGTGTAAATTTGGAAGAGAAGGATAGAGACCTGTGAACCAACAGAAAAAACCTTGACGCTAGTAGAAATCCACGTTCTCCATCACCTTAGGACCACAAATTGGCACAGGGGAGGCCTTGGCATAGATGATAGGTTGATCTTTCTCCTTTGAAGGGATGGTAGTAGCAGACTTGGCAGCCCGAGCATAGCTCCTTCCACCAATAGCTCTTGTATGTTGATGAAATGTTGTTTGTTGGTAACAACAAGGTGATGATTAGAGAGCTCAATGCTTGTCCTTCTAGCACATTTGATATGAAGGAATTCGGGTTAAAAAATATATCCTTGGGATAAAGATTAGTAGAGATTAGTTTCACAAGAGACTTTGATCAAGGCAAGGTAAGGTAAGTATGTTGATAGTATTTGTAGAGGTTTAATATGCATGACTATATTATAATAATTGTTCCATTTCAAGTTAGCACTAAATTAAGTTTAGATATGTGTCCCAATTTTGATGATGATTTCAAGATGTCTAAGGTTCCTTACACTATTAACATTGGTAGTTTGATGTATGCAATGGTTTGCACTAGACCAGAGATAACCCAAATAGTTAGATTTTTAGCATGTTTATGTCTAATCTTGATAGAAAGCATTTGATCTTTGTTAAAAGAATGTTTAGATATGTGCATGGTATTTTATATTACTATTGCATTCATCATGGTATTGATGATGTTAAGTAAAATTGGACATATATGGATTTCTTGATGCAAATTTGGATAGGTGACTTGGATTGTTAGATGTCACACTAGTAGCTATGCATTTACATTGTTTGGAGGACCAATGATTTGGATGAGTAAGAGAAAACCTTCAAGTTAATTGTATACCCTAAAGTAGAGTATATAGCTACTACACAAGCCTCTAAGGTGGTAATATAGTTATGAAGAAGGATTGGTATCATTGAAGAAACCGAGACATAGTTTGAGCACAACATTTCTAAGGGATAATTTGATATAGATAGAGATATGGGATGACTTGAGATCAACATGATTAAGGATTAGGAAGATAGTCTTCAGAGAAATATATATTCATGGTAACACATGGTTGCACATTGGTTATGCTAAATGAACGAGGAATGCCACCACATTGATTGGTTTTTGAATGTTGCAAGGAGCTAGATGAATGACTTTAAGTATCTTGTTCATACTTTTGTTAATGAATAAATTGGACTAAGGCATCTACTACATATTTTCCTAAGTCTATGTTTCTTCATTTTTGTCTACATCTCTTTGCATTGCAAGATCTAGTCTTGCAAATTTGGACTCAAGGCTGTCAGTCTCTCAAGAGCCTATTCTTGGGATTTCATGACATTAACCTTCCAATAGTAAGAGATATAGTTGATTGTTCTTTGAATTACATTATAACAATGTTATATAAGCTTATTAGAATGATCCACATTCTTCCAAAGTAATAGATTTGGTTATTCGAATTTGGGGATATGATCAAAGATGTATAAATGATAATCCATATGAGTTTCAAATGGTTTTATGTACAAAAATGCATTATCCTTTGTATTAAAGTGTACAATCTATCCAGTATTCTATGTTCTCATCAATTCAATGGATTTCTCTTCTCATACTAGCACATAATGATAAAAAAAATTCTTTACGAAATGGTTGTAGGGATGATGTGGATTGTCTACTTTTCTTATCTCTTGGTTTGCATAATGTTTTTGTTCTCTCATTGATAGTGTAAAGGTATATAGCCAACAATTTAGGAATAAATAGAATTAACTTCAATTAAACAATTAAGTGACAGAATTAAATCTAATTAATTAAATATTGAGAATATTCAATTAATCAAACTTTAGGATAAATAGGATTTATCGCCAAATAATCATTAAATTAAAGATAATTAAGATGATTAGGAATATTACTAGGAATATTCCCCGATGCAGAATTTAGGATAATCAATTAAGATTCGATAATGTTCAGATGTGCCTTAGGTTAGGACTTTGATGTCGATTTCATTCAATATGTCGATATAGGAGATTAATGAACCTATAGCCCATTTTTGGGGTATTACATTTTGCCCCTCTTTGAATTACTATGCGAAGCGCAATGGTTCAAAGACAATCTATGTTTGATAAAGAATCTGATTGAAGTTGATATTGATATGAAACATAAATTTGGATATGAGACAAAAACTGATTGAAAGATTTGAAGATGTTAGGTCCTGAATGGCCAAAGATAATGTTAACTATAACAGCAAATGAACTGATGATTGCGAAAAAGTGTCACAACGCCCGATTCCAAACCTTATGATTGCGAAGAAGTGAGTGACTGATTCCAGACCTGATTGTCCTTTTATTGAATCGCATTGGTATCACATCTGAACCCTTCAGTTACCGAAGAACCAAGGAAATAACACAATTGAACCAATAGTTACAAAAAATTGATACAATTTACAAGATTAAGAGAATACCAGATTGATATGGATCTCGATGATTCTGATATGCCCCAAGTGATGATAGATTTGCCCCAAGCGATGAGGTCTTTATGATGAATCAACAACTAGATGTGGTTGTTCTCTTGATTACTGAGGAAAGATATGATTTCAAATTTAGATTATAGACTTGAATGATGTGTGATACCATGCCCCCTTCGGGATAAAAATTGAAATCTAACAAAAAAAGTCAGCGTTGATAGTTTAGAAGCATGTTAATTGATTGGAAAAATGGTTAAACATGTTTGAAAATGCATTCTACATCGTTTGGAGGTCCTAGAGACCAAGTTTGACTAAGTGTTGACCAAGTTGAAATTTTGATAGTTTGATGTAAGATAATTAGTTAAGTTAAATTCTAGATTTCTATGATGATTGAAGGTGGATTGTGCAAGTAGTGAATAATATGAATGATTGCAGATTTTGATTTTGATCCCGAAAAAGGATTCTACTTGCTATTTCGTTGGATGGACCTTCGTGTAAGATTCGGCTCTTGTTAGATTTGAATAGGTGATTGAAGAATCATTTAAGTGTTGAAGTTTTTCCAACCATTGTGAGATCATGCAAACATGCAAAAAAAATGCAAAGAGACATGCAGTATGAAATGCAACCTAAGGCCTAGGACCTAGTCACTGATCATGTGTCGGTCATTCTCATCATTGAATTTTTAGGTAACCGAATAAATCAATACAATGCCCACTAGTGATGAAACCATAGACATATGAATATTAATTTGTATGCGTAGGAATCAATACAACACCCACTGATTAGGCAACCATTGACATATGAATATTGATTTTATTTTTGGAATGTCGGATTAGATATAAGCACCAAGGCATAAACACCAGGATGATCTGAATATCATGTCCATTTTGATATAACAATTTGTATAAGCATCAGGACATAAACGTCGTGATGACCAGAATACACCTTACATTACAAACACATCAAGCAATCAAGAGATCATTCTAAATCCAATGTGCATTACCTGTAGTGACCCTTTATCATTCACATCCTGAGGTAAGATCGTGTTTCACAATAGGAGAAAGAACTCACTCAAAAAGACAATAGTTAGATCAAACTTCCTTGAATTTTCTAGGTATCAATGGTTGAGGTATGCATGGCCATCCAATTCGAGATAGAGGCTCTTATAGTCGGACACCATTTCAATCTAGAATTTCCAAAGTTGTTAGATTTTCATATACAAGTAGAAGACAAAGAAAAGATTATGCCCCCAGTCATCACTCTCTAAATCCTATAAAGGACATCATCGAAGAGCTCGAAAGGACATAATATGCAAAAATCTCAATGCGAATCAGCAAGCATACAAGGAGATAAAAGCATGAAACACAGATTATTTTCAGTTTGTTCTTGATTGTGTTGTTGTAGATGCAAAATCCTTTCTGGAGACAAGACAAACTGACTAACTCAAATGAAGCTTCAAAGGACTTTGACTGGATATGATATGTCTAAGATACACTAGAGACCATAAGATAAGACATTGATTGCCCCCAAGTGTTAAGCATTGATAGGTTACAGATGCTTGAGCTGACTGGTGTACAGACTGACTTATTGAAAATAGGAAAATAGAAACAAACCGAGAGATATGTACAAACTAAAGCAAGATTGAAAGTTGGGAAAGACCAAGATTGTGCTGATAGATAGAGCGTATTGAAACAAGTGGCACCCGTTTGCTGAGTTTTCACCATCTTGGCAGAGATTCTATTTTTGCTACCAAGGCACCTGTTTCCAGGTTTTCACCAAGGCACTTTTTCTTTTTCTCATTTTTTTTGTATTTTTTTTTTAATATTTTCAATTTTTTTGATATTTTTGATTTTTCACTTTTTTTTGTGAATCATCAAGGTGCCCATTGCTAGGTTTTCACTAAGATGTTCATTTTTTCAGGACTTTTTCTGATTTTAAAGATTTTTTCAGGACATTTTACCATACACTAAATGCCTTAGGCATAGAATCTCTTCAAATGGAGAATGTTGATTGGTTCTTGGAGCTGTTCTCCTTCAGTCGTTGAGAGTTGATAGGCACCAGAGCCAAAAGTAGCAGTGATTACAAAGGGACACAGCCAGTTGGGTTCAAACTTCCCCTTGTGTTCTTGATGTGATTGATTTTTAGGATTCTCTCTCAAGACTAGATCACCAACCTGGAATTCTCTGTGTCTGAATTTCTTGTTGTAGCCTCTAGACATTCTTTTCTGATACACTCTGAGATGATCCTATGCTGCTTGTCTACGCTCATCTAGTAGTTCAAGTTCTTGCAACCTAGACACTTTGTAGCCATCATCAGTTACTAGACCATGCATTCTGATTCTTAGTGATGGGATTTCAACCTCAATAGGTAGTACTGCTTCAGACCCATATACTAAAGCAAAAGGTGTAGCCCCTGTAGGTGTTCTAATACTTGTTTTGTAGGCCTAGAGAGCTGGATTGATCATGAGATGCCAGTCTCTTCTTGTTTTATTAACTATTCGATGCAAGATTTTCAATAGATTCTTATTAGAAGCCTCTACTTGTCCATTCCCTTGAGGATAGTAGATAGAAGACCAATGTTGTGTGATCTTGAATTTGGCACATAGATCATCTAGGTCTTTATTTTTGAATTGTCCCCCATTATCTATGATTATGGAATGAGTTATCCCATATCTGCATATGATATAGTTCAATATGAACATAGATATTTGCTTTCCAGTGGCTTGTGTCAAAGGGACTGCTTCTACCCATTTTGTAAAATAATCTGTAGCTGTGATTATATGGGTATGTCCATTAGAAGAATGAGGATGTATAGCTCCTATAAGATCAAATGCCCATTGGTGAAAAGGCCATTGTGTAGTGAAGGGAATTAGATCTCTCCCTGGAGCATGAATTAAGTGTCCATGCACTTGACACTTTTGACAATTCTTAGCAAATTTGATAGCCTCTTTCTCCATCTCAGGCCAATAGTACCCAGCCCTAATAATTTTTTGAGCTAGTGTTAAACCATTTGAGTGTGACCCACAAATACCATCATGGACTTCCTCTAATGCATGTTGAGACTCTTCCCGTTCTAAACATCTAAGTAGTGTACCATCTAAACCTTGTTTGTACAGATTGTGACCAATGATGACATATCAGGAGGCATTATGGATAAGGTATCTCTTTTCATGGTGGTTGAAGGTGTCAAGAATGATTTGGTCTTGGAGATAGGAAAATAGGTTTTTGTATCTGGATGAATCATGACCTACAACAGTGCAGATCATGTGGGTTTTAGGGGAATCATATGCAGGATAAGATAGTGCTTCCACCAGGAACTCATAGCATAGCTCATGTTCAGGCTGCTGTAATAAAGTAGATAATGTTGCCATTGCATCGACAGCCTTATTCTCCATTCTAGGAATTTTCTCAAATGTGATAGATATGAAATACTTCTTTAAATCATCTACCATTCTCTTGTAAGGAATGAGCTTTTCATCTTTAGTTTAGTACACATCATTGACTTGATGAATAACAAGTTGAGAGTCTCCATGAATGTGTAGCTCTGTCACTCTCCACTCAATTGCTAGTTTCATGCCATTCAAAAGGGCTTCGTATTCAATAATATTGTTTGTGCAAGGGAACTTTAATTTGAATGCTTTTGGGATTGAGTATCCTTGAGGAGTTATGAACAATATGCCTACTCCAGATCCATTCTGTGTATAGGAGCCATCAAAGAATAACTGCCATTCTCTAAAAGAAAGAGTCATGATAGAAGAATCTGGAAATTCCATTTGCATTGGTGTATCATCAATCATAGGTGCATCTGCTAATTGATCAGCAATAACTTGTCCTTTGATAGCCTTTATTTCCACATATTCAATGTCAAATTCACTTAAGAGCATAACCCATTTAGCTAATCTACCTGTGAGGGCAGCTTTGCTTAGTAGGTACTTGAGTGGATCAATTTTAGCTACCAATTGTGTGGTATGAGCTAACATGTAGTGTCTCAGTTTCTGTGATGCAAAGATCACAGCTAGAAAAGCTTTCTCAATCATTGAATAGTTCTTCTCATATGCAACCAATGTCCTACTGATATAGTATATAGCCCTTTCCTTTTTATTCTCATCATGTTGTGCTAGCAATGCCCCCAGTGATGTATCTATAGCGGAGACATACAAGATCAAAGGCTTCCCATGAATAGGAGGCATCAAGATAGGCGGATTTGATAGATACTTCTTGATATGGTTAAAGTTGTTCTCACATTCTTCATTCCATGCAAAGGTCGCGCCTTTATGTAATGTTTTTGTAAATGGTTGCGATATGTCCGCTAGCTGTGATATGAATCTTCTGATAGATTGACCTCTTCCTTGCAATGTCCGCATTTGACTAATATTCTTTGGAGGTTGCATTTCCATTATAGCCTTGACTTTAGCTGGATCAACTTCAATGCCCTTCTTTGAAACTATGTATCCTAAGAGCTTTTTAGAAGTGACACCAAAAGCACACTTCTTAGGATTTAGTCAGAGACTAAACTTTTCCATTCTGTCTAGGATCATGCTCAAGTCCTTTAGATGTTTAGTTCTAATCATAGATTTTGCTAAAGTATCATCAACATAATCTTCCATAGTTCGATGCATCATGTCATGGAAAATAGATGTCATTGTTCTTTGATATGTAGCACCAACATTTTTAAGCCTAAATGGCATGACATTCCAACAAAAGGTACCCCATGCACATGTGAAAGCAATTTTCTCTAGCAATTTTTATTTGGTTATATCCAGAGAAACCATCCATTAAGGAATACATCTCGAAACCCGCAGTCATGTCCACTATCATATCAATGTTAGGTAGTGGAAAATCATCCTTAGGGCACACTCTATTCACATCTCTAAAGTCTGTGCACACTCTGATTGAACCATCTGGTTTAGAAATAGGTACACTATTAGAGATCCATTCAGCATAGTCTATAACATGGATGAACCTGACTTTTAGGAGCTTCTCTAATTCAGCTTTTACCAAGAGTGCAACATGAGGATGCATCTTTCTCAACTTTTGTTTAACAGGTTTGACATTTGGAGCTATAGATAAATGATGCATTATAAGATTAGGATCCAATCCTGGCATATCTGAATATTTCCATGCAAAGTTGATCTTCTTCTCTATTAGGAATGTTGTAAATTTTTGCTTCTCTTCTTCTGATAAAGATTTTGCTACATGAATCAATTGTGGTTCCTCTGTTGTTCCCAAATTGATAGATTGAGTGGGCTCAATTAGAACTGGAGATCTGTCCTGTAAATGACTCGAAAGAACATCAAATATCTCATCTTTAGGCACCTCAAAGAGGTTTTCACCTTCGCATACGTCTTTTCTTTTTACTTTTGTAGATTCTGAGATTGCCACAAAGTGGTTTTCACCCTCAGAACTCTTTTTCTTTTTCTTTTTATTCTTATTCTTCTGACTAAGATACTTGATGTCCAACTCCATCATGCTAATGCTCGGTTCACTAATGGAAGTACTCATAGGCTCAACTGCATTGAGGTAGCAAGCAAGGGCATAGTCATTTGGGAAGGTATAAATACCATGGCTCATATTTGTGGAGGTTTGATCAATAAGTTGTGGATATTGGATAGTCAAAATGGGGAAAGATTGGGAGATAGTGTTTATGGATATGGATATGTCATCATTGGTCCTAACCCAACACTCAAGTTCAAAGGTGATATTACAAATTAAGAAATTCAATTTGTGAATAGGCTCAAGGTCATTGTGGGAGTCCAATTTAGCCATAGGTGGATCAGACTCGATAGGTTCATCATTTCACTCTAGACTTATGTTGGGTTGTGGTGCATATTGGTGAATAACATCAACATGTTTCTTGGTGATAAGCTCATCTGGTTCTGGAATGACTCCCCATTCATAGTCATTAGATTCATCTTCTGATTTAGGATCTCTAGGAAATCTTAGAACATGAGTAAAGTCTGGGTGAATA
Organism: Chamaecyparis obtusa; assembly: GCA_027943335.1. NCBI lineage: Eukaryota > Viridiplantae > Streptophyta > Pinopsida > Cupressales > Cupressaceae > Chamaecyparis > Chamaecyparis obtusa. The sequence goes on from BSBK01004446.1 coordinate 901,299, forward strand.
CCCCAAGAAGGGTTACCCTTTGTTTTTGATTTGAATTCATACTCATGGGAATCAGTTTCAGAATAACTACCACCTTCTTCTTGATCCTCTTGATTAGTTTCAAGATTAGCTGGTTCTTGTGTGGCAACTATCTCTTGATTGATAGTAGGTTCTTATGTTTCTACTACGTTAATTCTTTTGATTGGATCATCTTTATCATCAAGAAGGTCTTTGATCTCTTTAGGCAATTTTTCATAGGGGATGACTTCTGAGCTATCTGAATCACTATCTGATGGTTCTATTTCTTCTTTCTTAAGAAGAGGTTCTCCTGGTGGAATCTACTCTATGAGATGAGAACAATTACCTTTGAGGTGATAGGGTTTCTTCTTAAATCCTAAGCCAACCTTATCTTTATTTTCTCTACCAGTATGTAGAAGAGGTGCCTCAAGACCTTTTCCTCTGACTCCTAGAGGTCCTTTACTTGAATATCCCATCTTAGCTATTAATTTATCTCCTGGGCCATATGACTTAGAAGGATCTTTGGATGCTGTAGAATCATGAGTTTGGACAACTGGGGATTCAGGTTCATCTTTGTAAAGCCATGCGAGCACAACTTCATCCTCTTCAAATTCTTGCTTGGAGACTTGTTCTGCTACAAAGTTCTTTTATATGCCTCAAGAGGTTCTTTAGATTCTGGTTTGGATTGTTTCAAAGATTGTCCATAAGACTTAGGTGAGATAGGGAGAGATGTCAAAGATAAGACTGGCTCTATAATATATTCCCCCATCCCATTTTCTTTGATATTGACCTCTTTAGCAATGTCTTCCATTTTGGATGTTGAAGCAACATTTAGTTGTTCAGTAGAAGATTCCCTATTATTGGGAACAAGCTTATCAACACTTTCCTTCAACGTATTGCAAGTTGTATTCAAATCTGTGGGGATAGTAACCTCTACTCCTTCATAAGGAAACTTCAAACATTGATGGTATGTAGAAGGAATAGCTTGCATTTTATGTATCCATGGTCTCCCTAGAAGAATGTTGTAAGCCAAAGGTAGATCAAGAACTTGACATATAGTATCTTTGATAACTAGACCTACTCTGATAGGTAAGACAATGGTGCCTTTAGAAGATCTTTCTTGTTCATCATAGGCTTTGATAGTTATTTTCTTTCTAGGATCAATAGCCAATTCTGAAAATCCCAATTGTGCGATCAAGCTGTAAGAACAAATGTTTAGGCCAACGCCTCCATCTATCAACACATGTTTGACTCTATGGTTCTGGATCAAGACTTCTATATGCAAAGGCTGATTATGTGGGTGACTCAAGGAGTTGTCATCTTCCTCTGAAAAGGAGATATATTGCAGAGATGTAAGATGTCCAACCATAGTCTGGAACTTATCTAAATCAAGGTCATCAAGAACATTGGGTCCGAGCAAAGCTTTGTCTAGGATAGCTCTATGAGCTGGAGATATTCGAAGCAACTCAAACATGGAGATTTTGGCATTAGTGTGCTAGAGTTGTTGAACAATGCTATAAGATGTAGGCCTTGTATCCTTTGGATTGGAAGATTTGGAAGCAGACTTCTATTTGGAAGCAGATGAAAGATTGAAGGGTATCTTAGGGACATTAGATGAATCTGGGATTTGTCCATTCAGATGTGCCTGAGCTTGTGATCGAGTAACTGCATTAGCTAAGGAATGATCTCTTTCTCTTCGTAAAATTGTGATGACATAGCAACTTTCAGAGAGACATGGTTCAACCATATTGATGACAACATTATTTCCAGGGTAGGCATAATTGACTTTTGCCCCCATATTAGGTTGAGAAGTTGAAACTCCTTGACCATGTTGCAGAAATGGTTATGTAAATGATGTATGATCATTATTGCTCTTATGATTGTCAACTATGATGTCTCCACTATCGATAAGATCTTGAATGGTGTGTTTCAACAGTAAGAAGTGATTAGTTTTGTGACCTTTACCTCGATGGAAATCACAAAATTCATTTTATTTCCACCAATGTGGCTTAGGGTCTGGTTCAAATTGTCAGATTGCTGGCAAAGAGATGATGTTATCAGCTAGTAGAGTTCTCATAGCTGATTCTAAAGATTCTCCAAGAGGAGTGAACTTTTGATTTTTATCCCAGGATTTGTATTCTGGCTTCTTTTGGAATGGTTCATATGACTTTTGTTCTGAAGCTTTAATGGCTTGGGAACCAAGAGTTAGGTTGTAGACTGGTGCCTTTGATGGGGCACAGATAGTGTCAACAATGCCATCTGTGATGATGCCTTTGTTCTTGTTCCAATTTTTGTTCTTATCTTTGGAACTAGATCCAGATTCGTATTTGTCCTTTTGAAGCGTGATATCTCCTTTCTTGACAAGTACTTTCTCAATCTTGATTGCATTATCTACCATTTTGTCAAAAGATGTATGATCTTGCATTTGTAATGGGTAGTTGATCTCTAGAACAAGGTTATTGATAAAGATTTCGAGTTTCTCCATTTCAAGAATTGGTCTAGCATATAGAGAGAACTTCTTTCACCACCTCTTGAGGAATGTTAGGAATGGTTCTCCTGGATATTGCTTGAGGTTACAAATATCGATCATGGTGACCAGGTGTTGAATATTGTAGGAGTATTATTGATAAAATAGTTTAATCAACTCATCAAAAGTTTTAATTGTAGGAGGCAATCTAGAAAACCAATGAATGGATGCTCCACCCAGAGATCTAGGAAAGAGGTGCATCAAATAGGTCGGTTCATGCATGAACTCCATGGATTGCGTACAAAAATATTTGACATGATCTTGAGGATTAGAGTATCCATCATATTTATCATACTTCTGCATCTCCGCTCTTTTTGGAAATGGTAGCATGTACAAGTCTTTGTCAAATGGAAAAGGACATAGAGCCTCCATGGAGAACTCCTTGGGTTCCTTCTCTTTTTTGAGTTTATTTGTAAAGCATGCATCTATTTCATCATGGCCATTATTGGAGTTTCTTCCTCATGCGTGATGATATCTTTGACATTAAAATTAGGAGGAAGCTTAGCTCCTTGATGAGCTAACTCCAAAAAGTATGTTTCTCTATTTTCTTTCAAGAAATGCCTCATCATTTTCTTGAATTCATCGTCATTTTGGTATCGGGCAATTTCTTCAGGTGTGGGTTCCTGATTTGCACCATGTTGAGAATGAGCTCCTTGAGAGCTTTGATTCATCCCTTCTTGAGACATGGTAGGAGTTCTGGGACTCCCTGAGATAGATCGAGGAGGAGTTTGTTGATTACCTCTGTGGGTTGATGGAGGAGGTATGTAACCAATTTTCAATCGAAAGTTGCCAAGACCGTCATCTTCGTAAAGACCAAAATTGATGAGTTGCTCAAGAGCTAGACCCTGGATATTAGTCAAAGGTAAGGTCTGAGACATCTCTCCTGATTTCTTGTGTGAGGAAGCTATGGTTTCCACCATTAACCTTAGGTGAAGTGAAGAGAATAGGATGAAGACAACTGAAGAATGATTTGATGCAAGAAAATCAGATGATGCAACCTTGTCAAGATTATGATTGGTTTGGAGATTCGATTAGATGTGGATGAAGGATACTGTGCCCTAGATGTATGGGTAGATTGCCCAAAAGATAGCGGACACGAGTTCACAACACTTAGTCTATTTTTGAAGATTTGATAGGAGATTGATAGATCTGACAAGGTTTTGTCACAAGATGAAAAGGACTCAAATCGATTAAATAGAAGACTGAATCAGATTCAAAAGGCCACTTCTAGAAAATGATAGGATTCTTAATAGCTACTGCTCTATTCCTGACTCAGTGATTTATTTGACAGATTCTGGAAATAGGCTGGAAAAGCTAAGTATCTAGCAATTCTGACAATTTCTTGACAACCTTTCAAAATTTTCCCAAATGACACTCTGCAGACTCGTACGACAGTGGGTATGCTATGAAATGATAGTTGAAAAGCTCGTACGACAGTGGGTATGCTATGAAATGGCAGTTGAAAAGCTCATACGATAGTTGCTAGCAGGATTTGACTTTTTGAATTTGATTGGCAGAAAGACTCGTACGACATTGGGTTCTTTACCATACGATAGATGGGCAGTAATGAAATGACATTTGATAAAAACTCGTATGAATTTTTGACTGACTGAGACGACAGTGGACTCCAAAAAAGAATTTTACTTCAGATTTTTCAAATTTTGAGTTTTCAGATTCAGATTGTTTGCAAATTTTAATGTCTAGATTTGAGGATTGTAACAGATTTGTTCATTTTCAATAACCAGATAGATAAACAAGCACGCAAAATAGCAAGCAAGTGATTTCAAGCATGTCTAAAAACAATGAACAAGGGCAAAAGCAACCTTACGCATGGACAATCAAGTGATTTTATTCGTTCTAATCCTTAGAAGCGCTAATTATGTATGTTCCAAAAATGTTTTGCAATAATGCACATATACCCTAGAAAATGAAAAATTGGCCTCGCTAGGGTTTTTAGTAATGGTTTGACTCTACAACTTTTATGATCCAAGAGGGCGAACTCCAATCCAGGCGCACTGGGGTTTTGACATAGTCCGAGAACTTAATCTTCAGGATCTGCTAGGGAGATCTAACAGCCCAACAAGAGACCACACCTGTGGAGATTTCTTCCAACATGACATTTATATAGCGGTTGTCACTACCACGGTGAAAATGGCTATTACCGCTTGAGGTTTCGTCAACGTGGTTGACCCAATTAAGGGAATGTCCATTATGGTTAACCCTCTCTAAAGGTGACTCACAAAATATACCACATGGAGACTGGTTCCAGATTCAAGGATTTGGGTTTCTGGTACTATCCAAAAAAGAAGTAGAGCATAATCCCCTGGCCTTTTCACTTTTAACCCAAACAAAGCAAACAGATTAATCTGACATGCTAAGACCAAGATTATCTCACAAAGATCTATGATGTCAACTCCTTATGATCTATCAACCTCTTCAAAAAGAGAATGCCTCGATCAACAGTTGAAGACACACAGATCTAGTGGAATGTGAGACTCCCTCAGTATCCTCCCCACCTACAAGGGATCCTTCGTTGAGAAGAGTTTCGCTGGAAACCCACTCTCTCAAGATCCACAAATAGTGTTCATGGGGCCTAATTACTATGTGTAACAAAGATGCTGAAAGCAAACTATGTTCATTTTTTATAGCCCAAATGAAGTCTGTGATAGGAAAGCAATAAAAATCACTCAAGCTAGACACATGAGATGTTTGTTTTAGATCCAAAATCGAACTCTTATCAGTTGAGAAGATTACTTGAATTCCTCGCAATGCGCTTAGTAGATCTTTACCTATTTTTAACAATTCTTGCACCTTTCCCAATCAAAACCAGTAGGAGTCAATCAAAAATAGAGAATTTCAATTGTTAAGATTAGTCGTTAGTCAAAATTTGAAAACCAAATATGACAAACTGCACTGAAAAAATGAAACGACAATGAAAACTTGGTGCCAAAACTCATACGACACTGGGTCTGCTTCCAGACGATAGTCCAAAAACTCGTACGACACTGGGTGTATGATGATATGATAGTTGAACTTCCAAATGATAGTGTGTACAGTCTCACACGACTCTCGATCTAATAGACTGTCGTACGACAATGGGTATAGTTTGAAATAACTTTTGTTAGAAACTCATACGAAAATTATACGGGCAGAAATTAAAAATTATAGTTTCAGCTCAGAAATCGAGAAGAAAAGATAAAAATTGATAGAATTGAATTGGAAACCTGTATTAGGGCCCCACAGTGGGTGCCAGAAATGTGTGTGTGAATTTTGTACCTAGCTGTAGACACAACACTTCAGTAAAACATTAGAGGTTGGCAAAAATCAAAATCATGCGATAATTGAAAGCTAAACTAACCAGGTGATTTACTACCTTCTAATAGGTGCGAGTATGATGTTCTCAGATTGTTATCGAGATTAGTGACCTTGACGACACCTAAATGAAGGATTTGAATGCAAAATTGGTATGAAATATGAATGCAGTTAATCTATTTTATTTTTATTTTCTATGCAAATATGATAATGAAAAATAGATATGAATCTATGATATCTAAGATGAAATTGATATGCAATGAATTGATCTAAGATGAATTCTAAATGATCTGCAATACTCAAAAACAAGAATGATCTCACAATAGCTTGGATTCGCAAAGATGATTCTTCAGTCTCCAATTCGATAGCGTGAGGATGCAATTCTTGTGGATTCTGTGGATGATTTGTGAAGAGCTAAGCCTTGATTTTATAGAAATCTAGGGCTTTGGAGGTGCATGAATAAAAGCTATAAATCACTCAGATTAACTCAGCTTGATTTTTGAGTTATCTGATTATAAAGAATAATTAACTCACAAAAACATGCAAAACTAGAGTTGAACTCAAAATAGAGTTTAGATTTAATTGATAGTTGATAGTTGTCTACTTTTCTTGAATATGCATGATTTATTTATGAATTGATTTAATAATAAAGTGATTTATTTCTAACTTAACTGATTTTGAAAAATAAAATAATTGATTTATGGGTTAATCAATTATTTTTCAAACTTTTATTCAAAAATAATATTATTAAAAATTGACAACTTGCTTTAATTAATTAAATAAGAATTTAATCAATTATTCATAGGATTTTGGATTTATTGTCAAAATTAAATAATACAATTTAGGAATAAATAGAATTAACTTCAATTAAACAATTAAGTGACATAATTAAATCTAATTAATTAAATATTGAGAATATTCAATTAATCAAACTTTAGGATAAATAGGATTTATCGCCAAATAATCATTAAATTAAAGATAATTAAGATGATTAGGAATATTACTAGGAATATTCCCCGATGCAGAATTTAGGATAATTAATTAAGATTCGATAATGTTCAGATGTGCCTTAAGTTAGGACTTTGATGTCGATTTCGTTCAATATGTCGATATAGGAGATTAATGAACCTATAGCCCATTTTTGGGGTATTACACTCAGTAGGTCTTTGTATCTTGCTCAACAAGTCCTTTCTAGGAGCAATGAGCTTCCTTATGCAGTGAGCCTTGAAAATAAATATTGTATTACACATTTCATATAGTGTAAGTTACCTCTAACCATGGTTATTTCCTCATTGGGTTTTCCATGTAAAAGTCTTGATGTCTCTATGCATTGTGGTTCTTGATTCCTTTCAATACTTAATTCAATTAATATGCTTTGATGTTTAAATTGCAAATGGAATGATTTAAGTTTTATTATATGTTGGTTCACTCTAATCCATATTTCATATAGTGTGAGTTACCTCTCATTGTGGTTTTCCCTCATTGGGTTTTCCATGTAAACATTTTGGTGTCTTTGTGTTGTGGTGCATTCTTTCCTTTTAGTTCTTCATTCAGTTAATATGATTTGATGTTTAAATTGCAAACAAAATGATTTAAGTTTTATTATATGTCGATTCACCCAATTAAATATTTCATATAGTGTGTGTTACCTCTCTTTGTGGTTTTTCCCTCATTGGATTTTCTACATAAAAATCTTGGTGTCTCTGTGTGTTGTGGTGCATGATTTATTTTCAATTCTTCATTCAATTAATATAATTTGATGTTTAAATTTTAAATGAAATGATTTAAGTTTTAGTATATCTTGATTAACCTTCCCCGTTGTCTCAACATTCTAACTTGTGTTCATCAAATATATATATTCTTCATGAAAAAGTGTTCAACTTCTAATACTAATTGATACTAAAGTGTCTTTATTTGCTAAAGCTAGTATTTGCAATAATACAATGCTTCATATTCAAGTTCAAGCAGACAAAGTTGCGCTTGAAGTTTCTCATTTGAAAGAGCTTCTTCAACACTAGAGAAATGGTCCTTGCACTGTGGCTAGAGTTCCTCCATATGCCTCCACTTTAGGCACTCCTTCCACTTCTTGTGGGCTGCGACATTGAGGCAGAAGCAGCTTCAATAGGCAGAGCGACTCTCATTCCCGATCTCCTTGTCACCGATCTCCCTCCCGTTGTCATTCTCCATAGGGTTCTACTGTGCCTCCTCGCTTGCGAGGTTCTTCCTCTGGTAGGTGAGCTCCAACAACTCCCACTTGGCCACCAGCTCCCACCATTGGCTGGCCGATTGATGAGGGTTTAGGATGGCCCTCTTCTAGCAAGGGTTTCCCATGGCTAGCCCTTTCTATCTCTCCAAGGAGAGAAGAAAAGGAGGAGGATGACAATGATGATGGTTGGACACTACCAGACCCAGATCCCACTCAAGTTTGAGGCTAGGGAGAAAAGAAAGATGATCCAGACTCTGCCTCCATCTGCCACTACTCTGATGGCTTGAGGGCTTTTCTATTTGATGTTTATGTTTTATATGTTGTTTCTGGGCCATGCCTATCTTGAACTTTTGTTTATAGGGTTTTGCCCTCGTTAAACTTCTTATGGTGATTGGGAGTTGAATTTTTTGCTTTCCTCTCAATCCTTTAATTTGTACTTTTGATTAGATTTGGTTAATATAATTTTTGGTCCAGCTATTATATCAAAAAATAAATCTAAAGCAGTATATTGCTAATTGCAAGGAGTAATGTTGGAGAACTCTTCTCACATTTTATGACATCATTTTGAAAAATAGAGATTTGACATAAAAATGTTGATGTCAAAGTGACAAGCTGAAGACCACTAATCAATTTTCCATGTTAGTCAAATTTGTGAAACCTCACTTTATAAATGGCCGACTTCATGTATGGCAGTGGTGAAGTAGAAATAAATCATAGTGTTAGCCAAACTTTGAAAGAAAAAAAAGATAAAAGTAACATGGCAACTATTAGTTAAACAACAAATATGGCTTACCTCACGCAAGATGATTAAATGCAATATATGGTGGTGCTCCATATATTATAAGACAAAAATATCTTATTCAAAAGATACATGATATGATGTGATTAAGGTTTAAAGAAGAGATGTGATCTGCATTTGTTATGAAAGGAGATAATCATTGTGAATGTTTGTGTCTCTAAATTGAAGTCACCTCTCCTTGCAAAGAATCAAGAGAGTTTATGTTTGATAGAGAAGTGTGTGAAAAACAATAGAATATTATTTGAAGAAGAGCAGATCCAAGAACACACAGAGGAGGAGATACGAGGAGTATTGGAGATTCATTTTGGAGAAGATAAAGAGAAAATTTGTAAAGAAAGTATGAAGAATATTTATAATTCATATTGAAGGATATATGCAGAATATGTGCAAGTTTATTTGAAGAAAATAGAGCAGTTTTTGTGCAGGAATAGCATTAGATTTGGAGTACACCTTGAGTCTAATTTGAAGCAAAAGTTGGATCGGATTTGGAATAGATCTTGTGCCTACTTTTGGAAAAGGTTTTTGATCAGACATTGAGCAGTCATAAGGAAATTATGAGAGCAGATTTGGAGTAGAAATTATGAAGAATAGTCTAGATTTATTAAAGTAGTTAAATAATATTTATAAAGATTATCTAGATTATAACAAATCCTACAACACAATTATAACAAATGTGTGATCAAACATATGGGGGCAATATTGGTAAGACATATGAGGCAAATCTAAAAAGACTTATGAAGCATTCAAGCATATTTTTATTATGTATGAATATAATCTCCCTTTCAAGTTGATAAAGAGAAAATAATAAGCTATTTAGTATTAATTAAGTTAGAGAATTAATAAATAATTAATCATTATTATTGTACTTGTAGTAGGCAATATACTATTGCATTCACCAATCATAAGTAATTATTTTTTCGTAATTTGAATATTTCTAAAGTTAAGATATTTCGTTATTAATTTCAAAAATTATATAAATTACTTATCTCAAATATGATTGGCTCCTTATTGCATTTTTTCGGACAAGATTTCCAAGTACACATTATATATGAATTGTTAATGGTAATCTATTTTTACTATGCAATCACAAATATATAATTTTATTCAATAAAAGTCTATAATTCTACAAATATATGCATTAACAATTCATATATATATATCACCAAGCTATGAAATAGGTAAATTTTTTGATAAGTATCAAACATTCAAGAAATATTGTTAATCATGATTGCTTCTTTTACAAATAATTTAAAGAAATATATTTTATCTAATTCATCTTGATATTTTCCCTCACTATTATATATAGACATTAATTCTTCTCAACTATCAACTGCATTAACTTTTTATATTTTACAAATCCAGTAGTTGTGCACAAATGTCTCAATAGTGGTGCACAAATGAGCCAATTATCAACTAAAAGAAGTCAAATGTGTGTGGAATGTGAGGTCACATTCAATGACTGGTCCAAACTCTTTTTTTTTTTTTGGTAATAAGCTCTATCAACAAAGATAATTGCATACTTTGAGGATGTTAATAAATTTCATTTTTGTGATTTGTCCCTAAGTTCAATAAATTTAATGATTGTTCTTTTCAACATTAACAATTAATATTATTAAACCCGTGGGTTTGATCTTTGGCGTAAAGAGGAAAATGAGAGATATAGTTTGATATTATTAAACAAGTATTCATTGGACTTTCTTTTCATCCGGCTTATTTATTTCCAAAAGTTGGTGCAAGAAATCTTTATTAGTCCCTGCTGTTAAGGCAGGAGACTATAGTTTTCAGTTGCCATGCTAACATTAGTTTGTCCTCAAAAATCGTGCAAAGTTTGTTAAACATATAGTCTCAAACAAGATTTCTATTAAAGTGAAATTTTGTACAAATTAATTCTCATTTTTTTATTGGCTATTTCAATTTATCCCGGTAGTCTTTTCAATTTTTTGAGAAAAAATTGCTATAATTTTTTGGCTAGCATTCTATTCGCCATGTAGAATGCTAACATTTCATGGTTTTCCTAGTTGTCAGTGTCTCCAGCTATCATGCCATCTGTCTGGAATTTAAGACATTATTTCCTAAGCCTGTTTCCTTCCACGCATTGTGTGCATGTCATGAATAGAGGGCATTGTTTCCGGCAAACAGGTGTCTGGGAGTATAGCTGTGGCATTTGCATGTAAGATTATCTTTTGTTATACAACGTCTAATCCTTTGCATCTTATTTTCCAGTTAATGTTCATATGTGCTCTAAGTTCTTTTGGGTTGATTATAGAACAACTTTATGAAGCAACTGTAACAGGCCCAAAAGAATACAAAATAAAAATGCACACACTTTCATTAAATTAAAAAAATGGAAAATATATTACAATCCGAACTGTTGAGACAGTTGGAAGAAAACTACCAAAACGTTATAAAAAATAAACTACTAAAACTAAATTACTAAAGATAACTAATAAATAAAATATCCCGTAGGATTAGTTGATTAGTTATCATTCCCTCCTTAATCTAAGGGATATTTGTCATGCCAAGGAGCATTCTAAATCACTCAAATTTGACACGATTTGGGCTTCGGTAGAACAATGTTGCAGCTGTATGGTTTTGGCTTCAACATGATGTCGAATCAAGTGATATTTGGTGTTAATATGCTTGGTTCTGTCATGAAATCTAGGATTCTTGGCCAATTGTATTGCAAAATTGTTATCAACAAATAAAGGTGTTGAAGTCATCTCCCCCAAATCATCAAGGATTTTCCTAAGCCATACAATTTCTTTTGTGGCTTGAGCTGCTATTACATATTCTGCTTTAGTTGTAGAGTCAGCAAGAACTGTTTATTTCTTGGATCTCCATGTGATAGCAGCTAATCCCATAATCATCAAATAACCTGAAGTAGATACTCCCTTCTCTTTGTCACCATCAAAATCTGAATCTGAATAGCCAGTAAGATGGAAATTAGAAACTTTTGAATATTTTATACCAAGAGTTTGAGTCCCTTTTAAATATTTCAAAACTCGTTGTGCTGCAACCCAATGTCCTTCACATTGTTTATGCATAAATCTGGACAAAATACCCACTGCATAGGTAATGTCTGGATGAGTAGTGGTGACGTAAATCAAACTTCCAACAAGTTGCTTGTACTTGGTTGGATCTTCAAAATCATTTCCTTCATTGGAAGAAATCTTCAAATTTTTCTCCATTGGAGTGGAAACAGAATTACAATCTTCCATGCCAAATCTGCATAATAACTCTCCAATATATTTCTTCTGAGAAATAAAAATAAACTTAGGATTTTGAATAACTTCAATACCTAAGTAATAATGCAGTAACCCTAAGTCGGTCATATCAGAAACTTTCTTCAACTCTTTTTTAATAGATGTAATATAATCATCATTATTTCTTGTGATGAGAAGATCATCAACATATACAACTAGATATACAATTGATCTACCAATTTTCTTGACAAAGAGAGTTGCATCATCTAGATGAAAGTGCTTGTAGTTTAGTTGTAGGAGGTGCTCAGTTAATTTTTCATACCAAGCACGTGGTGCTTGCTTCAAACCATACAAAGATTTTATCAATTTACATACCTTTTGTTCCTGACCTTTGATAACAAAACCTTCAAGTTGCAACATATAAACATCTTCTTTCAAACCTCCATTCAAAAAGGTTGTCTTAACATCCATATGATGTATATTCCATCCTTTTTGTGCTGCTAAAGAAAACAAAGCTCGAATAGTGCCCCATTTTGCTGTAGGAGAAAATGTTTAAGTGTAGTCAACACCTTCTTTCTAAGCATATCCCTTTGCTACAAGTCTTGCTTTGTGTTTGTCAAGAGATCCATCAGCTTTATATTTGTTTTTAAATACCCACTTGTAGCCAATAGGTTTGGTTCCAATTGGAGGATCCACCAACCTCCAAGTTCTATTTTTTATGAGAGCATCATACTCTCTGTGCATTGCACTTTTCCATGCATCACTAGTTGTTGCTTCTTGGAATGAAGAAGGTTCATCAACAACAAAAAAAATTAATTGAAAATCATCATACCTTTTTAGAATTGTCTTGGACCGCAGGGATCTACGGACTGGTTGTTCTAATGTTTTCTCAATTTCTGGTTCACATTCTCTTGTAACAAGTTTGTCAGAAACTGGTTCACATTCATTTGCAGCATGTTCTTTCATTAGATTTATTTTGTAAGAAAAATATGAAGTACTAAAAACTTCTTCAATCCCAACATTACAATGTGCTACAACATAGTGTGCAGATTCAGGAGGGTTACCTTTGTCTGGTGGCTTTTCTTTTTTATCACAAATCTTCTCCCAAGGAGTTCGACAAAGGTTGGAACTATGACCCATTTTTTCACATCTATAGCATTGCATAGATTGCTTGTCTCTCGATTAGATGTCTCTGTGTTGATAATCTCTGTGCTGGTGTTGTGACTGAGAATGTTGGCTGCCACCTCTGCCACTAGATTGTCTTCTCCCATGACCTCTATTGCTAGTGTCTTGTCTAGAAAAAATATCTTTAGATGTCTGCCCCTGCTATGCAAGACATAAAGTCTCAGCATTTGAAACTGATGCCTTCTTCCCAAAGGCTTTTTCTCTCTCTACGATTTTTTCCACAAGTTTATCAAATGCTATATCCTTCATTTTCTCACTAGCTTGAAGAGACTCAAGATAGTGTGAATAGGTAGGATAAAGAGCTTTAATAAAAGTAGTGAGTTGAAGATCAACTTTTACACCGGTAGCTTCAATATCATGAAATAATGTTGTAATTTTAGAAGCCAACTTCATTGGATCATTATCTTTCAACTCTAAATTGAATAACTTCATTAACAACTGAAAGATTTCAAGTTCTGAATGTGAATCATACAGATCTTTGAGTTTCTTTAATGCTGCAAATGTATTTTTACAAGAGATTATATGTCTACTTACCTCTTCACTAATTGAGGCGGTAATCAATGCATAAGTCTTTTTATCTTTACTCTTCCAGATGATAAGTTCTTTTTGATCTGTAGGTTGTTCTAACTCTTCGGCACTATCATCTTTGGTTTCACAAATATCATCCCACAAATCATTAAAAACAAGAGTATTTTTAACTTTTTGAAACCATTCATGATAATTCTCTTTCCCAGAAAGAACTATTCCAACAATTGAAATTAAAGAATGCATTGGAATAAATTGTTCAATCTAAAATCTATTTTTTATTTTTCTACAAGTTCTACAATTTGGCTCTGATACCACTATAATAGGCCCAAAATAATACAAAATAAAAATGCACACACTTTCATTAAATTAAAAAATCGGAAAATATATTACAATCCGAATTGTTGAGAGAGTTAGAAGAAAACTACCAAAATGTTATAAAAAATAAACTACTAAAACTAAATTACTAAAGATAACTAATAAATAAAATATCCCGTAGAGTTAGTTGATTAGTTATCAGCAGCAACGCTCAACAGCCAGAAGCAATTTCTGAATGGCTACAACAGAATCACCAGCCAGTGCTTCAAAATTTGTCTAGGGTTTCAATACGCCACATGATTTGGTCAAACAGTTGATGTGCATTGTTGATGCGTCCATACTTCTAGGCATTCAATCAAACAATTCACATGCTTGTGCGGTTCAGTTTGGCACAGGTCAAGGTAGATTACAACATAATGTATATATGACTAACAATTTTGGAATGTCTATTTTTAGCAAGCTGCTTTAAAACCTGAATTGCAATTTCAATTAAGCCTGATTTGTTTCTTTCTCCAAAATTGTGATATATAATGAAGCAATGTAAGGAAGGTTAAGCATAGGCCAAGGCTGCTTTCTTAATTAAGTTGGGCTTATATTTTTCAATACAAATTTATACATAGAAATGGATGGGAGCCACACCAATGCTTAGCACAGCAACTATATTGAATTAATACGGAAGGACAGAAAGAACTTAAATACATTCATTCTTGCTAATGAAAATTTTGGTTTCCTATCTGAATTACGGCTCTTCATAATGTACAGAAGATAGTTTTGAAATTTTGGATTATAGTTTTTAACTAGTTTTTAAATTTTGAATTATGCTTTTTAACTGGTTTTGAAAATTTGGATTACAGTGTAAATCATGAAAGATCTGATCTTGACACTATTGTCAGAAGGAAAACAGAACATCCTTGTAGCTAAAGATGATAATAGAGAAGATAGGCATCACTAGTTTGTAATTTTGTTTAGTGTTCATTTCGTTGCAGAAGATATGTTATTAATTCTTATGGGATTTTGGATGCCACTATTTTCTCTTCAAGACATCACTCTTATTTCAATATGTTGAAAGAGAAGCTCATGTAAGTTATGCTGCAGTTGTAAGCCATTGTAACCATGGATAGGGATCCTATGGAGGGAACTACAGTTCCAAATTATAAGCAGTAGGTGATTAATTTGAAACTGAAACATATGAAATCTATCTCATTTAAAGATATCAATTTGTTTTCTATCTAATATAACAGAAGCCTGTGTAAGTTGTGCTGCAATTCTGAACCATTCTAACCTTAGATAGGGGTGGTCCCGTAGAGGAAACTACCATTTTAAGTTTAAAGCAAGTGGTTCTACAAAATATGATTACTTAAGGAAATGATAATGACTAATTTTGTCCCCAAAATATCTAGAGGTAAGGATGCAAGGTCCTCTGCAGACAACTATACAACAAAATATACTTGTAGCAGCATCTGTTGCAAAAGTAAACTTGCAACAGAACTAAATATAAGAAATCGAGGGCAAGCAGCAATAGCCCATCACAAATAGTGATCAGAGTGGAGATCTCTACCTACACAAGCATCTAGCTCACCTATTAAATCCTACTCTCCTATTTCAGCCACTTTTTTCTATCCCCCCCAAACTGGGCACTTACCACCAGATCTATTTCAAGGAGAAAAACCTCCAAAAATTTCTCAACCACTTTAACAATTTCATTTTTAAGAACAACAAGCTCCTCAATTTTATTCTGGAGAACTTCATCAATTCAAAGCATCTTGAGAGCGTTCATGCAAAATTCATCTTGTACATATTCTGGAATCACTTCATTTCATTCCCTTTGATGACATCTATTTGAAACATTCGGTAAAAAATTTCATTTGAGTCATTGGAACAGAGGCATTCTAAGGGTATCTTCTTTTCCCGTTTGAATGGTAATTTGGGGAGTAGATTTCTTAAGCTTACAAAATAAATCTGAATCAATATCAATGATGGCACACAAGAAGTCCATGGAGTCCTTTTTTAATTTCATGGTGCCAACTACCAAACTTTGACTTCATGATACAAGTATGAGGGATAACCGAAGATTTTGAAATGAGAACACAAATTCTTGAAGTCAAATCCCATTCCATAAAGAATAATCAAATTTTAGAAAAGAACCAATAAAATTCCCCACATATTGCAAAATAATCGGATCCTAAAATTATTCCCCACATTGAGAACCTAGTTTTGTGTTTGCTGTAGAGTATGAGGATTTGATGTATGCTTGTAGATTCTAAGGGATCCTAAGGTTTTAAATAATTAATTTAACATAAGCATAAATAATCACTTCCGCATTACACACAACCACAATTGCATGCATTCCCCTATAATTTTTAAGTAATTTGTAGTGATTGCCTGAACAGGACAAGGGAAAAGCTGCAATAGATGCAGTGTGCAATCGCTTGGGAAGTCAGGAGCTGCACTGATTCAGTAGTTCCTTATATCAGGATGTGCCTCACTTGCTAATTAAACACCATATCTTGGAGGCATTCTTTCTTGTTATAGTCGCGGCTTGGCTTTATGCAGCACGCTCTTTTGATTGACAATTCACTCTGCTTGTTAAGAAAACTTGAAGACCAAGTTAGTGGAAGGAAAGTTGTCGGCATTGTCCAGAGCTGTGTCATCCAAGTCAAAGGAAAACCCAGAGGTATAAAACCTAGTAAGGATTGGTTCTTATGCTTTAGTGTCTATTTTTATTTGCACTTTGTAGAACTGGTAGCAGCTGCATCATAGCCTCTTCTAGACATACATTAAAATGTGACATATGGTTTGCAAGAAATGGAATCATTATTTTAAAAGCAGAGTGTGTTGTTGGTATATTTTGTATGTACGGGTGTTGTGTAATAAACTTATGTTAATCTCGACAGTTAGTACCGAGAGTGTGAACCATTACGATGTGACGTTTCGGTGGTGTCTCTTCGGAGGTTATATGTACACATTGCTCTGAGTGTGAATGATATGATTTGGTTTTCTGAGTACTTTATGTTTACCGAATTGCAATACTTTCCTGTGTTCATGTTTATCAGTTAATGTGTGTTTATGCAACTATTCTTGTTGACCTGAGAGGGAAAACATCTGGCGCCGTTGCCTAGACATACCCGGATGGCGAGTAGGCATAATGGGCTTACCCGTTAGTGTGATAAACCCAGAAGCCGAGGAAGCCCGTACCGAGTTGTACGACGGAGAGGATAATCTGGCACGTGACTTCCAAATTTTGTTTCAAGTAGCTCTTGAAACTCACATCTGAAGGGAGGCAATGAACGGAGACGTCACTGCAGGCGTAGTGTGGGACGCGATTGGGGTGAACCCTGCAGCGAATCGGTTGTTGAACCAACTTTCATAGTTGTTGGCACAAGCAGAACTCGTAGGATGCATTCGGCAAGAGGAAATTGACTGTGAGGACCGCCACCAGGAGATCCTCCATGCATTCCACGCCCGAGAGCATCTTCATCGCCGTCGGGAGGAAGGAAATGACAAACAGTAAAGTTGTTAAAGTTTGAAATGAAGGGGAATGGAACACAAAAAATTCAATTGTAGTTCAATTGAGAATGTTGTAAAGCAACATGAATTAATAAAAAATAAGTGTTCTTTTTGATTGAGCAATGTGTATAGTTTGTCTTGATGCCCAATAATTTAAATAAAGATCGAAATAAGAAATTGATAGATGACGAAGGGGAAGCCACACAGAAGGCTTTGATATTTGCGCAACAACGTGAACATTGGTGTAGGCTCAGGCAACTTGCCAAAGACTAGCTTGCCGGAGGGTTGCCCGAAGGGGACCTCGAAAGTGGTACGGAGGGTGCAGAAGCTGAAGAAGAGTTCACTTCTCCAGAACGGAGAGTGCAGAGTCGGGAAGAGTTACTTGAGGAGACACGGGCGAGAAGAGCCTTTCTCCAAGAGGAGAGAGTACGATTTGAGGTGGGTCTCCATACACCAAGCACGGAGAACCAAACCGATGGAGAGGGTGATACTATAGAGGGTGGCATGAGTACACCAGCAGACCCTCTGTTGGAATCGAGAACCCTGCATGGTACGGTGCCAGGAGAAGGGCAAGTACCACCAGCCCAACAACTACCGCAAGGACAAGTACCACAAGTCTAGACTACCCACAGCACTCAGGGAGGTGTGGGCACGAGTGGTATCGGTGCACCACCTCCACCACGGTCAACCATGGTGGTGAATAAGCAGAAGTTACTGAAATTTATGGGGCAATCCAAGGAGGATCCATTTTGGCACTGTTGAACGTGTGAAATGATATGGACTACACACAGGGTAACTGACGAGAATGAATGGATCTGTCAGTTCCCTGCAACACTACGGGAGGGTGCCATTGATTGGTACTTGGACGTTGACAAGACAAGGCTCACAACATGGGACGATGTCAAAAAGGCCTTCCAGACAGAGTTCCAATTGTTACGAGATGATAATGAAATATTGGTGAAGATCTACAACACAAAGCAAGCCAAGAATGAGTCTGTTCATGCGTACGATTGACGACTCAAAGAACTCATTGGAAAAATGGAGTCGGCCCCAGTGGATGAATTGAAAAAGAGATGGTTCGTGGAGGGACTCAAAACATCCCTCCGAAAGAAAATGAAGATAGTACCGCCTACTTCATATAGTAATGCATATAACCGAGCAATGGATCTCGAGAGCGAATGTAAGACCTCGAAGAAGACAAGGTCATCTTCTGATGATGATTCAGAGACGGAAAGTAGTGAGGATAGGTTGAGCAAGAAAGTGCTCGCATTGCAAAAAGACCTTGAGAGGATGATGTGAGAACTTAAAGCCGCTAAAGGAAGTACTAGCAAAGCCGAAGAAGATATAGTGTGGTGTACGGACTGCAAGGAGGCAGGCCACACAAAAGGGTCTTGTCCGAAAAAAGCTTTTTGTGATATCTGCCAAATCGCAAGACATCCCCTTAAAGAATGTCCCTATAACTTGAGGGCAAGAGGCCAACAAGTACTCTATGCACAGGAGCAACCTTCCACGTCTGGTACGGGTGGACAACAGAATGCTGCATCATCTGGCGGATATAAAAATAACCGCTGGGGAGGCCGAGGCAATAATGAGAATAAGTCTCGAATCCAATATGATGCCAAGGGAAGACCCATGATACAATGTCAGAGTTGTAATCAGTGGGGTCACTATGCCCGTGATTGTCAGACGAAGGCCGTGACTCCGCAGAAGTTGTGTTGGTGGTGTGGACCAGGCGACCATGAGGACGCTAATTGTCCGAAGCCCAGCTGTAACATCCTAGAGTTGGAATGTAGAGGTACTGAGAAGGTCCTGATAGTCACTCGTGCCCAAGCCAAAAAGGCCACGTACCCACACCCTCTGACAGAGAAACAGAGGGTACTGCAAGCGAGGGCCGAGATCGAAAAAGAGATACAGGACCGGAAGGAACCTGCCGATGCCAGCACTTCTCACCGAGAATTGGTGGAGCAAAGTATACTACGGCAGATACTGCAAATGGAAATACCCATGAAGGTCAAGGACCTGTTGGAGACCATGCCACACCTAAAAACAACTCTATTCCTAGGGCCTAATATGCCACCTATGATGGTGGAACGAACAAAGATCCCAGGTGGCTGTGCAGTCGACCCGATGACATTGTCAATAAACCATGGATGAAACTCGGTAGTAGTAGAAATGGGTATCTTGGGTAAAATCTTCACGAACACCATCGTTGACGGAGGGTTAGGCGTCAATGTCCTTCCGGAGGAAACTTGGAAGAGTTTGGGGAAACTGACACTGTGGCCACCAACCTTCAATTTGTTAGGGGCTGACCAGCACGGTATTAAACCAGTCGGTATGCTGATGGCACAACAGGTGAGTATTGGAACCCAGCCTTTCACCTTAGACTTCATCGTAATCCCTCTCAAGCAGAAGGCGTATGACGCTATATTGGGTAGAGGGTGGTTGGTGATAGCCCGAGCCAATCACAACTAGAAGAAGAACACCCTCGCATTCGAGAAAGGGGGGAGGAAATTTGTGGTAGACCTCACCACACAAATGGTTGGAGAGGAAATGGCATCCGACTCAGACTCCGATGGTGGCGAGATGGACGGAGAGGAAGAAACTATGGAACTGAATGATGAAGGGGCACTCGAGATAGAAGGAGATATGGATTCACTAGATGGTCTCTTTCACTGGCAAATGCATGACTACGAGGTATTTCAGCCATCGTGCAATATACTGGAGATCGGGAATGAGTTCCCTACAGAAGAGAACACGAACGAGTTCCCTCTGGAGTACACAAAATATACAGAGAGGGAAGCCCAGATGAGAGTAAGTCTGGCCCACATGTTCTCGAAGGGAGAACCTATCCAATACAAAGAGGTAAAACTGGAAATAATAAATCTCAGGGACGAGTAGAATCCCAAGACTATCCTGGTGGGAGATGACTGGGATCCCGTGTTAAAAATGATAGCCTTCAAAATATTCACAGAGTATAAGGACGTGTTTGCCTGGAATTATAAAAACCTGAAGGGCATACCTCTGGAGCTCTGCGTGCACCGCAACCCTTTGGTTCCTGGAGCCCAACCTGTGTGGAAGAGGCCATACAAGATGAACAAAAACTATGCTGCAAGGGTGGAGATCGAGATTGCACGGATGCTGGATGCGGGGATAATTTTCTGAGTAGACACAAGTGAGTGGGTGTCACCAATCATGATATCTCAGAAGAAAGAGGCTAACCAAATCTGCATCTGCGTAGACTTTAGGTGTCTCAATGCGGTGACCATTAAGGATCCCTTCTCGATACCCTTCACAGACAGCATACTCGAGGAGGTGGCAGGCCATGAGATCTATTCCTTCATGGACGGGTTTTCAGGATATAACCAGATATACATTGCAGAGGAGGACAAGCTAAAAACCACCTTTGTAGTGGAAGATGGTGTGTACACCTACAACTGGATGCCCTTCGGCCTGTGTAAAGCACCTGCAACTTTTCAGAGAATCATCCTGCACATCTTTGACAAGATGTCGAGAGGGAATTTTAAAGCATTTCTGGATGACTGGTCCATTTTCAGTAGCCAAGACAAACATGTTGTAGCACTCAAAGAGTGCATGGAGCGGTGCCGGAAGGCACGTCTGGCACTCAACCCGAAGAAGTGTCATTTCATGGTACCGCAGGGGAAGCTGCTCGGACACATCATTTGTAAGGAATGGTTGAAGACGGACTCCGACAAGGTCCAGGTGATAATTGAAATGGAGGCTCCCAGTGACATAACCGGTGTCAAGTCATTCCTGGGCCATATCAGGTACTACCGATGGTTCATAAAGAATTTTTCCTAGATTTCATACCTGATGGATAAACTTATGAAGAAAGGGGAGTCGTTCGTCTGGGCGAAGGAGCAAGGGGAGGCATTCGATGACTTAAAAATGAGACTGTTGGCAGCCCCCATCTTGGTATTTCTAGACTGGGATAGACAGTTCCATGTTCATGTGGATGCATCAAACTATGCCATCGGGGCCACCCTAGCACAAGAAGGCGAACATGGGCTGTATCACCCAATATTTTTTTCAAGTCGGTTACTCTCGAGGGCGGAGAGGAACTACAACACTATAGAGCGAGAGGCTCTCAGAATGGTCTACTCGGTTCAAAAGTTTCGGCACTACCTATTGGCGACGCCATTTACTTTCTTTGTAGACCACCAGGCTTTGATGTACCTGGTTAACAAGCCCATCATTCAGGGAAGGGTGAGTAGGTGGTTGCTGCTCCTTCAAGAATTCACCTTCAGAATTGTTGTACGGCCAGGACGCAGTCATGTGATTGCGGACCAATTGTTCCGAATTAAGTCCGGCGAGCCTCCAGTAGGAATAAATGATGACTTTCTAGATACTCACCTGTTTCACATCATCGTACTACCGAAGTGGTACATAAGTATCAGTGAGTACCTGTCTACGACTTGATTTCCAGAAGGAATGCTCCCCGAAGAGCGTAGAAAATTGGTTCTAAGGAGCAGAACCTTCCAACTTATCAACGGACTACTGTACAAAATGGGTCCAGATCAAATATTGAGGCTTTGCTTAATGGAGGAAGAGGTTCTGAGAGTGTTGAAAGAAGCTCATGAGGGACCTATCGGAGGGCATATGGGCCCCGACACCACTACTAGAAAAGTCTTGTTGGTAGGATTATGGTGGCCGACGGTGTACAACGATGCCAGGGAGTGGGTCATTGGCTGTGACACATGCCAACGGGTAGGGAGACCTCTCAAATGAGACTACATGCCACTTAACCCCTCTCATGCACATGAATTTTTTGAATGGTGGGGACTAGATTTTGTGGGGCCTTTGAAGCCCAGCCGTGCTCGACGCTGTCAATACATTATTGTGGCAACAGAGTATCTGACCAAGTGGGTGGAAGCACGAGCACTAACGGATAACTCTGCTCTAAGTACAACAAAGTTTATTTATGAGCAGATAATAACGTGGTACGACATTCCACTGCAGTTGACGAGTGATAGAGGTGGACATTTCGTCAACCATGTGATCAAGCTACTGATGACAGAGTTCAAAATTTTTCACACACTCTCGAGCCTGTACTACCCTCGAGTGAATGGTCAGGCAGAGGTGACTAATAAGATCCTGATTGGAGTCATTTACAAATCCTGCGGCTTTGAGCGCAAGGATTGGGAAGAAAGGCTACCCTCGGTACTATGGGCCTATCAAACATCTTACAAGGTGACCACCGGGCAGACACCATTCCAACTCATGTACGGACAGGAGGCCGTGGTACCGGTAGAATTCATGGTTCCTAGCTTGTGGATTGCTATTGAGAATAAATTGAGAGATATGGAGAGTCTAAAGGAATGACTCTATCTCTTAAATAAGTTGGACGAAAAATGGGTTTTGGCACAATGGGCCACTGAAGCGACGTAGCAACGGAGGAAGGTCTGGCACGATAAGCATATCCGATGAATGCAATTTACACCGGGCTAGTTGGTTCTAAAATATAACGACCGAAATGAAATCAAGCCTGGGAAGTTTAAAGTAAAATGGATAGGCCCTTACAAAGTTTGAGAGGTGGCTACAAACGGGTCTGTAAAGCTGTGGACCCTCGATGGACGGGAAATACCAGACGCGGTGAACAACTGGAAGCTGAAAGTGTATCACAAACGGCCGACGATGTCACCGCGAGGGCCAGATACTTAGAGAAGAAAAAAAATAAAATAAAATTGAAAAAGCAAAAAAAATAAAAAAATAAAAAAAAATTTAAAAAAAAATAAAATAATAATAATAATAATAAAATAAAATAAAAGTGAGAGCAAAATGTCCGTACGATACCGTACGGCACCGTGCGGCACATATGTTCAAACATTTTAAAAGACTGTACGGTATAGGAAGTCCGTACACAGAACTGAGAAATGTTAGAAATGAGGACGTCTATACGGCAGTCAAATTACAAAAGAGGTTTGACCGTACGCCAAGGGGGTGGTAATACTATGATCATACGGCACCGTACGACCCATATAATTAAGCTTTGAACACGTCGTATGCTGCATAACGTCCGTACAAAGGAAAAAAAAAATATGAGTTTTCTGACATGACCGTATAGCATTATTAGTCCGTATAGCATATGGATTGGAAGGCCATACATCCGCATTGAGTCCGTACAAAGCACAAAAATGTTTGCACAGTGAAGACCGTATGAATGTACAGGGATGCAAAAAGAGCAAGTGAATGTAGTCGTACATTATATTGGGGTGTTTTTGAATCCCATACGGCAATCACATAAGGAGGTATGTGTTAAAAGTATTTTGTTTTACAGCGTGTACGGCAGGTGAAGGGTGTTTGTGTGCGGTTGCATATTTGGGGATTGAAAAAAAAAATTAAAAAAATGACGACAAAACAAAGTAGTTCACAGTGAAGAACGAATGGTACCAAAGGGAAGGGCATGAGCAAGAAGTAAGGGAAACATAAGCGATTTGCGGAAAAGAGCATGGAAGCAGACGAAATTCACAAAAATAGGGTGTTTCATAGACTTTGAAGGTTTTAAATTGGCCTTGGCGGCGGGGGCACTGCCCCTCAACCCCGCCCTATACCGCGACAAGGAGCGCACCTGGGGCTCTACCCCAGGACCCCGCGGGGGCGCTACCCCTCAATCCCGCTAGGGGCGTTGCCCCCTAGACCCCCAATTGGTTTAGTTATCAACCCTTGGAGAGTGTGACTAGTTGATGAGACCCGGAGCTGCTACATATTTGCATATTAGAAAAAGTACATTGGCTGAAGGAAGTTGATTTGTATGGTAAGAGGAAGAATTTAAAAAAAAAAATTTTAAAAAAAATTTAAAAAAATGGTTAAGACCGTTATTGTTGGACACTGCACAGTAGTATGGGATCACGACAGCATAGTACTTGGAGACAGAAATTACAGTTTCAAAACTAGCCAGTAGCAGCAGAGGACCGAGGGTTTCACAGTCTGGAGTCTACATTGCTGGTAGCATGGATACTGCCAGAAAGCACCGTCCACGCGTACAACAGCCACAAGCACAAAAGGAAGAGATTACTTGGAAGACTGTGACATTCGAGGGTTTGAGCGGAGTGGAGTGTCGAACATGGTGGGATAACACTCCAGATGCACATTTTTTGAAAGGACAGCTTCGAAGAGCAGGAGTACACTGGGCAATTCAGATGCCTTTTCCCTCCATTAGAGAGTACGAGGGACCTCTCCGAGGCATGATTGATACATTCGATCAGGATAGCTGGCGTAGCACTTTGAAGTATTGTGGCACTGAGATACAGATTTTATTTTCTACCCAGGAGATATCGAGGGTTTTTGGCTTACCTGGCATGCACGGGAAGAAAATAGATTTAAAGCCCAGGAAACTATCCCGCGAAGAAAAGGAAAAGTACATTAAGCTAGTTTTTAGAAACCTATCTCAGAGTGAGTTGGAGTCATTGGCTGGCGCTTCTTCAAAGAATCAGGGAATCAAGAAATCATTTGTGGCTCCCGGAGAGTGGCGGTGTCTGATGGACATCATGAAGAGCAGGTTGACCGGGGCTAGGAGGGCCTCCGACATTGCCCTTACACATCTCATTTTCATGAACGGGATTCATAATGGTACGGTGTACGATTGGGCTTCAGTTATGGCGGAGAGGCTGTATGAGTTCATGACTCTGCAGCATCGGATATTTTACATGCCCCATATTGCCATCGGGTTGTTCCTGAATGCTGCCTGAGAGCAGATTCCAGCAGAGAAGCTGAGGTCACACCCAGTTGATATTGCTATAGGAGAGCCTCTTATCTTTCATTGGCATCACTTGGATGCTAGCGGATTACAGACAAGGTCAAAGAGGAAGTGCCAAGTCCTCTTAGAGTCGGAAGGGGAGAATGTGGACAGTGGCTGAGAGGAGTCGAGTGAGGACTTGGAGGAGGAGGAGGAGGAAGGCAGTGAGAGTGTTGCAGTGAGAGACTTTGACACTCTCGATACAGAGGTACCATCTGAAAGTGCATTAGCTCCAACTCCACCGTTTGAGAGTGCACCACCTCTTGTACTATTCACGCCACCAGTACCCTCGGTGACTATTATAGCGGGGTGCTTTGTACCATTCAGTACCACATTGGAGGCTGTACCCATGCCATGGTTCGGAGAGCTCCATCCCCCTGTTGTGCTACACCCAGCGGGTCAGGCTTCTGAGCTACCTACAGCTCAGCCAATTGACCCAGGACAGACTAGCAAAGATGGTGTTGGAGGTTTGGAGCAGGAGCAGACACAGCCGCGAGAGCAAGTTACATTGGATGTTGTTGGTACTGAGGCCATTGTGCGAGTTGGGCCAGGGGTATTGGAGGAGCCAACTCAAGTGTTTCCGACAAGGGATGAGGACTCTTCAATGCTGTCATGGTTGGAGCAGTTCACATTACCCCCGATAGCAGTGGCAGCTCCCATTTCACTTTCCCCTGCCAGAGTAGTGTTAGAGAGGCCTTCAGAAGTTATTGACCTGGATGTAGTGATGTCGCCACCAAGAGAAGAGCCAGTAGCCCAGGAGAGAGAGATATCTGAGAGACCAATTCCTATGGAGGGACAAAGACCGCAAGCTGAGGCTAGTGCGGAGCCACCAGCCCTGACAGGGTCACGGAGGGTGGTGCTAGTGAGGGAGTCTATGCAGAAAGTGTTGGAGTAGTACTTGGCAGATGTAGCCGTAGTAGCTGCTAGAGCCCAGCGGGTCATAGCCTCAGCAGAGCTTCAGGCTCAGGAGGGGGTTGCTGAAGAGTTGGAGCACCTCTTGACCTTTGTGCGAGTTGGCTATCCACAGGCATTTGCAGAGTGCTTTGAGGCTAGGGGATGGCCTACTCAGGAGTCTCTTACGATGTTGGAGGATTGGGCTCTTAGTGCGACGGTGGGCGAGAGCTGGATTCACGGTCTTATCCGAGAGTTAGAACAGGCCTTTCGAGAGGAGTATTTCACTCTCAGGCGGTTAGAGCATGCTTCCTCAGTACATCAGGCTATGGGATTGGTAGCAGAGGTAGCTCGGGAGGAGGCAGCTTCCCGTCTTACAGCTTTGGAGACTGCAGTGGTTCAGGAGAGGGAGTCTTGGGCGGCTGAGTGAAGTGCAGTGATTCAGGAGAGGGAGTCTTGGGCGGCTGAGCGGAGTACTATGGTGTCGGAGTTGGACACTTTATGGGCTGCATTGGAGACTGAGCGTGCCGAGCGGGCTCTTCTGGAGACTCGCCTTGGTTCTGCTTTGGAGACTGTGGATGCAAAGGAGAAGGCAGTGCTCGAGGCAGCTAGCATGGTTCGGAAGGCTATGGAGCTTAAGATGAGGGCAGAATAGACTTTACAGCTTCGGACAACTCAAGTGTATGAGTTGCGGGCTAAAGTCACTTCCGGCACAGCCACAGCCGCGCCATCATCATCAAGGACGCTTCCTATGCCCCCTCCTGAGTAGTTTGTAGTAGGCTCATTTTTGTCTATGTTATATTTTGTAAAAGTCATCGGAACCGACTTATTTTTTGGGGGGGATGATGTTGTCGGTATATTTTGTATGTACGGGTGTTGTGTAATAAACTTATGTTAATCTCGGCAGTTAGTACCGAGAGTGTGAACCGTTACGATGTGACGTTTCGGTGGTGTCTCTTCGGAG
The DNA here is from genome assembly GCA_027943335.1 of Chamaecyparis obtusa. Classification (NCBI taxonomy): domain Eukaryota; kingdom Viridiplantae; phylum Streptophyta; class Pinopsida; order Cupressales; family Cupressaceae; genus Chamaecyparis; species Chamaecyparis obtusa. The sequence continues at coordinate 928,486 of BSBK01004446.1, forward strand.
GTTATATGTACACATTGCTCTGAGTGTGAATGATATGATTTGGTTTTCTGAGTACTTTATGTTTACCGAATTGTAATACTTTCCCGTGTTCATGTTTATTAGTTAATGTGTGTTTATGCAACTATTCTTGTTGACCCGAGAGGGAAAACAGAGTGAAATTAAACTTTTTTGTTCAGATAATTGTAAGAATTCGGTAAACCCTCCAATTTCAACAACTCCAGCAATTTTAGTAAACTTGATTAGAGGTAGTTAATTCATTATAGGGCTTCAGCATAGTGATTCATTGGTTTTTTCAGCTTGGAGTACATGTTTACTGTTAAAATATTTTCATTTTAGAAAGTTAAAAATTTGAATACTTTCCTGTTTGATCACAACTCGTTCCAAGGATTCCATTCTACGCAGACACTTGACAAGGAGGGGATATATCTTAAACTTTCTAAATGCATTTGTATGTTAGTTTTGAACCCTTATCCTCAGAACCGTTTTGTACCTTTAATTTCAGACAATTGTTTTGAGGCTTTCTGTCAAACAGTTCTTATGGCTTGCTTGTGGAGGAATATAACCAATGGTTCCTGCAAGATCTGTGCTTACACGAGTCAGAAGAATATTGCTAGATTTCATACCGGTTGTACACATATACTCCTGCTGCCCCACCTTAGGCAGGGACTCCAGTTGCGCGCAGTTGAAGTTAATTTAAAGCCACCAAAGGTTATATTTGCAAAGTTATTTTAGGTTGAGTGCAAATATTTTCTTTGCAGATTGGAACATTTTTGTATAGAGGCGTCTTTGTATTCATATTACACAAAGTAGCTAATGTGCATGTTTGGAGAGTTGCAACCCCATTACCAAATTATTTTATGTATATCTAAGCAATTGGAGTTTGCATTGAATTTTTGGCATGGCAAGGTTATAGTGCAATGGGCATCTTCATAGCATTTTGGGTAGTTCTCTATATGGCGCTTTCGAGAACCTAGTAGTTGAGCACCCTCACTTCGTGCTTCAAATCACTCTAGTGACCATCATCATATTACTTTTCAAATAGATATTTTAAGAAAGTAGTTGAAGTGTTTTGAATGTTGTCAATAATATAGCAAAATGATTATGCAACTAGGGGAGATGACCTAGTAGTTGAGCACATTCCAATAGTTGTGATGGCACTTGTTGATTTAATGCCTAATATTTTTGGCAATATTGCATCAATGTTTGTGAATTTAACGTTTGTCTATTTTTTATTTATTTATTTGACAAATTGTGACTTTAAATTGTTATTATTGATAATCAGTATTTGTAATTGAATGAAATGTACGATTCCTTAGATCTAGAAAGCAACCAATCAGGTGATGCCACATTAGCACACAATCTCCTTTCCAAATCGACAAAGGGAAAATAATTAATAAACTATTTAGTATTAATTAAGTTAGAGAATTAATAAACAATTAATCATTACTATTGTACTACTATGCAAACACACACATACACAATATATATATATATATATATATATATATATATATATATATATATATATATATATATATATATATATATATATATATATATATATATATATATATATATATATATATATATAATTAATAAAAATTTTACGTATTAATAAAGTTAATATTACCTATCTCAAATATGATTGGCTCCATATTGCATTTTTTTCGGATAAGATTTTTGGGATACATATTATATATGAATTGTTAATGGTAATCTATTTTTACTATGCAACCACAAATATATAATTATATTCAATAAAAATATATAGTTATATAAATATATGCATTAACAATTCATATATATATATATATATATATATATATATATATATATATATATATATATATATAATTTACTTATTAGTTAAAAAATATAAATATATATATATTTATATAAAATTTATTTGCTGAAATTATATATACAAATATATAATTATATTATAAGTAATCATCAATATAAGTAATCATCAAGCTATGAAATTGGTAAAATTAAATTTTTATAAGTATGAAACATTCAAGAAATATTGTTTATCACGATTGCTTCTTCTACAAATGTTTTACTTAAATATATTTTATCTAATTTATATTGATATTTTTCCTCACTATTATATATAGACATTAATTCTTCTCAACTATCAACTGCATTAAATTCTTATATTTTACAAAACTCAGTAGTCATGGACAAATGTCTCGATAGTGGTGCACAAATGGGCCAATTACCAACTAAAAAAGAGGTCAAATATATGTGGAGTGTGAGGTTACACATTCGATGACTGATACTCTTCCCTAGAAAGATCTTTTTTAATAAGCTCTATTAAAAAAGATAATTGTAGACGTTGAGGCATGTTAATCAAATTCATTTCTATGATTTGTCCTTAAGTTCAATAAATTTAATGATTGTTCTTTTCAACATTAACAATTAATATTATAAACCCGTGGGTTTGATCTTTGGCGTAAAGAGGCAAATGAGAGATATAGTTTGATATTATTAACCAATATTCATTGGACTTTCTTTTCATCCGGCTTATTTATTTCCTAAAGTTGGCACAAGAAATCTTTATTTATTATCATGACGTTAATTTAAAGCCACCAAAGGTTATATTTGTGAAGTTGTTTTAGGTTGAGTGCAAATATTATGTTTGCAGATTGGAACATTTTTTGTATAGAGGCGTCTTTGTATTTGATATTACACAAAGTAGTTGATGTGCATGTTTGGAGAGTTGCAGTCCCATTATCAAATTATTATATGTATATCAATGCAATTGGAGTTTGCATTGAAGTTCTAGCATGGAAAGGTTATAGTGTAATGGACATTTTCGTAGCATTTTGGGAAGTGGGAAGTTCTCTATATGGCGCTTTCACATGAAGCTTGAATATTTAAGTTGAGCTTAGGAGGAGCTTAAAACTTTTGTATGCAATAGGTAATCAAAGGAGAGGACCTAGTGGTTGAGCACCCTCATTTCGCACTTCAAATCATTCTACTGGTCATCATCATATTGCTTTTTTAAATAGATATTTTAAGAAAATAGTTGAAGTATTCTGAATGTTGTCAATAACATAGCAAATTGATTATGCAACTAGGGGAGATGACCTAGTCGTTGAGAATATTCCAATAGTTGTGATGGCACTTGTTGATTTAATGCCTAATGTTTTTGGCAATATTGCATCAATAGTTGTGACTTTTGTTGGAATGGAGAGATAGGGTACTGAGAGGGGAGGGGTGAATCAATGCCTCAAAAACTCAATTAGCAAATAGTAGTATACTCATCTATCAAGTGAATCCATTATATGCATCATTCATTCAATTAACTTGTAAATTAAATTGCATGAAATCAAACAATAAATCAATCACATAACACAAGTATTTTGGTTACACATAAATCTTTGTTAGAAGGTAAAAATTGCGGTGGGGATGACACCCACAAATTTTTTCACTACTGCAGATAATAAAGTTTGTCGGTTAAGGCTACAAGTTGTGATCACTTCTGGTGATCTTACCCTATTAGGAGTAACAAAAGATCAGCTAGATCTACCTTGTTAAAATATTACAACACTACTTGAGTGTGTACTCGGTTAAGAGATTTACAATAAAGACTATTAGGTCTACTCTGTTAGGAGATTTTACCAAATATCTATTACAATGATTAGAGAATAATAGTAGGGTATCTGTAGAATGACAACTTAGCTTGTCTGAATCAGATCTTATAAATATCAAATGTATATCACTTTGATGTGTAGATATATGTCCTTTGTACTACTCAGTAGCCTTGACTAATTCTGAATAACTGACTATGTATGATTGCTGCTCAACTTTTTCTAAAAACTGATGTCTTGAAGGTGGTTGCTTGCTTCAAGATCTCCTTCTTGTCCTCCGCATATCATCCTTAGTCAAAATGACATGAATTACAATTATATAGCATACTGCTTTCATTTCCTAATGCCTCTTAACTTTCATGACTACCTAACCTAATTAGGTCTACATCATCTTAGGAAGAAAATCGAAGATCTACGGTATACAAAAATAACCTAGATCTAACAATTACATAGAGATCATCATCACAATTAATGGTTACATCTACAATAAATGATCCTCGATCTTGGTAAAACATTTTATGATTCTGTTATAACCATCTGCATAGATAAAAGTGCCAAAACTGATTACTATGCCATTTCCTGGATTGCTCAGTAAACACTGTCAATACTACTCGGTAATTACACTAGTGCTCGGTGTCCAGTCTGCTCGGTGTTTATTGATGCTCGGTATCGGTATACACTAATGCTCGATAAAACTGCCCCGGTGCTTAGTTAGAACTATTATCTTGTGTTCTCGGTACTACCTTGAGATAACTTAGTGTGAAGGCTTATGTAGTTAACCAACTAGCATGTGTAGCTTGTAATGCTTCCCTTTTATCGACTAAGTAGCATAGGTAACCGAATGATCATCTTTGATACTAATGACAATCATTAATGCTCAAATAGAGATAACAATCTCCCCCTTTGGCATTAGTATCAAAACCTTGAATGTATATGATCTGATGTCTCAAAATTATTCTAACTTCGCCATATAAATAGATACCTTAACTGATGCAGGAGCATCCTGGGTGTAAGAGCAATCTTGCATCACCCAAAAATATTTCTATTTTTGTATTCAATAAGGGCTATCTTGTGCAGAGTTGCTATTTATGGAAACTTGCTATTTTTAGTAAGTTGGTCTTACGATCTCGGAATGTTCTAATTTTACATGTGGAGGTTCATCTCAGTCATATCAACCTGCCAGCAAAGTTTCATGGCTAGATCAGGTCTAGTTTTGAAGATATTGAAGATTTTCAGTATTGGTAGCAGGGTACAGAAACTTCGAACTCATTTTTGAAGGCTTTAGAGGCCCCGGATGAGGTTGAAAATTTGGGTGATAGGCACTTTGTGTTGGTCAAGCCTATAAAGCACTTCGTGGCATTTCCAGAATGGGGTTATAATAGCCAATCGGGTCAACGGGTGATGACTTATGGTCTTCGGAAGTTGGGTCACCTGAAATGGCAAAAAATAATTTTTCTTCAAAATTTTTGTTTAGGTTTCAAAAAATCATTTTGAGCCGACTTTGATGTAATAAATTGTAAAATAAAATAATTCTAAGTTTGGTCGGCCCTAAGGGCTAAATTTCTAGAACCTTCTCAGGTGGTGGAAATTGCCTATATAAAGAAGGCCCGTAGTGTTGACT